>OX345650.1:2304872-2662372 GCA_947044365.1 Petrosia ficiformis | reverse complement strand
GATTAATAGACAGACAGATAGTAAGACGACAGACAGATAGACCAAACAGAATAAAAAGACAGACAGACAGAAAGATACACAGACAGACAGATACAGAGACAGACACACAGACACACAGACACTCAGACAGGGAGACAGACAAACAGGCAGACTGATAGATAGAGATATAGATAAATATATAGATAAATAAATAGAAGGAGACTTGGAGAGTTAGATAAAAAGATAGATATATAAATAGGTAGATAGATAGATAGATAGATATATAGGAAGATAGATAGGTAAATAAACAGATATATAGATAGATAGATAGATGAATACCTAGACAGGATAGACAAGATAAACAGGATAGACAGGATAGACAGTATAGACAGGATAGACATGACAAACAGTATATGCAGGATATAGAGGATAGTCATAATAGACAGGATAGACAGGATAGACATGATAAACAGTATAGAGAGGATAGACAGGATAGTCATGATAGACAGGATAGACAGGATAGGCAGCATAAACAAGATCGACAGGATACACACGATAGACAGAGTAAAATTGGAGGATAGACATGATAGACAGTATAGACTGGATAGACAAGACAAACCGGACAGACAGGATAGTCAAGAATAACCGGATAGACAGGATCGACAAGATTGACGGGATAAACAAGATAAACAGGATAAACAGGATAGTTAAGATAGAGCGGATAGACGGGATAGACAGGATATATATACCTATACGGATAAATGGATACGTAAAGAAATTCATAAGCAGATAGGTAGAAACAGACAAAGGAACTCTCTGACTGACAGACAAACAGTCTGACAGACTGATATACAGAGAAAAATAGAGATAGAAAATAGACAGATAGATATACAGATAGATACAAAAATAGATAAATTGATAGAACTTGATTAATATAGATAGATAGACTATTTGATATAGAGGAAAGTTGATTAGGAGAAACCCTCCTAACGGTGTTATATTAGCATTGAAGTCCACAGAAAAACAGACACTCTCTTTTCCGGAGACAACATGACCGCAGCTGGACTCGAACCACTGACCTTTAGATCAGGAGGCCCAAGCTCCAACCACTAAGCCATGCTGCCTCCTTAAAAAAAAGTGCCCATCAAATTGGAACTATTTGATGGGAATGACTAACCACAACATATATACACACGAGTGTGTATATAAGACCGTAGTCCTAACAGTTGTGGGGAACCGAAGTTCTATTATAACCCCCTAACCTAAAGTGCCGTCAGAATTCGCAGAGTGGTGAGTCCCACGAATCGACCGGAAAGACCACAATTTCCAAAGTAGGTTAACCCCCTAACCTAAAGTGTATATATATTAGATATATCGATAGTAATATAAATAGATATACACCTGTAAACATCAATTGATACATATGTACGATATCAATACATAGATACATAAATAGATAGATAATTATATAGCTATGTTGATAGATTACAGAGAGAAAGATACTTAGTGTGATAAATAGAGATAGATAGATAGACACATAGATAAATAAATACATAGATACAAACATAGAAAGACAGATAGAAAGACAGATAGAAATATAGCTATAACAACTAATGTCAATATAGACAGTGGAATAAGAGAGAGAGACAGACGCACAGACAAACACACAGACAGACAGACAGACCGAGGAACAGTGAGACAGACTGACAGAGAGACCGACAGTCAGACAGACAAACAAACAGACAGATATATAGATAGATATATAAATAGATAGACATATAAATAGATAGATAGATAGATAGGAAGATAGATTTTTAAATAAAGAGATATCTAGATCGATAGATAGATAGATAGATGAAAACATAGACAGGATAGACAAGATAGACAGGATAGAAAGTTTAGACAGGAATGACAGAATAGACTGGAAACACAAGATAGACAGGATGGACAGGATTGACAATGTAGACAGGACAGACAGGACAGACAGGATAGACAAGATATACTGGACAGGCAGGAAAGAAAAGTTAGGCAGGATAGACAGGATAGACAGGATAGTCAAGATAGACAGCATAAGTAGGATAGAAAACATAGAGAGGATTGACTTATTACACATGCAGGATAGGCCGGATAGACATTATAGACATGATAGGTAGAATAGGCAATGTAGACAGAACAGACAGGATAGACAGGACAGACAGGACAGACAGCATATACAAGATAGACAGGATAGAAAGGATAGACAGGATAGACAGGATAGACTGGATAGGCAGGAAAGAAAAGATGGAAGGGATAGATAGGAAAGACAGGATAAACAAGATAGAGAGGATAGACAGGATAGACAGGATAGATGGGATAGAGAAGATAGACACGATAGACAGAATAGACCGTATAAACGGAATACTCAGGTTACACAGTATATACAGGAGAGACAGGAGAGACAGGATAGACAGAATTGGAAACGTAGACAGGAGAGACAGGAGAGACAGGATAGACAAAATAAACAGGATACACAGGATAGAAAAGATCGAAAAGATAGACTGGATAGCCAAGATAGAGACAATTAACAGGATAGAAACAATTGACAGGATATACTAAATAGACAAGGTACCCGTGCAGGATAAACAGGACTGAGAGGAGGGACAGAATAGACAGAATAGAGAGGATAGACCATATAGACAAGAGAGACAGGATAGAGAGGATAGACAGGATAGACAATATAGGCAATGTAGACAGGAAAAACGGGATAGACAATATAGACAGGATAAACTGGATAGAAAAGATAAACTGGATAGACAGGTTAGACAGAATAGAGAGGAAAGACAGGATAGACAAGATCGAAAGTATAGACTGTATACACAAGATAGACAGGATGGAGAAGATAGACTCAATTGACAATATAGAAGCAATTGACAGGATAGAAAATATAGGCAGGATAGACAGGATAGACAGTATAGACAGGATAGACTGTATAGACAGGTTAGACAGGACAGGCAGGATAGACAAGTTAGACAAGAGAGACATTGTAGACAGGTGTGAGAGGAGGGACAGAATAGACAGAATATACAGGATAGAGAGTATAGACAGTATAGACAGTATAGACAGTATAGACAAAATTGAGAGGATAGACAACATAGACATGGTAAACATGCAGGATGGACTGAAGAGACAGAATAGAGAGTATAGACAGGATAGAGAGGATAGAAACGATAGACAGGATATACAGGATAAACAGGATAGACAGGATAGTCATGATAAACAGGATACACAGGAGAGACAGGATAGAATGCATAGAGAAGATGGACAGGTTAGACGTGATAGACATGGTAAAATTGGAGGATCGACAGATAGAAAGGATAGACAGACAAACCAGATACTAGACAGGATAGACAAGATTGACAGGATAGACAAGATAGACAGGATAGTCAAGATAGACAGGATAGACAGGATAGACAGGACATATATACACATACTGATAAATGGATACGTAAAGAAATTCATAAATAGATAGGTAGAAACAGACAAACAGACAGACAAACACAGAGAATGATAGACAAACAGTGAGACAGACAGATATATAGAAAAAAATATAGATAGAAATTATACAGATAGATATATAGATAGATACGTAAATAGAAAAATTGATAGAACTTGATTAATATAGATAGATAGACTATTGGATTGATGGATGGATGAATGGGCATTTGATTTGATGATTGGATGAAAGTTAGAATGAATGGTTTGAATGAATGAATGGAAGGATGGATAGATGGATGGATGAATGGATGAATGGAGGGAGGGAGCCATTAATGGATGGATAGATAAATACATGGACAATAAATGTTTATATATATACATAGATCAATAGATACGTAAATAGGTAGATAGATAGAATGATAGGTAGAGAATTAGATGGATAAATAGATAGTACACTATATAATTCGATAGAAGAAGAATAATTGTTAGTTGTGTACATAAGAATTAGGTCCATAGATAAATACTTGATTAGGTAAATGGAATACAAGATTATAAGAATAGATAGATAGATACAGTATACCCTCACCAATTTGAACAGCTTTCCATCAAATCAATGTCTTCTCGATGAGTCGTCTGGTGGATTCCACTTGTGTCTGGGAGGAGAAATCAAATGGAATACATAATATTATTCACTTACTGAATAGAACTCGTAATATGAGCTACAGTTAATTTGTGGAAACATTCACATGACTGAGAAACTTAACTTTGGTAATGATCTAAACATGTTATACAGTTCCTAAGTGCTTATGTGAAACCTGCATTACATAATTCCCAATACTAACTGAACAAATGCTTGGACGTTAATCTTTAGAAGAAAAGGGGGGGAAGACTAAAATACGTATGTTAGTTCAAAATTAAACATGTTAAAAATGATTTGTGATAATAATACATGAAAAACAGAAGAGCGGGGGAAGGATATTCAAAGGTTTGGAAACTTACTGAGAAATTGTTATGAAAACACTATACTTGAGGTGCTATATTTGAGTACTAAATAATATTCTTTCAAATCACTTCTTTGCACTCACATTTTTAACATTATTTGACAGACCGAGGAACAGTGAGACAGAGAGACAGACAGACCGACAGTCAGACAGACAAACAGACAGACAGATATATAGGCAGATAGATAAATAGGTAGACATATAAATAGATAGATAGATAGATAGGAAGATAGATACTTAAATAAAGAGATATCTAGATAGATAGATAAATAAATAGATGAATACATAGACAGGATAGACAAGATAGACAGGATAGAAATGTTAGACAGGAATGACAGAATAGACTGGAAAGACAAGATAGACAGGATAGACAGGATTGACAATGTAGACAGGACAGACAGGATAGACAGGATATACTGGACAGGCAGGAAAGAAAACTTAGGCAGGATAGACAGGATAGACAGCATAAGGAGGATAGAAAACATAGACAGGATGGACTTATTACACATGCAGGATAGACAGGATAGACATTATAGAAATGATAGACAGAATAGACAATGTAGACAGAACAGAGAGGATAGACAGGACAGACAGGACAGACAGCATAAACAAGATAGACAGGATAGAAAGGATAGACAGGATAGACGGGATAGACTGGATCGGCAGGAAAGAAAAGATAGAAGGGATAGATAGGAAAGACTGGATAATCAACATGGACAGGATAGGCAGGAAAGATGGGATAGAGAAGATAGAAACGATGGACAGAATAGCGGAATACTCAAGTTAGACAGTATATACGGGAGGGAAAGAATAGACAGAATTGTTATGAAAACACTATACTTGAGGTGCTATATTTGAGTACTAAATAATATTCTTTCAAATCACTTCTTTGCACTCACATTTTTAACATTATTTGAAAGCATTCAAAGGAATGTCTTGGAAGTGACAGCAATCAGATTTAACCTGACCTCTACGGAGGACCTGGAGTGTGGAACATATATTAACTAACATAACATTCAACAGCTCACTCTATAGAATACAATTTGCACTCTGCATGTGTAATGTAACTATCTACAGAATGGAAAGAGAATGTTGGATATATTCATTGTAAAATTACTAGTATCAGTTGTAAGTCCTCAGAAACATTGTAGAAAAGATTTCATTTTCCACACAGTCAGTACATTCTAGTAAGAGGAAATGGAGTTACATTTTAAAGATAACTCACAATCAAACAACTAGCAATCACTATTAAGCATTTCTCCACCATCTTAAAATGTCCACTGAACAATGAACACACCCACCTCTCTAAGTTATTTAATAATAGTTATTGGTAAATTTAATTAACTAGTAACAGTAATAAACTAATTAAATTTTATTACTTCACTGTTTAATTAACCATTTAAATAATGATATAATTAATTAAATTCTAAATAAATTAATATTTAATTACTCTGCAGCTTGTTCCACAGCTAGAATACAGCAACCTCTCGTAAATATAAAGTTTGCGAGAACAGCAAGAACTACCAAGAACTACCAACAAGTACCAAGACCTACCAAGAACTACAAGAAATAAAAGAACTACAAGGTCACAAGAATTACTACGACATATAGAATATTGTCAACTACAAAAGCAGCAGCGAACACTACCAAGAACTACCAAGAACTTCAAGAACTGCCAAGAACTACCAAGAACTACCAACAACTACCAAGAAATACCAACAACTACCAACAATTACAAGAACTACCAAGAACTAAGAACTACATATTACATGAGAAGAACTACAAATACAAATTAAATGTGTATGAAAAACATTAAATAATTAACTTACAAATAGAGAATCTTCTCGGAAATTGTGTACGGACGATGTCATCCACTGAAGTAACTAGACTTGGGATAAAACTAAATACATTATATATGGCATTTATAATTGTGATGAATGAAGGAATATACAAAAGATGGAAAAGTGCTTCACAGTATACAAAACTTACAACACAATCCGAATATCCGTCTTCTTTATACAAGAAGCGACGTTGGAAAGACTTTCAATATGGGAACAAAGAGCAATCAATCATCTTTGATTAAATGGATCACTCCTATGAAATGAAACTTTGGGGAAAAATGAACATTTATAATACTGCATTTACAGATACATTGAGTACAATAATGTGGAATGGACTACATAAACTTATACGACTACCTAGTAAAATTAGTTATGTATAAATCGACTTAACTTGAATGAAGTCTAAGCATAAGAATTGGTCCACTCCACCTTGCATCGACCTGAAACCTAACTTGGGAAGCAAACTAAACATATTAACTAGTGCATTTATAGTAATAATGATTGAATGAATGAATATACAAATGATGGAAGAGTATACAAAACTTACCACACATAGTATATTTCAGAAACGTCTAAGGAGAGCACCTCAACTCACTGCTAGCCTCCAAAAACAGATCACTCTTTTTTGCGGAAATGGACCACTCCTATGAAATGTAACTTGGGAGAAAAATAAGCATAGATAATACAGCATTTACAATTATAATGAGTGTAACAATGGTGGAATGGACTACATAAAATTATAGGACTATTGAGTAAAACTAATGATGAAAACATAAAAATCAACTTAACTGGAGTGATATCTAAGGGAAAGAACACAGAACCTTTGGACCACTAAGAATCGCATCATCCTGAAATCCTAACTTTGGAAAAAAACTAAACGTATTAAGTCGTACAATTTTGTAATAATGAATGAATGAATGAATATACAAATATGGAAGAGGGTTGGATTGGTATATACACATAACTTACGGTACCAAACGAATACGTCTATTGCGGTGTATAATTACAGGGAAAGAAGATGGAAAGAACCTCAAATTGTGTACACAGTGCAATTGGTCCTCATCGAACAAATGGACTCCTCCTATGAAACTGAACTTGGGGAAATATTAAACATATTAAATACTGCATTTACAATTGTAATCAGTACATGAATGATGGAAAGTATTACATAATCTAATTAGTGTCATATGCTTACCAAGTAAGGTTCGTGATGAGAACAGATACATAACTTACAGACTGAATATTGGAGTGACGGAAAGAATGATGCATAGACTGTTTCTGAGACTAGCAAATGTAGTCTATAGAACATAAATGTCTGTAGGTTGCAAAAATGACAAGGTTGACTGGAGACAGGAGACATCTGAATGGAAACAGCCGAATTCATGTGTTTAGAGATTGGAGAATTCACAAACAATGAGAGTGGAATTCAAAAAGAAAACTCCAGATTTGACGATGATGTAACTTGGAACTTGCACTCTTCACGTGAATATGGATACCCGAATTATTGAGACCGGATGATTCATGAGACTTGAGACTTGAGACTTGACTTCAATGGGTGAGAATCAGTCTGAACCCTTCATGAGAGTTGTAGTTGTAGTCATCATGAGCATTCACTGCCGCATTTTGTAGGAATGAATCTCAGCAAGTCTTCACTTCGTTTTCCCAATAGTAGTTCCTATGAGAATTATGAAATAATTAAAATTGCAATCTAACGCTCTGAAATCAGTGTACAAATTAACATATGGTGTGATTTTACAAGACAAGAATATTTTCCTCTCTAGCAAGAACAAGAACTATGAAGAACTAATATTATAGCCGAGTAGCAAGACGTTGGTATATTACAAGATTATCAAGAAATTTTACTACAATCAAGAAAGAAGACGTTGATATGCTACAAGATCACCATACTAGCTCTCCTTTAAGTCTCAACTGATGAATGTAATATACATATTGATGATATGATTTAAATGAAGAATGAATTATAAATGAAAGTTGGAATAACTCACGTATTACTACATCACTCCATTTTATGTTGATTGGATTCATTAAACCTAAACATGTAACCTGGTGAAAAGGAACAAACCAATTCATTTTTGCAATTATAATTTTAATCAATGAATGATTAAATGAGTGCTGGAGTACCAAGCAAATATCCTACATAAATTTATCCACAAACATATGATATCAGCCCAAAAATTAATCCGATTAGATGTGAGTTGCAAGTACTCATGATGAGACTTCATTATGATTCGCCTAAATGATTTGTCTGGAGGACGTCATGAAGAGGGATGAGAATTGGAAGATATAATTGAAGTTTAAACTGTAGAAAAAAGGAGATTGGAATAATCGTCAAAAGTCACAAGTTGTCATAAACAGTCATGAATACTCACAATGAATTGTCAAGAGGAGGAGTCACTATAAGATAGGAGTTAGGGGGAGGAGTCATCGAGAGGATTCTTCATGTGGAGTCATCTGGTGGATTAAGATGGTGCATGGAGGAAATTGGAGGAGTGAATAGGATTACATAATTAACCTAACTTGGGGAAGAACTAAACATATTGTGGAGTGAGTTTATATTGAGTGAATATACAAATGAACGTGTGGAAGAGTGAGATTTTGGATCTGCATTTTAGTTAACTTACAGAGTAGAACTCTTATCAGCATCTACATCTAATTTGTGGAAAGGTTCAAAGGACTGTGAAATCTACTTCATTTATAATTATAGTGAATAGTGATTATATGAAATGTGTACAATACATCATTACCAATACTGACCTAATCAATGCTTCATGTAAAGTTTTACATGAGACTAACTTGGGGGAAAGATTTAATAAAACGCATGTTAGCGGAATGCTAATCCTGTTGGATAGTGAATTTACGATAATGACTAAATATATGAAATTTAGTAGAGTGTGGAATTTTAATTCATAAAACTTACTGAGTATTTGTTTTTAAATCATTCATTTTTGAAAAACTTAAACCAGCGGGAGGAACAATAAATCCTCTAATATAAAAGAGACCATAATTTAATTAATTGAATTTTAAGGAAATCTAAGCATGTTAACGAGTGCATTTATTATTATAATGAGTTATTCTATGACCAAGGGAAATAAAATCATGTAAACAGAATATGAACAACTATTGAAATTTGCAGAATTTCATCTGCGGAAAGTAACGTACAAGAAATAAGATGCAATTCAAATAGAATTAACGGTCTCAAATCAGTGTGCGATGTATACATTCTATCTCACAAGAGAAGAATATGTTCGGAACTAGTGAGCTCCTCAGAACAACTAACGAGGAAATGACATGTTACTAAACAGAAAGTGGTACGTTAAAAGACGTGTAGGTAGGTATGTAGCTAGGCAGGTAGGTACGTAAAGCTTCAAAATTCGGATTCAGAGATTACGGTTATGGGTTTTTGGCTCCAGGTTGAGAGATAAATAAATAGTTTGGTAGTTGACAAATAGAGCACTAGAAAGGGAGTTGAATGCATAAATTGATAGATATATAAATGCTATGATATATATATACATATTCTAATAAATACATACGTAAAGAAATTCATAAATACATAGGTAGAATGAGACAGACAGACTGACAGACGGACAGAGAGACAGACAGAATCACAGACAGAATCAAAGACAGACAGAGGGACCGAGTGTCAGACACTCAGACAGATAGATAGGTAGAGAAATAAATAAATACATAGAAAGTTAAAAATACATATAGATAGATAGATAGATAGATAGATAGACATATAGGTAGATATGCAGATAGATAGATAAATAAATAGATGATAGAGGTATAGAAAAATAGATAGATAGATATATAGATAGTTAGATAGGTAATGAAATTGATAGCTATATATTTGAAGTGATAAATTGATGGATAGATCGATAAATAAATAAACAGGTAAATATATAGATAGATAGATACATACATACATAGATTGATAAATAGATAGATACATATCTCCAAATTTAGTTTGACGCATATATACGACATCAATACCTAGATAGATAAATAGATAGAAACGTATATAGCTACTGGATAGATAGACAAACAGATATATACTTCGTTAGATAAATACAGATAGACAGATAGATAGATAGATAGACAGACAAACAGACAGACAGACAGAGAAACAGACAGGCAGACAGAGAAACAGACAGACAGACAAACAGTCAGACCGACAGATATAAAGACAGACAGACAGGCAGACAGACAGAGAGACAGAGAGACAGACAGAAAGTCAGACAGAGAGACAGAAAGACAGTCAGACAGAGAGACAGAAAGACAGACAAACAGCGAGACAGACAGAGAGTCAGACAAAGAGAGGGACAGAGAGACAGGCAAACAGAGAGACAGGCAAAGAGACAGACAGAGAGATAGATAGAAAGATAGATAAATAGATAGAGACTTGAATACATAGATAAATAGATAGATGGATAGACAGATAGAGAGAGAGAAACTATAATAGTTTTATTATGTCAGTGTAGTTAATTAATACATTACTAGCTTAATATCACCTTTGGTGGTTTAAGCTAGGCAAGTGTAGTATGTTCTAAGCATAGTAGTGTAGTATGGTCATTGAAATATTTATTATCTAGAATGATAACAATAATTAAATGTATATACTATTACATCTCTCATTCTCTTTCTCTCTGACTGTGTTCAATCTTCTCTGTTCTTGTCTTTCCAGTTCTAAATGCCTCTTTCTTTGCCTGACTCTCATCTTATCTTTGTTCATCACTCTGTCTAGCATGTAAAAATTATGTTCATACAATTACGCATGCATAAACTATATGTGCCTAAAAATGCGTAAAATTTACATGAGCTATCAGTGTAATTATTTTATGTTTATGTGTGATTACTATTAATGTTAGAATATTACTATTATTATTCTTTTCTGTAGCTCTGAGTACATCCTCTCAGAATCCTCCCTCTTCTTCCTCTCCTCCATTCCCAACTTATTCTAATCCACAACGAACAGTCGCACTTGAATTATGTGGGTGGGGTTTTAGTAATAATCAGAAACTAGAAGACTTTCTTAAAAGGTTTATATAATTATAATTATGTATTTATGTACATATTAATGTATGTACGTATGTGTGTGTATATGTATGCGTGTATGCGTGTATGTGTGTATATGTATGTATGTATGTATGTGTACATGTATGTATGTGTGTGTACATGTATCAGGGCTGTATTTAGGATTCTGTGGAAGGGGGGGGGGAATATGTGTGTCTGGGAATGAAGGGGGGGCAAAGCCCCCTTTAGTTTGTGTGTAAGCACGTGTAAAGCTAGGGGGGTTCGAGAGAAAATTTTACATATAGTAGAGGCTCAAAGCCTACTTTACATGCATTCTTAGGCTAATTGTTACTCTATATACAGTAGGTGTAATCGTGTAAGGACTGTTATTTTTGCTGACTGCACAGTGTACTGCTAAACATGTGGATGACGATATGTATGCATTGCTAAACATATTGCAATGAGTGTTAATTGGAAACACTCACTTAAATGGTTAACATATAATACATCTAACTGATATGTACCTATAATACATGGTATATGTATGATTGTTATTGAAAATTATTAATTATTATTTGTCAATGTTCAAGGGGGGGTTGAAATATCAGTACGGGGGGGCCAATGCTCCCCCCCCCCCCCCTAAATACAGCCCTGTGTATGTATGTATGTATGTATATATGTATGTACATGTATGTATGTATGTATATATGTGTACATGTATGTGTACATGTATGTATGTATGTATATATGTATGTACATGTATGTGTACATGTATGTATGTATGTATGTATGTATGTATGTATGTATGTATATATGTATGTACATGTATGTGTACATGTATGTATGTATGTATGTATGTATGTATGTATGTATGTATGTATGTATGTATGTATGTATGTATGTATATATGTATGTACATGTATGTGTACATGTATGTATGTATGTATGTATGTATGTATGTATGTCATTGTTGTAATAAACAGGAAGTAGGTGTTTATGTTTATATAATGATAGACAGATTGGGTGTTAAATTATTATTGAGTTTTTATGTATTGGGAAGATAAAGGTTTTTTGTGGTGGGTATAATCACACCAAAAGAGTGTGGGTGTGTGAACTTCCCTATGATAACTTAATTTAATTAGATTAGTAGATTTTGATAACAGTTGAATGATTGAATAGATGAATGGATGAATGGATGAATGGATGAATGGATGAATGGATGGATGGATGGATGGATGGATGGATGGATGAATGGATAGATTGATTGATGGATGGATGGATGGATGAATGGATGGATGGATGGATGGATGGATGAATGGATGAATAAATGATGATATATACTGATATTGAAGATGTAAGCTGTTTAAAAAAAATCGATCAGATATTTGAACAGACATACATCATACATTTTTAATCTTTTCTAAGTGAGGAGACTGCCGAGAGATTTGAAAGAGCTGCTGCCATTGCTGTATTTCAAAGAGATATAGGTCGTGCGATAGGATCTCTTAAAATGAAGCATTGACAAAAACTCGTCATAAAGACACATTACACGGTGTGTAATATAGATCTTACCATTGGGCTAATGAATGTGGTACTTTTCTATTTCTGATCTTGAAAGACCAACTATTAGGAAGAATTTGCAATAATTATGATCACAGACTTAGTTTAAAATATACCTTGTACAGTAGATATCAATGTAGAACAATAATGTAAAGTTACTCATTGTGAATGCCAAAATGGCCGAATAGCGTAATGATGAACAAAATGTTGGACCAAAATTATAATGTTCTCAATGACCCATTTTTTTCATCCACTGTACCATTTATTACAGCATTCAACCATCTTTAATGAAGGACCATTGACATGTAAATTGTGACCACACCCATCAATACATTTCATTCCCATTAGGAAGTCTAATGAACCTTATAGCACTTTCATTGTCTGGGTACTCATCCTCGGAACCATCTCTCTGGCAAGAAACTTGCGTTATGATTAGAAAACAAATAAGTCACCCATATCTCAGAGCAATGTTTAGTTTCTTGTGTGCGGGAACTTCAGTGGATGGATTATATACAGTTTTAGTAAGACAATAATAATAGCTCTGATGACTTCATATGTACCATATAGTGTATAGTTTAATGTCATAAGGTTAATACATGATTATACTATAACTCAATGTACTATATAATGTATAGTTTAATGTCATAAGATTAATACATGATTATACTGTAACTCAATGTACTATATATAGTGTATTGTTTAATGTCATTACCTTTATACATTGGAGTATGTGAATGGCCCCACCCACTTCTAATTAAATTTACTTTTTTACAGATGGACTCGGAATTGACATTACAAGATAGAGTGGCTTTTGCTTGTACTTATCTAAATGATAAAAACGTAAGCTTTTTTGCATTCAGTCGTCATATGATTGTCATGTGATCTTGCAGCTCAAAGATTATTTAGCGAAACTTACAAAAAAGGTTGTAGAAGAAGGATTTATTGAAGGATTGTTTTTAACAGGTTTGGATAATGTGTATATCTACATAATCTATATACATACTTACTTTAAGTATTGTATTGTACATAATCTATATACATATGTATGTATGTATGTATGTATGTATTGAGTATGCATATGTATGTATTGTATTGAGTGTACACATGTATTATACATATGTATTATACATAGTCTATATACATACGTATGTATTATATTAGGATTAGATGCTTCTGGTATTGAGCTGTTGAAAACTATGTTAACAAAGTATGCGACATGTATTATATACTATACATGTATGTTAATAAATATAATAACTAGTGCATTTATAGTTATAATTATTGAATGAATATACAAATCATGGAAGAGTGCTTGATGGTATGCAAAACTTACCACACTAACCAAATAACTACCTTGTATTTATAACAAACGTCTTAAGAGAGATCCTAAACTTGTGATTTAAAAAGAAATCATTGCTAAACTCAGTTTGGGAACACAAACACATCACTGTTTCTTGAGGAAATAGATCACTCCTATGAAATGAAACTTGAAAAGAAAAATAAACATACATAGTATGCATTTACAATTATAATGAGTATATGAACGGTGGAATGGGCTACTGAAAATTTTATGACTACTGAGTAAAACTAATGATAAGAACGTATAAATCAACTTAACTGGAGTGACATCTAAGTGAAAGAACAAAGAACCATCGCACCACTACAACTTGCATTGACCTAAGAACCTAACTATGGAAACAAACTAAACACATAAATTAGTGCACTTTTGTTATAATGAATGAATGAATATACAAATGTTGGAAGTGGTTTGGATTGGTATATACACGTAACTTACGACACCAAAAAATAACTCTATTGCAGAGTAAAATTACATGGAACGACCATGAGAAATACATCAAACAGTGTACACAATGAAATCAGTCCTCATCGAACAAATGGACTCCTCCTATGAAATCGAACTTGTGGAAATAGTGACCATATTAAATACTGCCTTTACAATTGTAATCAGTACATGAATGATGGAAAGGATTACATAATCTAATTAATCTCATCTGCTTACCAAGCAATGTTCTTGATGAGAACAGATAAATTAACTTAAAAACTGGATACTGGAGTCTGCATAAGTGACATAAAAAATGCAGGATAGAGTGTTTGTGAGACTCGCAACTGTAGTTTACAGAACATGAATGTCTGGAGGTTGGAAAATTGACAAGGTTGACTGGAGCCTGGAGACTGGAAATAAGACAAGAGAGACGACTGGTGATTTCACATGTTTAGGGACTGGAGATTTCACAATCATCAACAGTCACCAGAAGTCATAAAGAGTCATGAATACTCACAATGATTTGTCAAGAGGAGTAGTCACTACAGCATAGGAGTTAGGGGGAGGAGTCATCTAGACGAGTCTTCATGAGGAGTCATCTGTTGGATTAAGTTCATGTGCGGAGGAATTTGGAGGAGTGAATGGGAGTACATAATTAACCTAACTTGGGAAAGAACTAAACATATTGTACAGTCACTTTATATTGATTGAATATACATATGAATGTGAG
Source organism: Petrosia ficiformis (assembly GCA_947044365.1). Classification (NCBI taxonomy): domain Eukaryota; kingdom Metazoa; phylum Porifera; class Demospongiae; order Haplosclerida; family Petrosiidae; genus Petrosia; species Petrosia ficiformis. Next base: position 2,646,970 of record OX345650.1, on the reverse strand, counting down.
GAGGAGTGAGATTTTGAAATTTGAAATTTGAAATTTTAATCACTTACGGAGTACAATTCCTATTGTGATCTACAGCTAATTTGCAAAACAATTCACAGCACTCTGAAATGTACTCATTTATAATTATAGTGATTATATGAAATGTGTACAGTACATGATTAGCAATACTAACCTAGTGAATGCTTCATGTAAAATTTTACTTGAAACTAACTTGGGGAGAGAGACCTAATAAAACATAAGTTAGCGCAAAACTAATCGTGTTGGATAGTGACTTTACGATAATGACTACATATATGAAACTTAGTAAAGTGTGGAATTTTAATTTCCACACTTACTGAGTATTTGTCTTTAAATCACCAATTTTTAAGAGATTTAAACCAGCCGGAGGAACAATAAATCCTTTCGCTGAAAAGGGACCATAAGTAAATAACTGAAGTTTAAGGAAAACTAAACATGTTAACGAGTGCATTTATTATTATAATGAATTAATCTATGATCGAGGGGAATAAAATCACGTAAACAAAATATGAACAACAAATGAAATTTGCAAAAGTTCATCTGCTAAAAGTAACGTACCAGAAATAAGAAGCAATTCAAATAGTAAAATAACAGTCTCAAATCAGTGTGCAATGCATTCATTCTATCTCACAAGACAAGAATATATTTCTAACTAGTGAGCACCTAAGAACAACTAACAAAGAAATGATATCTTATTAACCAGAAAGTTGTATGTTAAGTGACGGGTAGGTACGTAGGTAGGTAGGTAGGTAGGTAGGTAGGTAGGTAGGTAGGATGGTAGTTAGGTAGTTTCTCCTAATGTGGCTGGTTTTACATCTGATTTATAAAATGTATGGGGACTTTGAAGTCTTTCGGTCACATATATATATATATATATATATATATATAACTACACAGAAAGAGAGACACGTTGAGAGATAAAGAAATATATTTGTAGTAGACAAATAAAGCAATAGATAGGGAATTAATTGAATAAATAGATAGATAATTAAAATTCTATGATAAATATATACATATACAGATAAATAGATACATAATGAAATTCATAAATAGATAGGTACAATCAGACAAACAGAAAGACAGACAAACAATCAGACAGACAGAGATATAGAGAAAAATAGAGAAAAATAGGTACAATTAGAATCAGAAATATATAGATAGATACTAAAATAGAAAGATAGAGAGAACTTACATATATAGATAGATAGACTAACCGATGTATGGATGCATGGGTGGAAATATGAATGGATAGATGGAAGGAGGTTTGGAACGATAGATAGATGGATGTTTGCATGGTTGCCTGGATAGGTTGAAAGGATGCATGGATGCATGGATGGATAGAGAGACGGCTAGATGGATGAATTTTTGGGTGTATGGATTGATGGATCATTGTATGTTTTGATGGATGGAGCGGTTAATGGATAAATGATGGATGGATGAATGGATGGATAAATGAATGGAGGATGAATGGATGGATTGATGGATGGACGGATGAACAGACGAATGGATGAATGGAAGATTGGATGGATAGAATGCGGGAGACAGGCTGACGGATGGATAGATGCCTCCTTGGAGCTATAGATAAAGAGTTGAAAAGATAGATTAAGTGAATGATGAATGAATGGATAGAGGGATGGATGGATAGACATAAGTTTTGACAAACAGACGGACAGACGAATGGACAGATGGCTGGAGGGGAGTAATGATAGACTGTTCGAGAAATATGATTGATGAAGGGATGAGCATTTGAATGAATGGATGATGGTTTGAGGGAGGGAAGAATGAAGGAATGGATGGATGGATGGATGGATGGAGGGATGGACGGATGGATGGATGGATGGATGGATGGATAGATGGATGAATGGATGGATGGATGGATGGATGGTTGGATGGATGGATGGTTGGATGGATGTGTGGATGGATGAATAGACGGTTGGATGCATGGATAGATAGATAGTTAGTTACAAGATAGATAAATAGATAGATAGATAGTTAGATAGATAAATAGATAGATGGATAGACAGAAGGACTGACAGGCAGACGGAAGGACAGATGGACGGACGGAAGGAAGGAGGGACGGAAAGAATCACGGATGGAAGGACAGACGGTCAAGCAGAAGGACGGAGGGACTGTCGGACTGACGGACAAACGGTGGGATGGACGGAAGGACGGACGGAAGGATGGACGGAATGACTGACGGACGGAAGGACGGAGGGAAGGACGGACGGTCGGAAGGACGGACGGAAGTACGGAGGGAAGGACGGACGGAAGGATGGATGGACGGATGGATGGAAGGGCGGACGGACGAACTGAAGGACGGACAGACGGACGGACGGACGAACTGACGGACGGAAGGACTGAAGGATTGATAGATAGATATATAGATAGATAAATATATAAAGAGATAGATCGATAGATGGATAGATAGATAGAGAGATAGATAGATAGATAGATAGATAGATATATAGATTGATAGATAGATAGATGGAAAGATGGAATGATAGATAGATAGATAGATAGATATATAGATATATAGACAGATAGATAAATAGATAGATAGATAGAGGGATGGATAGATAGAAAGAGAGATACTTAGATAGATAAATGGATAGATAGATAGATAGATAGAAAGATAGATAAATAGATAGAGATAATGATAGATACAAACCTATAATTTTAGATTGATACATTTGTAATATAGGTAGATACGTAGGTAGATAGGTAGGTAGATATATAGATAGGTAGCTAAGTAGATAGGTAGAGAGGTAGAGAGATAGAGATTTGGAAATGAAGATAGATAGATAGGTAGATAGGTAAATAGGTATATAGGTAGATAGGTAGATAGGTAGACAGTTAGATAGGTAGATAGATAGATAGGTATGTAGTTAGGTAAATAGGTAAATAGGTAAATAGGTAGATAGGTAGATAGGTAGATAAGTAGATAAGTAGAAAGGCAGATAGGCAGATAGACTGATACTTATCTAGGTAGACGGGTAGACAGGTGGACAGGTGGTCAGGTAGACAGGTAGACAAGTAGACAGATAGACAGATAGATATGCAGACAAGTAGACAGGTAGACATGTAGACATGTAAACATGTAGATATATAGATAGTTAGATAGATAGATAGATATATAGATTGATAGATAGATAGATGGAAAGATGGAATGATAGATAGATAGATAGATAGATATATAGATAATTAGATAGATATATAGATATATAGACAGATAGATAAATAGATAAATAGATAGATAGATAGAGAGATGGATAGATAGAAAGAGAGATACTTAGATAGATAAATGGATAGATAGATAGATAGATAGAAAGATAGATAAATAGATAGAGATAATGATAGATACAAACCTATAATTTTATATTGATACATTTGTAATATAGGTAGATACGTAGGTAGATAGGTAGGTAGATAGGTAGCTAAGTAGATAGGTAGAGAGGTAGAGAGTTAGAGATTTGGAAATGAAGATAGGTAGATCGGTAGATAGGTAAATAGGTATATAGGTAGATAGGTAGATAGATAAGTAGATAGGCAGATAGGCAGATAGACTGATACTTATCTAGGTAGACGTATAGACAGGTAGACAGGTGGTCAGGTAGACAGGTAGACAAGTAGACAGATAGACAGATAGATATGCAGACAAGTAGACAGGTAGACATGTAGACATGTAAACATGTAGATAGGTAGATAGGTAGATAGGTAGATAGGTAGATAGGTAGATAGGTAGATAGGTAGACAGTTAGATAGGTAGATAGGTAGATAGGTATGTAGTTAGGTAGATAGGTAAATAGGTAAATAGGTAGATAGGTAGATAGTTAGATAGGTAGATAAGTAGATAGGCAGATAGGCAGATAGACTGATACTTATATAGGTAGACGGGTAGACAGGTAGACAGGTGGTCAGGTAGAGAGGTAGACAAGTAGACAGATAGACAGATAGATATGCAGACAGGTAGACAGGTAGACATGTAGACATGTAAACAGGTAGATAGGTAGATAGGTAGATAGGTAGATAGGTAGATAGGTAGACAGTTAGAAAGGTAGATATGTAGATAGGTATGTAGTTAGGTAGATAGGTAAATAGGTAAATAGGTAGATTGGTAGATAGGTAGATAAGTAGATAGGCAGATAGAATGATAGTTAGATAGGTAGACGGGTAGTCAGTTAGATAGGTAGAGAGGTAGACAAGTAGTCAGTTAGACATGTAGACATTTAAACGAGTAGACAGATAGACTCATAGACAGTCAGATTGGTAGACATGTAGACAGGTAAACAGGAAGATAGGTAGATAGGTAGATATGCAGATAGGCAGATAGACTTATAGTTAAATAGGTCGACGGGAAGTCAGGTAGATAGGTAGAAAGGTAGACAAGTAGTCAGTTAGACTGGTATATATGTAGACAAGTAGACAGATAGACTGATAGACAGACAGTCAGGTAGACATGTAGACAGGTAAACAGGAAGATAGGTATATACGTAGATATACAGATAGATAGATATATAGATAGTTAGATAGATAAGTAGATAGATGGATGGATGGATGGATGGATGGATGGATTGATGGATGGATGGACGGACGGTAGGACGGACGGTCGGATGGAGGGACAGATAGAATGAGAGACAGACAGACAAACAGACAGACAGGCAGGCAGACAGAGAGATAGATAGATAGATAGATAGATAGATAGATAGATAGATAGGTAGATAGACAGATAGATAGATAGGTAGATCGGTAAATAGTTAGATAGGTAGATATTTAGATAGGTTGATAGGTAGATAGTTAGATATTTAGATATATAGATAGTTAGATAGGTAGATGGGTTAATGAATATATGTGTATGTGAGTAGAAGAATATATGGATGAATGGATGATTGAATACATAATATTATATAGAGAGATGGATATATATATAAATAGATAGATAGATAGATAGATAGATACATACCTATGCATTTAGATTGATACATTTGTAATATAGGTAGATACGTAAGCAGATATATATGTAGATAGGTAGAAGTTTAGCTAGGTAGATAGGTAGAGAGGTAGAGAGTTAGTGATTTAATGATGTAGATAGGTAGATCGGTAGAAACGTAGATAGCTAGATAGGTAGATAGGTAGATTGGTAGATAGGTGGATAGGTAGATAGGTAGATAGTTAGATAGGTAGATAGTTAGTTAGGTTGATAGGTAGTCAGGTAGACAGGTAGACAAATAGAGAGTTAAACAGCTAGACAGGTAGACAAGTAGACAGCTAGACAGGTAGACAGGTAGACAAGTAGACAGATAGACAGATAGATAAGCAGTCAGGTAGACATGTAGATAGGTAAACAGGTAGATAGGTAGATAGGTAGATAGGTTGATAGGTAGATAGGTAAATAGGTAAATAGGTAAATAAGTAGACAGGTAGATAAGTAGATACGTAGATAATCAGATAGGCAGATACACAGACAGTTATATAGGTAGACTGGCAGTCAGTTAGACAGGTAGATATGTAGACAAGTATTCAGTTAGACATGTAGACATGTAGACAAAGAGACTCAAAGACTGATAGTCAGGCAGACAGGTAGACATATAGACAGGTAAACAGGTAGATAGGTAGATAGTTAGATAGGTAGATAGGTAAATATGTACAGAGTTAGATAGGTAGATAGGTAGTTAGGTAGGTAGATAGGTAGATATGTAAATAGGTAAATAGGTAGATAGGTAGATAGGTAGATAGGTAGATAGGTAGATTGGTAGATAAATATATACGTAGATATACAGATAGATAGATATATAGATAGTTAGATAGATAAGTGGATAGATGGATGGATGGATGGATGGATGGATGGATGGATGGATGGATGGATGGATGGATGGATGGTTGGATGGATGGACGGACAGAAGGACGGACAGTCAGACGGACAGAAGGACGGACAGACAGACAGACATACAGACAGACAGACAGACGGACAGGCAGACAGAGAGATTGATAGATAGATAGATAGTTAGATAGATAGATAGATAGATAGGTAGATAGATAGATAGATAGATAGGTAGATCGGTAAATAGTTAGATAGGTAGATATTTAGATAGGTTGATAGGTAGATAGTTAGATATTTAGATATATAGATAGTTAGATAGGTAGATGAGTTAATGAATAGATGTGTATGTGAGTAGAAGAATATATGGATGAATGGATGATTGGATACATATATAGAGAGATGGATGTATATATAGATAGATAGGAAAATAGATAGATAGATAGATATAATGATAGATACATACCTATACATTTAGATTGATACATATGTAATATAGGTAGATATGTAAGTAGATATATATGTAGATAGGTAGAAAATTAGCTAGGTAGATACGTAGAGAGGTAGAGAGTTAGAGATTTAGTGATGTAGATAGGTAGATCGGTAGATACGTAGAAAGCTGAATAGGTAGATAGGTAAATAGGTAGATAGGTAGATAGGTAGACAGGCAGAGAGTTAGAGATTTAGTGATGTAGAGATGTAGATCGGTAGAAACGTAGATAGATAGATAGTTAGATAGGTAGATAGGTAGATAGGTTGATATGCAGATATGTGGATATGCAGATAGTTAGAGGGGTAGAGGGGTAGAGGGGTTAATGGGTAGATTGGTAGATGGGTATGTGGGTAGATGAATAGATGGATGGATAGATGGATGGTTGGATGGATGGATGGATGAATGGATGGTTGGATGGATGGATGGATGGATGGATGTATGGATGGATGGATTGACGGATGGATGGATGGATGGATGGATGGATGGATGGATGTGTGAATGGATGGATGGATGGTTGGATGGATGGATGGATGGATGGATGGTTGAATGGATGGATGGTTGGATGGATGGATGGATGGATGGGTAGACAAATAGATAGATAGTAGATAGAGAGATAGATAGATAAATAGATAGATGGATAGATAGATTAGAAATATATATTAGATATATCGATAGTAATATAAATAGATATACACCTGCAAACATCAACTGATACATGTTTATGATATCAATACATATAGATAGACAATTACATAGCTATGTAGATAGATGACACAGAGACAGATACATAGTGTGATAAATAGAGGTAGATAGAAAGACACAGAGATAAATAAATACATAGATATAAACATAGAAATACAGATAGAAAGACAGATAGAAATATAGATAGAAAGACTAATGTCAAGATAGACAGTGGATTAAGAGAGACAGACAGACGCACAGACAAACACACAAACAGACAGACAGACAGACCGAGGAACAGTGAGACAGAGAGACAGACAGACCGACAGTCAGACAGACAAACAGACAGACAGATATATAGGCAGATAGATAAATAGGTAGACATATAAATAGATAGATAGATAGATAAATAAATAGATGAATACATAGACAGGATAGACAAGATAGACAGGATAGAAATGTTAGACAGGAATGACAGAATAGACTGGAAAGACAAGATAGATAGGATAGACAGGATTGACAATGTAGACAGGACAGACAGGATAGACAGGATATACTGGACAGGCAGGAAAGAAAACTTAGGCAGGATAGACAGGATAGACAGCATAAGGAGGATAGAAAACATAGACAGGATGGACTTATTACACATGCAGGATAGACAGGATAGACATTATAGAAATGATAGACAGAATAGACAATGTAGACAGAACAGAGAGGATAGACAGGACAGACAGGACAGACAGCATAAACAAGATAGACAGGATAGAAAGGATAGACAGGATAGACGGGATAGACTGGATCGGCAGGAAAGAAAAGATAGAAGGGATAGATAGGAAAGACTGGATAATCAACATGGACAGGATAGGCAGGATAGATGGGATAGAGAAGATAGAAACGATGGACAGAATAGCGGAATACTCAAGTTAGACAGTATATACGGGAGGGAAAGAATAGACAGAATTGTTATGAAAACACTATACTTGAGGTGCTATATTTGAGTACTAAATAATATTCTTTCAAATCACTTCTTTGCACTCACATTTTTAACATTATTTGAAAGCATTCAAAGGAATGTCTTGGAAGTGACAGCAATCAGATTTAACCTGACCTCTACGGAGGACCTGGAGTGTGGAACATATATTAACTAACATAACATTCAACAGCTCACTCTATAGAATACAATTTGCACTCTGCATGTGTAATGTAACTATCTACAGAATGGAAAGAGAATGTTGGATATATTCATTGTAAAATTACTAGTATCAGTTGTAAGTCCTCAGAAACATTGTAGAAAAGATTTCATTTTCCACACAGTCAGTACATTCTAGTAAGAGGAAATGGAGTTACATTTTAATGATAACTCACAATCAAACAACTAGCAATCACTATTAAGCATTTCTCCACCATCTTAAAATGTCCACTGAACAATGAACACACCCACCTCTCTAAGTTATTTAATAATAGTTATTGGTAAATTTAATTAACTAGTAACAGTAATAAACTAATTAAATTTTATTACTTCACTGTTTAATTAACCGTTTAAATAATGATATAATTAATTAAATTCTAAATAAATTAATATTTAATTACTCTGCAGCTTGTTCCACAGCTAGAATACAGCAACCTCTCGTAAATATAAAGTTTGCGAGAACAGCAAGAACTACCAAGAACTACCAACAAGTACCAAGACCTACCAAGAACTACAAGAAATAAAAGAACTACAAGGTCACAAAAATTACTACGACATATAGAATATTGTCAACTACAAAAGCAGCAGCGAACACTACCAAGAACTACCAAGAACTTCAAGAACTACCAACAACTACCAAGATATACCAACAACTACCAACAACTACCAAGAACTACCAAGAACTAGCAACTACATATTACATGAGAAGAACTACAAATACAAATTAAATGTGTATGAAAAACATTAAATAATTAACTTACAAATAGAGAATCTTCTCGGAAATTGTGTACGGACGAGGTCATCCACTGAAGAAACTAGACTTGGGATAAAACTAAATACATTATATATGGCATTTATAATTGTGATGAATGAAGGAATATACAAAAGATGGAAAAGTGCTTCACAGTATACAAAACTTACAACACAATCCGAATATCCGTCTTCTTTATACAAGAAGCGACGTTGGAAAGACTTTCAATATGGGAACAAAGAGCAATCAATCATCTTCGATTAAATGGATCACTCCTATGAAATGAAACTTTGGGGAAAAATGAACATTTATAATACTGCATTTACAGATACATTGAGTACAATAATGTGGAATGGACTACATAAACTTATACGACTACCTAGTAAAATTAGTTATGTATAAATCGACTTAACTTGAATGAAGTCTAAGCATAAGAATCGGTCCACTCCACCTGGCATCGACCTGAAACCTAACTTGGGAAGCAAACTAAACATATTAACTAGTGCATTTATAGTAATAATGATTGAATGAATGAATATACAAATGATGGAAGAGTATACAAAACTTACCACACATAGTATATTTCAGAAACGTCTAAGGAGAGCACCTCAACTCACTGCTAGCCTCCAAAAACAGATCACTCTTTTTTGCGGAAATGGACCACTCCTATGAAATGTAACTTGGGAGAAAAATAAGCATAGATAATACAGCATTTACAATTATAATGAGTGTAACAATGGTGGAATGGACTACATAAAATTATAGGACTATTGAGTAAAACTAATGATGAAAACATAAAAATCAACTTAACTGGAGTGATATCTAAGGGAAAGAACACAGAACCTTTGGACCACTAAGAAACGCATCATCCTGAAATCCTAACTTTGGAAAAAAACTAAACGTATTAAGTCGTACAATTTTGTAATAATGAATGAATGAATGAATATACAAATATGGAAGAGGGTTGGATTGGTATATACACATAACTTACGGCACCAAACGAATACGTCTATTGCGGTGTATAATTACAGGGAAAGAAGATGGAAAGAACCTCAAATTGTGTACACAGTGCAATTGGTCCTCATCGAACAAATGGACTCCTCCTATGAAACTGAACTTGGGGAAATATTAAACATATTAAATACTGCATTTACAATTGTAATCAGTACATGAATGATGGAAAGGATTACATAATCTAATTAATCTCATCTGCTTACCAAGCAATGTTCTTGATGAGAACAGATAAATTAACTTAGAAACTGGATACTGGAGTCTGCATAAGTGACATAAAAAATGCAGGATAGAGTGTTTGTGAGACTCGCAACTGTAGTTTACAGAACATGAATGTCTGGAGGTTGGAAAATTGACAAGGTTGACTGGAGCCTGGAGACTGGAAATAAGACAAGAGAGACGACTGGTGATTTCACATGTTTAGGGACTGGAGATTTCACAAACAATGAGAGTGATAATTCAAAAATAAAACTCTAGATGTGACGATAATGGAGCATGGAACCTGCACTCTTCCCATGAATGTAGACAACCGAATTAGTTAGACATAATTGATGACACTTGAGACTTGAAGTGAATGGGTGAGATTTGTTCTGAACATTCACGAGACATGTAGTTGGAGTGATTACGAGCATTCGTCATCGGAATACTTTAGAATGAATCTCAGCATGTCTTGACTTCGTCTTCACAATAGTAGTACCTAAGAGAAGTATGAAATAAGTAAAATTGCAATCTAAAGATCTTACAAATTATCATATTGTGTAATACTACCAGACAAGAATATTTTCCTATCTAGCAAGAACAAGAACTATGAAGAACTATAACTATAGCCGAGAAAGAAGACGTTGGTATACTACAAGTCTATCAAGAAATTATACTACAATCAAGAAAGAAGACGTTGACATACTACAAGATCACTGTACTAACTCTCCTTTAAGTCTCAATTGATGAATGAAATACACATATTGATGATATGATTTGAATAAAGAATGAATTATGTGTGAAAGGTGGATTAACTCACGTACTACAACATCACTCCATTTTATGTCGATTGGATTCATGAAACCTAAACAAGTAATGTGACTAGAAATGGAGTAATCATCAACAGTCGCCAGAAGTCATAAAGAGTCATGAATACTCACAATGATTTGTCAAGAGGAGTAGTCACTACAGCATAGGAGTTAGGGGGAGGAGTCATCTAGACGAGTCTTCATGAGGAGTCATCTGTTGGATTAAGTTCATGTGCGGAGGAATTTGGAGGAGTGAATGGGAGTACATAATTAACCTAACTTGGGAAAGAACTAAACATATTGTACAGTCACTTTATATTGATTGAATATACATATGAATGTGAGGAGGAGTGAGATTTTGAAATTTGAAATTTGAAATTTTAATCACTTACGGAGTACAATTCCTATTGTGATCTACAGCTAATTTGCAAAACAATTCACAGCACTCTGAAATGTACTCATTTATAATTATAGTGATTATATGAAATGTGTACAGTACATGATTAGCAATACTAACCTAGTGAATGCTTCATGTAAAATTTTACTTGAAACTAACTTGGGGAGAGAGACCTAATAAAACATAAGTTAGCGCAAAACTAATCGTGTTGGATAGTGACTTTACGATAATGACTACATATATGAAACTTAGTAAAGTGTGGAATTTTAATTTCCACACTTACTGAGTATTTGTCTTTAAATCACCAATTTTTAAGAGATTTAAACCAGCCGGAGGAACAATAAATCCTTTCGCTGAAAAGGGACCATAAGTAAATAACTGAAGTTTAAGGAAAACTAAACATGTTAACGAGTGCATTTATTATTATAATGAATTAATCTATGATCGAGGGGAATAAAATCACGTAAACAAAATATGAACAACAAATGAAATTTGCAGAAGTTCATCTGCTAAAAGTAACGTACCAGAAATAAGAAGCAATTCAAATAGTAAAATAACAGTCTCAAATCAGTGTGCAATGCATTCATTCTATCTCACAAGACAAGAATATATTTCTAACTAGTGAGCACCTAAGAACAACTAACAAAGAAATGATATCTTATTAACCAGAAAGTTGTATGTTAAGTGACGGGTAGGTAGGCAGGTGGGTAGGTAGGTAGGATGGTAGTTAGGTAAACCTTCCGATTTGGGAATTCGTATTTAGGGTTTTTGGATTTGGGCTTAGTGTTTAGTGCTTATGTTTTACTGTTTTCTATATAGGGTGTACTTTTTATGGAATTGTGTGCAGGGTTTTGGGATGAATGTATCAGAAACTCAGATCAATAAACACAAAAATACATCCATAAATAAATACATAGATAAGTAGGTAGATATACAATGTCATATATATATATATATATATAACTACACAGAAAGAGAGACACGTTGAGAGATAAAGAAATATATTTGTAGTAGACAAATAAAGCAATAGATAGGGAATTAATTGAATAAATAGATAGATAATTAAAATTCTATGATAAATATATACATATACAGATAAATAGATACATAATGAAATTCATAAATAGATAGGTACAATCAGACAAACAGAAAGACAGACAAACAATCAGACAGACAGAGATATAGAGAAAAATAGAGAAAAATAGGTACAATTAGAATCAGAAATATATAGATAGATACTAAAATAGAAAGATAGAGAGAACTTACATATATAGATAGATAGACTAACCGATGTATGGATGCATGGGTGGAAATATGAATGGATAGATGGAAGGAGGTTTGGAACGATAGATAGATGGATGTTTGCATGGTTGCCTGGATGGATGAAAGGATGCATGGATGCATGGATGGATAGAGAGACGGCTAAATGGATGAATTTTTGGGTGTATGGATTGATGGATCATTGTATGTTTTGATGGATGGAGGGGTTAATGGATAAATGATGGATGGATGGATGGATGGAGGGATGGACGGATGGATGGATGGATGGATGGATGGATAGATGGATGAATGGATGGATGGATGGTTGGATGGATGGATGGTTGGATGGATGTGTGGATGGATGAATAGACGGTTGGATGCATGGATAGATAGACAGTTAGTTACAAGATAGATAAATAGATAGATAGATAGTTAGATAGATAAATAGATAATTGGATAGACAGAAGGACTGACAGGCAGAAGGAAGGACAGACGGACGAACGGAAGGAAGGAAGGACGGAGGGAGGGACATAAGAACGGACGGACGGACGGAGGGAAGGACGGAAGAACGGACGGACAGATGTACAAAAGGAAGGATGGACGGACTGACAGACGGACGGAGGGACATAAGTGAACACGAACGGAAGGACAGGCGGACGGATGGACGGAGGGAAGAGCGGACAGAAGGACTAACGGACGGATGGACGGACAAACAGAAGGATGTTCGGACGGAAGGAAGGATGGACGGATTGACAAACGGATGGGTGGACGGACGGAGAAGCGGAAGGAAGGACGGACGGATGGAAGAACAAACGGACGGAAGAACAGAAGGACGGAAGGATGGACGGAGGGTCGGACGAACGGAAACATGGACTAACGGAAACACGGAGGGTTAGGCGGAAGGACGGACGGAAGGACGGAAGTGCAGAAGGACTGACGGAAGGATGGACGGACGGACGGACGGAGGTACGGAAGGACGGAAAGAATCACGGATGGGAGGACGGACGGTCAAGCAGAAGGATGGAGGGACTGTCGGACTGACGGAGTAACGGTGGGATGGACGGAAGGACGGAAGGACGGAAGGACGGACAGAAGGACGAATGGTCGGAAGGACGGACGGAAAAACGGAGGGAAGGACGGACGTAGGCACGGACAGAAGGACGGATGGACGGACGGACGGAAGGATGGATGGACGGATGGAAGGGCGGACGGACGAACTGAAGGACGGACTGACGGACGGACGGACGAACTGACGGACGGAAGGACTGAAGGATTGATAGATAGATATATAAATAGATAAATATATAAAGAGATAGATCGATAGATGGATAGATAGATAGAAAGATAGATAGATAGCTAGATAGATAGATATATAGATTGATACATAGATAGATGGAAAGATGGAATGATAGATAGATAGATAGATAGATATATAGATAATTAGATAGATATATAGATATATAGACAGATAGATAAATAGATAAATAGATAGATAGATAGAGAGATGGATAGATAGAAAGAGAGATACTTAGATAGATAAATGGATAGATAGATAGATAGATAGAAAGATAGATAAATAGATAGAGATAATGATAGATACAAACCTATAATTTTATATTGATACATTTGTAATATAGGTAGATACGTAGGTAGATAGGTAGGTAGATAGGTAGCTAAGTAGATAGGTAGAGAGGTAGAGAGTTAGAGATTTGGAAATGAAGATAGGTAGATCGGTAGATAGGTAAATAGGTATATAGGTAGATAGGTAGATAGGTAGACAGTTAGATAGGTAGATAGATAGATAGGTATGTAGTTAGGTAGATAGGTAAATAGGTAGATAGGTAGATAGGTAGATAGGTAGATAGGTAGATAGGTAGATAAGTAGATAGGCAGATAGGCAGATAGACTGATACTTATCTAGGTAGACGGGTAGACAGGTAGACAGGTAGACAGGTGGTCAGGTAGACAGGTAGACAAGTAGACAGATAGACAGACAGATATGCAGACAAGTAGACAGGTAGACATGTAGACATGTAGATAGGTAGATAGGTAGATAGGTAGATAGGTAGATAGGTAGATAGGTAGATAGGTAAATAGGTAGATAGGTAGACAGTTAGATAGGTAGATAGGTAGATAGGTATGTAGTTAGGTAGATAGGTAAATAGGTAAATAGGTAGATAGGTAGATAGTTAGATAGGTAGATAAGTAGATAGGCAGATAGGCAGATAGACTGATACTTATATAGGTAGACGGGTAGACAGGTAGACAGGTGGTCAGGTAGAGAGGTAGACAAGTAGACAGATAGACAGATAGATATGCAGACAGGTAGACAGGTAGACATGTAGACATGTAAACAGGTAGATAGTTAGATAGGTAGATAGGTAGATAGGTAGATAGGTAGACAGTTAGAAAGGTAGATATGTAGATAGGTATGTAGTTAGGTAGATAGGTAAATAGGTAAATAGGTAGATTGGTAGATAGGTAGATAAGTAGATAGGCAGATAGGCAGATAGAATGATAGGTAGATAGGTAGACCGGTAGTCAGTTAGATAGGTAGAGAGGTAGACAAGTAGTCAGTTAGACATGTAGACATTTAAACGAGTAGACAGATAGACTCATAGACAGTCAGATTGGTAGACATGTAGACAGGTAAACAGGAAGATAGGTAGATAGGTAGATATGCAGATAGGCAGATAGACTTATAGTTAAATAGGTCGACGGGAAGTCAGGTAGATAGGTAGAAAGGTAGACAAGTAGTCAGTTAGACTGGTATATATGTAGACAAGTAGACAGATAGACTGATAGACAGACAGTCAGGTAGACATGTAGACAGGTAAACAGGAAGATAGGTAGATAGGTAGATAGGTAGATAGGAAGATAGGTAAATAGGAAGATAGGTAGACAGGTAGATAGGTAGATAGGTAGATAGGTAGATAGGTAGATAAGTAGATAGGCAGATAGGCAGATAGGTAAATAGGTAAATAGGTAGATAGGTAGATAGTTAGATAGGTAGATAAGTAGATAGGCAGATAGGCAGATAGACTGATACTTATCTAGGTAGACGGGTAGACAGGTAGACAGGTGGTCAGGTAGACAGGTAGACAAGTAGACAGATAGACAGATAGATATGCAGACAAGTAGACAGGTAGACATGTAGACATGTAAACATGTAGATAGGTAGATATGTAGATAGGTAGATAGGTAGATAGGTAGATAGGTAGATAGGTAGACAGTTAGATAGGTAGATAGGTAGATAGGTATGTAGTTAGGTAGATAGGTAAATAGGTAAATAGGTAGATAGGTAGATAGTTAGATAGGTAGATAAGTAGATAGGCAGATAGGCAGATAGACTGATACTTATATAGGTAGACGGGTAGACAGGTAGACAGGTGGTCAGGTAGAGAGGTAGACAAGTAGACAGATAGACAGATAGATATGCAGACAGGTAGACAGGTAGACATGTAGACATGTAAACAGGTAGATAGGTAGATAGGTAGATAGGTAGATAGGTAGATAGGTAGATAGGTAGACAGTTAGAAAGGTAGATATGTAGATAGGTATGTAGTTAGGTAGATAGGTAAATAGGTAAATAGGTAGATTGGTAGATAGGTAGATAAGTAGATAGGCAGATAGGCAGATAGAATGATAGTTAGATAGGTAGACCGGTAGTCAGTTAGATAGGTAGAGAGGTAGACAAGTAGTCAGTTAGACATGTAGACATTTAAACGAGTAGACAGATAGACTCATAGACAGTCAAATTGGTAGACATGTAGACAGGTAAACAGGAAGATAGGTAGATAGGTAGATATGCAGATAGGCAGATAGACTTATAGTTAAATAGGTCGACGGGAAGTCAGGTAGATAGGTAGAAAGGTAGACAAGTAGTAAGTTAGACTGGTATATAGGTAGACAAGTAGACAGATAGACTGATAGACAGACAGTCAGGTAGACATGTAGACAGGTAAACAGGAAGATAGGTAGATAGGTAGATAGGTAGATAGGTAGATAGGAAGATAGGTAAATAGGAAGATAGGTAAATAGGTAGCTAGATAGGTAGACAGGTAGATCGGTAGATATGTAGATATGTAGATCGGTACATATGTAGATAGGTAGATAGGTATATAGGTAGATAGGTAGATAGGTAGATAGGTAGATAGGTAGATAGGTAGATAGGTAGATAGGTAGATAAGTAGATAGGCAGATAGGCAGATGGTCTGATATTCTGATAGGTAGACATTTAGTCAGGTAGACAGGTAGAGAGGTAGACAAGTATTCAGTTAGACAGGCAGACAGGCCGACGGGTAAATAGGTAGACAGGTAGATAGGTAGATAGTTAGATAGAATGAAAGGTAGATAATTAGATAGGTAGATAGTTAGTTAGGTTGATAGGTAGTCAGGTAGACAGGTAGACAGGTAGACGAGTAGACAGATAGACATGTAGACAGGTAAACAGATAGATAGGTAGATAGGTAGATAGGTAGATAGGTAGGTAGATAGGTAGATAGATATATATGTAGATAAGTAGATAGGCAGCTAGGCAGATAGACTAATAGTTAGATTGGTCGACGGGTAGTCAGGCAGACAGGTAGACATGTAGACAAGTATTCAGTTAGACATGTAGACATGTAGACAAAGAGACTCATAGACTGATAGACAGGCTGACAGATAGACATGTAGACAGGTAAACTTGTAGATAGGTAGATAGGTAGATAGGTAGATAGGTAGATATGTAGACAGTTAGATATGTAGATAGGTAGTTAGTTAGGTAGATAGGTACATAGGTAAATAGGTAAATAGGTAGATAGGTAGATAGGTAGATAGGTAGATAGGTAGATAAATAGATACGTAGATATGCAGATAGATAGATGTATAGATAGTTAGATAGATAAGTAGATAGATAGATACATGGATGGATGGATGGACGGATGGACGAATGGACGGATGGACGGAGGGTCGGACGGACAGACAGACAGACAGAGAGACAGACAGACAGACAGACAAACGGACAGACAGACAGACAGATTGATAGATAGATAGATAGATAGATAGATAGATAGATAGGTAGATAGATAGATAAATAGGTGGATCGGTAAAAAGTTAGATTGGTAGATAGATAGATAGGTTGATAGGTAGATAGTTAGATATTTAGATATATAGATAGTTAGATGGGTTAATGAATAGATGTGTACGTGAGCAGAAGAATAGATGGATGAATGGATGAATGGATACATATATAGAGAGATGGATATATATAGATAGATAGAAAGATAGATAGATAGATAGATATAATTATAGATACATACCTATACATTTAGATTGATACATATGTAATATAGGTAGATACGTACATAGATATATACGTAAATAGGTCGAAAATTAGCTAGGTAGATACGTAGAGAGGTAGAGAGTTAGAGATTTAGTGATGTAGAGAGGTAGATCGGTAGATACGTAGATAGCTAGATAGGTAGATAGGTAGAGAGGTAGAGAGTTAGAGATTTAGTGATGTAGAGAGGTAGATCGGTAGATACGTAGATAGCTATAAAGGTAGATAGGTAGATAGGTAGATAGGTATATAGGTAGAGAGGTAGAGAGTTAGAGATTTAATGATGTACTCAGGTAGATCGGTAGAAAAGTAGATAGCTAGATAGGTAGATAGGTAGATAGGTAGATTGGTAGATAGGTAGATAGGTAGATAGGTAGATAGTTAGATAGGTTGATAGGTAGTCAGGTAGACAGGTAGACAAGTAGACAGTTAGACAGGTAGACAGGTAGACCAGTAGACAGCTAGACAGGTAGACAGGTAGACAAGTAGACAGATAGACAGATAGATATGCAGTCAGGTAGACATGTAGATAGGTAAACAGGTAGATAGGTAGATAGGTAGATAGGTAGCTAGGTAGACAGGTAGATAGGTAAATAGGTAAATAGGTAAATAAGTAGACAGGTAGATAGGTAGATAAGTAGATAATCAGATAGGCAGATAGACTGATAGTTAGATAGGTAGACTGGCAGTCAGTTAGACAGGTAGACAGGTAAACAAGTAGTCAGTTAGACAGGTAGACATGTAGACGAGTAGACAGATAGACTGATAGACAGGCTGACAGGCAGACATGTAGACAGGTAAACAGGTAGATAGGTATATACGTAGATATACAGATAGATAGATATATAGATAGTTAGATAGATAAGTAGATAGATGTATGGATGGATGGATGGATGGATGGATTGATGGATGGATGGACGGACGGTAAGACGGACGGTCGGACGGAGGGACAGATAGAATGAGAGAGAGACAGACAGACAGACAGACAGACAGGCAGGCAGACAGAGAGATTGATAGATAGATAGATAGATAGATAGATAGATAGATAGATAGATAGATAGGTAGATAGATAGATAGATAGATAGGCAGATCGGTAAATAGTTAGATAGGTAGATATTTAGATAGGTTGATAGGTAGATAGTTAGATATTTAGATATATAGATAGTTAGATAGGTAGATGGGTTAACGAATATATGTGTATGTGAGTAGAAGAATATATGGATGAATGGATGATTGCATACATAATATTATATAGAGAGATGGATATATATATAGATAGATAGAAAGATAGATAGATAGATAGATATAATGATAGATACATACCTATGCATTTAGATTGATACATTTGTAATATAGGTAGATACGTAAGTAGATATATATGTAGATAGGTAGAAGCTTAGCTAGGTAGATAGGTAGAGAGGTAGAGAGTTAGTGATTTAATGATGTAGATAGGTAGATCGGTAGAAACGTAGATAGCTAGATAGGTAGATAGGTAGATTGGTAGATAGGTGGATAGGTAGATAGGTAGATAGTTAGATAGGTAGATAGTTAGTTAGGTTGATAGGTAGTCAGGTAGATAGGTAGACAAATAGAGAGTTAAACAGCTAGACAGGTAGACAAGTAGACAGCTAGACAGGTAGACAGGTAGACAAGTAGACAGATAGACAGATAGATAAGCCGTCAGGTAGACATGTAGATAGGTAAACAGGTAGATAGGTAGATAGGTAGATAGGTAGATAGGTTGATAGGTAGATAGGTAGATAGGTAAATAGGTAAATAGGTAAATAAGTAGACAGGTAGATAAGTAGATACGTAGATAATCAGATAGGCAGATACACAGACAGTTATATAGGTAGACTGGCAGTCAGTTAGACAGGTAGATATGTAGACAAGTATTCAGTTAGACATGTAGACATGTAGACAAAGAGACTCATAGACTGATAGTCAGGCAGACAGGTAGACTTATAGACAGGTAAACAGGTAGATAGGTAGATAGTTAGATAGGTAGATAGGTAAATATGTACAGAGTTAGATAGGTAGATAGGTAGTTAGGTAGGTAGATAGGTAGATATGTAAATAGGTAAATAGGTAGATAGGTAGATAGGTAGATAGGTAGATAGGTAGATTGGTAGATAAATATATACGTAGATATACAGATAGATAGATATATAGATAGTTAGATAGATAAGTAGATAGATGGATGGATGGATGGATGGACGGACAGAAGGATGGACGGTCGGACGGACAGACAGACAGACAGACAGACAGACAGACAGACAGACAGACAGACGGACAGGCAGACAGAGAGATTGATAGATAGATAGATAGTTAGATAGATAGATAGATAGATAGGTAGATAGATAGATAGATAGATATGTAGATCGGTAAATAGTTAGATAGGTAGATATTTAGATAGGTTGATAGGTAGATAGTTAGATAGGTAGATGGGTTAATGAATAGATGTGTATGTGAGTAGAAGAATATATGAATGAATGGATGATTGGATACATATATAGAGAGATGGATGTATATATAGATAGATAGGAAAATAGATAGATAGATAGATATAATGATAGATACATACCTATACATTTAGATTGATACATATGTAATATAGGTAGATACGTAAGTAGATATATATGTAGATAGGTAGAAAATTAGCTAGGTAGATACGTAGAGAGGTAGAGAGTTAGAGATTTAGTGATGTAGATAGGTAGATCGGTAGATACGTAGAAAGCTGAATAGGTAGATAGGTAAATAGGTAGATAGGTAGATAGGTAGACAGGTAGAGAGTTAGAGATTTAGTGATGTAGAGATGTAGATCGGTAGAAACGTAGATAGATAGATAGTTAGATAGGTAGATAGGTAGATAGGTTGATATGCAGATATGTGGATATGCAGATAGGTAGAAGGGTAGAGGGGTAGAGGGGTTAATGGGTAGATTGGTAGATGGGTATGTGGGTAGATGAATAGATGGATGGATGGATGGATGGATGGATGGATGGATGGATGGTTGGATGGATGGATGGATGGATGGATGTATGGATGGATGGATTGACGGATGGATGGATGGATGGATGGATGGATGGATGGATGTGTGAATGGATGGATGGATGGTTGGATGGATGGATGGATGGATGGATGGATGGTTGGATGGATGGATGGATGGATGGATGTATGGATGTGTGAATGGATGGATGGATGGTTGGATGGATGGATGGATGGATGGATGGATGGTTGGATGGATGGATGGATGGATGGATGTATGGATGGATGGATTGACGAATGGATGGATGGATGGATGGATGGATGGATGTGTGAATGGATGGATGGATGGTTGGATGGATGGATGGATGGATGGATGGTTGGATGGATGGATGGATGGATGGGTAGACAAATAGATAGATAGTAGATAGAGAGATAGATAGATAAATAGATAGATGGATAGATAGATTAGAAATATATATTAGATATATCGATAGTAATATAAATAGATATACACCTGCAAACATCAACTGATACATATTTATGATATCAATACATATAGATAGACAATTACATAGCTATGTAGATAGATGACACAGAGACAGATACATAGTGTGATAAATAGAGGTAGATAGAAAGACACAGAGATAAATAAATACATAGATATAAACATAGAAATACAGATAGAAAGACAGATAGAATGACTAATGTCAAGATAGACAGTGGATTAAGAGAGACAGACAGACGCAGAGACAAACACACAAACAGACAGACAGACAGACCGAGGAACAGTGAGACAGAGAGACAGACAGACCGACAGTCAGACAGACAAACAGACAGACAGATATATAGGCAGATAGATAAATAGGTAGACATATAAATAGATAGATAGATAGATAGGAAGATAGATACTTAAATAAAGAGATATCTAGATAGATAGATAAATAAATAGATGAATACATAGACAGGATAGACAAGATAGACAGGATAGAAATGTTAGACAGGAATGACAGAATAGACTGGAAAGACAAGATAGACAGGATAGACAGGATTGACAATGTAGACAGGACAGACAGGATAGACAGGATATACTGGACAGGCAGGAAAGAAAACTTAGGCAGGATAGACAGGATAGACAGCATAAGGAGGATAGAAAACATAGACAGGATGGACTTATTACACATGCAGGATAGACAGGATAGACATTATAGAAATGATAGACAGAATAGACAATGTAGACAGAACAGAGAGGATAGACAGGACAGACAGGACAGACAGCATAAACAAGATAGACAGGATAGAAAGGATAGACAGGATAGACGGGATAGACTGGATGGGCAGGAAAGAAAAGATAGAAGGGATAGATAGGAAAGACTGGATAATCAACATGGACAGGATAGGCAGGATAGATGGGATAGAGAAGATAGAAACGATGGACAGAATAGCGGAATACTCAGGTTAGACAGTATATACGGGAGGGAAAGGATAGACAGAATTGGAAACATAGACAGGAGAGACTGGAGAGACAGGAGAGACAGGATAGACAAAATAAACAGGATAGACAGGATAGACAAGATCGAAAAGATAGACTGGATAGACAAGATAGAGACAATTAACAGGATAGAAACAATTGACAAGATAGACTATATAGACAAGGTACCCGTGCAGGATAGACAGGACTGAGAGGAGGGACAGAATAGAAGGAATAGAGAGGATAGACCAGATTGACAAGAGAGACAGCATAGACAGGATAGACAGGAGAGACAATATAGGCAAGGTAGACAAGACAAGCGGGATAGACAATATAGACAGGATAGACTGGATAGACAGGATAGACAGAATAGAGTGGATAGACAGGATAGACAAGATCGAAAGGATAGACTGAATAGACAAGATAGACAGGATGGAGAAGATAGACTCAATTGACCATATAGAAGCAATTGACAGGATAGAAAGTATAGGCAGTATAGACAGAATAGACAGTATACACTGTATAGACAGGTTAGACAGGACAGACAGGATAGACAAGATAGACAAGAGTGACATGATAGACAGGTGTGAGAGGAGGTACAGAATAGACAGAATATACAGTATAGACAGGATAGACAGTATAGACACAATTGAGAGGATAGACAAGATAGACATGGCAGACATGCAGGATAGACAGAAGAGACAGAATAGACAGTATAGACAGAATAGAGAGGATAGAAACGATAGACAGGATATACAGGATAAACAGGATAGACAGGATAGTTATGATAGACAGGTTACACAAGATAGACAGCATAGAATGCATAGAGAAGATCGACAGGATAGACGTGATAGATATTGTAAAATTGGAGGATCGACAGATAGAAAGGATAGAGAGACAAACCAGATAGACAGGATAGACGAGATTGACAGGATAGACAAGATAGACCGGATAGTCAAGATAGACAGGATAGACAGGATAGACAGGACATATATACATATACGGATAAATGGGAACTTAAAGAAATTCATAAATGAATAGGTAGAAACAGACTAACAGACAGACAAACACAGAGAATGACAGACAAACAGTCAGATATACAGATATATAGAGAAAAAAATAGAGAGAAATTATACAGATAGATATATAGATAGATACGTAAATAGAAAAATTGATAGAACTTGATTAATATAGATAGATAGACTATTGGATTGATGGATGGATGAATGGGCATTTGATTTGATGACTGGATGAAAGTTAGAATGAATGGTTTGAATGAATGAATGGAAGGATGGATAGATGGATGGATGAATGGATGAATGGAGGGAGGGAGCCATTAATGGATGGATAGATAAATACATGGACAATAAATGTTTATATATATACATAGATCAATAGATACGTAAATAGGTAGATAGATAGAATGATAGGTAGAGAATTAGATGGATAAATAGATAGTACACTATATAATTCGATAGATAGATGTAGAAGAAGAATAATTGTTAGTTGTGTACATAAGAATTAGGTCCATAGATAAATACTTGATTAGGTAAATGGATATAAATAAATACAAGATTATAAGAATAGATAGATAGATACAGTATACCCTCACCAATTTGAACAGCTTTCCATCAAATCAATGTCTTCTCGATGAGTCGTCTGGTGGATTCCACTTGTGTCTGGGAGGAGAAATCAAATGGAATACATAATATTATTCACTTACTGAATAGAACTCGTAATATGAGCTACAGTTAATTTGTGGAAACATTCACATGACTGAGAAACTTAACTTTGGTAATGATCTAAACATGTTATACAGTTCCTAAGTGTTTATGTGAAACCTGCATTACATAATTCCCAATACTAACTGAACAAATGCTTGGACGTTAATCTTTAGAAGAAAAGGGGGGGGAAGACTAAAATACGTATGTTAGTTCAAAATTAAACATGTTAAAAATGATTTGTGATAATAATACATGAAAAACAGAAGAGCGGGGGAAGGAAATTCAAAGGTTTGGAAACTTACTGAGAAATTGTTATGAAAACACTATACTTGAGGTGCTATATTTGAGTACTAAATAATATTCTTTCAAATCACTTCTTTGCACTCACATTTTTAACATTATTTGAAAGCATTCAAAGGAATGTCTTGGAAGTGACAGCAATCAGATTTAACCTGACCTCTACGGAGGACCTGGAGTGTGGAACATATATTAACTAACATAACAATCAACAGCTCACTCTATAGAATACAATTTGCACTCTGCATGTGTAATGTAACTATCTACAGAATGGAAAGAGAATGTTGGATATATTCATTGTAAAATTACTAGTATCAGTTGTAAGTCCTCAGAAACATTGTAGAAAAGATTTCATTTTCCACACTGTCAGTACATTCTAGTAAGAGGAAATGGAGTTACATTTTAATGATAACTCACAATCAAACAACTAGCAATCACTATTAAGCATTTCTCCACCATCTTAAAATGTCCACTGAACAATGAACACACCCACCTCTCTAAGTTATTTAATAATAGTTATTGGTAAATTTAATTAACTAGTAACAGTAATAAACTAATTAAATTTTATTACTTCACTGTTTAATTAACCGTTTAAATAATGATATAATTAATTAAATTCTAAATAAATTAATATTTAATTACTCTGCAGCTTGTTCCACAGCTAGAATACAGCAACCTCTCGTAAATATAAAGTTTGCGAGAACAGCAAGAACTACCAAGAACTACCAACAAGTACCAAGACCTACCAAGAACTACAAGAAATAAAAGAACTACAAGGTCACAAGAATTACTACGACATATAGAATATTGTCAACTACAAAAGCAGCAGCGAACACTACCAAGAACTACCAAGAACTTCAAGAACTACCAACAACTACCATGATATACCAACAACTACCAACAACTACAAGAACTACCAAGAACTAGCAACTACATATTACATGAGAAGAACTACAAATACAAATTAAATGTGTATGAAAAACATTAAATAATTAACTTACAAATAGAGAATCTTCTCGGAAATTGTGTACGGACGAGGTCATCCACTGAAGAAAATAGACTTGGGATAAAACTAAATACATTATATATGGCATTTATAATTGTGATGAATGAAGGAATATACAAAAGATGGAAAAGTGCTTCACAGTATACAAAACTTACAACACAATCCGAATATCCGTCTTCTTTATACAAGAAGCGACGTTGGAAAGACTTTCAATATGGGAACAAAGAGCAATCAATCATCTTTGATTAAATGAATCACTCCTATGAAATGAAACTTTGGGGAAAAATGAACATTTATAATACTGCATTTACAGATACATTGAGTACAATAATGTGGAATGGACTACATAAACTTATACGACTACCTAGTAAAATTAGTTATGTATAAATCGACTTAACTTGAATGAAGTCTAAGCATAAGAATCGGTCCACTCCACCTGGCATCGACCTGAAACCTAACTTGGGAAGCAAACTAAACATATTAACTAGTGCATTTATAGTAATAATGATTGAATGAATGAATATACAAATGATGGAAGAGTATACAAAACTTACCACACATAGTATATTTCAGAAACGTCTAAGGAGAGCACCTCAACTCACTGCTAGCCTCCAAAAACAGATCACTCTTTTTTGCGGAAATGGACCACTCCTATGAAATGTAACTTGGGAGAAAAATAAGCATATATAATACAGCATTTACAATTATAATGAGTGTAACAATGGTGGAATGGACTACATAAAATTATAGGACTATTGAGTAAAACTAATGATGAAAACATAAAAATCAACTTAACTGGAGTGATATCTAAGGGAAAGAACACAGAACCTTTGGACCACTAAGAAACGCATCATCCTGAAATCCTAACTTTGGAAAAAAACTAAACGTATTAAGTCGTACAATTTTGTAATAATGAATGAATGAATGAATATACAAATATGGAAGAGGGTTGGATTGGTATATACACATAACTTACGGCACCAAACGAATACGTCTATTGCGGTGTATAATTACAGGGAAAGAAGATGGAAAGAACCTCAAATTGTGTACACAGTGCAATTGGTCCTCATCGAACAAATGGACTCCTCCTATGAAACTGAACTTGGGGAAATATTAAATACTGCATTTACAATTGTAATCAGTACATGAATGATGGAAAGTATTACATAATCTAATTAGTGTCATATGCTTACCAAGTAAGGTTCGTGATGAGAACAGATACATAACTTACAGACTGAATATTGGAGTGACGGAAAGAATGATGCATAGACTGTTTCTGAGACTAGCAAATGTAGTCTATAGAACATAAATGTCTGTAGGTTGCAAAAATGACAAGGTTGACTGGAGACAGGAGACATCTGAATGGAAACAGCCGAATTCATGTGTTTAGAGATTGGAGAATTCACAAACAATGAGAGTGGGAATTCGAAAAGAAAACTCCAGATTTGACGATAATGTAACTTGGAACTTGCACTCTTCACGTGAATATGGATACCCGAATTATTGAGACTGGATGATTCATGAGACTTGAGACTTGAGACTTGACTTCAATGGGTGAGAATCAGTCTGAACCCTTCATGAGAGTTGTAGTTGTAGTCATCATAAACATTCACTGCCGCAATTCTTAGGAATGAATCTCAGCATGTCTTCACTTCGTTTTCCCAATAGTAGTTCCTATGAGAATTATGAAATAATTAAAATTGCAATCTAACGCTCTGAAATCAGTGTACAAATTAACATATGGTGTGATTTTACAAGACAAGAATATTTTCCTCTCTAGCAAGAACAAGAACTATGAAGAACTAATATTATAGCCGAGTAGCAAGACGTTGGTATATTACAAGATTATCAAGAAATTTTACTACAATCAAGAAAGAAGACGTTGATATGCTACAAGATCACCATACTAGCTCTCCTTTAAGTCTCAACTGATGAATGTAATATACATATTGATGATATGATTTAAATGAAGAATGAATTATAAATGAAAGTTGGAATAACTCACGTATTACTACATCACTCCATTTTATGTTGATTGGATTCATTAAACCTAAACATGTAACCTGGTGAAAAGGAACAAACCAATTCATTTGTGCAATTATAATTTTAATCAATGAATGATTAAATGAGTGCTGGAGTACCAAGCAAATATCATACATAAATTTATCCACAAACATGATATCAGCCCAAAAATTAATGCGATTAGATGTGAGTTGCAAGTACTCATGATGAGACTTCATTATGATTCGCCTAAATGATTTGTCTGGAGGACGTCATGAAGAGGGATGAGAATTGGAAGATATAATTGAAGTTTAAACTGTAGAAAAAAGGAGATTGGAATAATCGTCAAAAGTCACAAGTTGTCATAAACAGTCATGAATACTCACAATGAATTGTCAAGAGGAGGAGTCACTATAAGATAGGAGTTAGGGGGAGGAGTCATTGAGAGGATTCTTCATGTGGAGTTATCTGGTGGATTAAGATGGTGCATGGAGGAAATTGGAGGAGTGAATAGGATTACATAATTGATCTAACTTGGGGAAGAACTAAACATATTGTGGAGTGAGTTTATATTGAGTGAATATACAAATGAACGTGTGGAAGAGTGAGATTTTGGATCTGCATTTTAGTTAACTTACAGAGTAGAACTCTTATCAGGATCTACATCTAATTTGTGGAAAGGTTCAAAGGACTGTGAAATCTACTTCATTTATAATTATAGTGAATAGTGATTATATGAAATGTGTACAATACATCATTACCAATACTGACCTAATCAATGCTTCATGTAAAGTTTTACATGAGACTAATTTGGGGGAAAGATTTGATAAAACGCATGTTAGCGGAATGCTAATCCTGTTGGATAGTGAATTTACGATAATGACTAAATATATGAAATTTAGTAGAGTGTGGAATTTTAATTCATAACCTTACTGAGTATTTGTTTTGAAATCATTCATTTTTGAGAGACTTAAACCAGCGGGAGGAACAATAAATCCTCTAATATAAAAGAGACCATAATTTAATTAATTGAATTTTAAGGAAATCTAAGCATGTTAACGAGTGCATTTATTATTATAATGAATTATTCTATGACTAAGGGAAATAAAATCACGTAAACAGAATATGAACAACAATTGAAATTTGCAGAATTTCATCTGAGGAAAGTAACGTACAAGAAATAAGAAGCAATTCAAATGGTAAATTAACGGTCTCAAATCAGTGTGCGATGTATACATTCTATCTCACAAGAGAAGAATATGTTCGGAACTAGTGAGCTCCTCAGAACAACTAACGAGGAAATGACATGTTACTAAACAGAAAGTGGTAGGTTAAAAGATGAGTAGGTAGGTAGGTAGCTAGGCAAGTAGGTACGTAAAGCTTCAAAATTCGGATTCAGAGTTTACGGGTTTGGGTTTGGGTTTGGGGCTGCATGTTGAGAAATAAATAAATAGTTTGGTAGTTGACAAATAGAGCACTAGAAAGGGAGTTAAATGCATAAATTGATAGATATATAAATGCTATGATATATATATACATATTCTAATAAATACATACGTAAAGAAATTCATAAATACATAGGTAGAATGAGACAGACAGACTGACAGACGGACAGAGAGACAGACAGAATCACAGACAGAATCAAAGACAGACAGAGGGACCGAGTGTCAGACACTCAGACAGATAGATAG
The DNA here is from genome assembly GCA_947044365.1 of Petrosia ficiformis. NCBI lineage: Eukaryota > Metazoa > Porifera > Demospongiae > Haplosclerida > Petrosiidae > Petrosia > Petrosia ficiformis. Next base: position 2,617,850 of record OX345650.1, on the reverse strand, counting down.
GTAGAGAAATAAATAAATACATAGAAAGTTAAAAATACATATAGATAGATAGATAGATAGATATATAGGTAGATATGCAGATAGATAGATAAATAAATAGATGATAGAGGTATAGAATAGATAGATAGATATATAGATAGTTAGATAGGTAATTAAATTGATAGCAATATATTTGAAGTGATAGATTGATGGATAGATCGATAAATAAATAAACAGGTAGATATATAGATAGATAGATACATACATACATAGATTGATAAATAGATAGATACATATCTCCAAATTTAGTTTGACACATATATACGACATCAATACATAGATAGATAAATAGATAGAAACGTATATAGCTACTGGATAGATAGACAAACAGATATATACTTCGTTAGATAAATACAGATAGACAGATAGATAGATAGATAGACAGACAAACAGACAGACAGACAGAGAAACAGACAGACAGACAGAGAAACAGACAGACAGACAAACAGTCAGACCGACAGATATAAAGACAGACAGACAGGCAGACAGACAGAGAGACAGAGAGACAGACAGAAAGTCAGACAGAGAGACAGAAAGACAGACAAACAGCGAGACAGACAGAGAGTCAGACAAAGAGAGGGACAAAGAGACAGGCAAACAGAGAGACAGGCAAAGAGACAGACAGAGAGATAGATAGAAAGATAGATAAATAGATAGAGACTTGAATACATAGATAAATAGATAGATGGATAGACAGATAGAGAGAGAGAAACTATAATAGTTTTATTATGTCAGTGTAGTTAATTAATACATTACTAGCTTAATATCACCTTTGGTGGTTGAAGCTAGGCAAGTGTAGTATGTTCTAAGCATAGTAGTGTAGTATGGTCATTGAAATATTTATTATCTAGAATGATAACAATAATTAAATGTATATACTATTACATCTCTCACTCTCTTTCTCTCTGACTGTGTTCAATCTTCTCTGTTCTTGTCTTTCCAGTTCTAAATGCCTCTTTCTTTGCCTGACTCTCATCTTATCTTTGTTCATCACTCTGTCTAGCATGTAAAAATTATGTTCATACAATTACGCATGCATAAACTATATGTGCCTAAAAATGCGTAAAATTTACATGAGCTATCAGTGTAATTATTTTATGTTTATGTGTGATTACTATTAATGTTAGAATATTACTATTATTATTCTTTTCTGTAGCTCTGAGTACATCCTCTCAGAATCCTCCCTCTTCTTCCTCTCCTCCATTCCCAACTTATTCTAATCCACAACGAACAGTCGCACTTGAATTATGTGGGTGGGGTTTTAGTAATAATCAGAAACTAGAAGACTTTCTTAAAAGGTTTATATAATTATAATTATGTATTTATGTACATATTAATGTATGTACGTATGTGTGTGTATATGTATGCGTGTATGCGTGTATGTGTGTATATGTATGTATGTATGTATGTGTACATGTATGTATGTGTGTGTACATGTATCAGGGCTGTATTTAGGATTCTGTGGAAGGGGGGGGAAATATGTGTGTCTGGGAATGAAGGGGGGGCAAAGCCCCCTTTAGTTTGTGTGTAAGCACGTGTAAAGCTAGGGGGGTTCGAGAGAAAATTTTACATATAGTAGAGGCTCAAAGCCTACTTTACATGCATTCTTAGGCTAATTGTTACTCTATATACAGTAGGTGTAACCGTGTAAGGACTGTTATTTTTGCTGACTGCACAGTGTACTGCTAAACATGTGGATGACGATATGTATGCATTGCTAAACATATTGTAATGAGTGTTAATTGGAAACACTCACTTAAATGGTTAACATATAATACATCTAACTGATATGTACCTATAATACATGGTATATGTATGATTGTTATTGAAAATCATTAATTATTATTTGTCAATGTTCAAGGGGGGGTTGAAATATCAGTAAGGGGGGGCCAATGCTCCCCCCCACCCCCCCCCCTAAATACAGCCCTGTGTATGTATGTATGTATGTATATATGTATGTACATGTATGTATGTATGTATATATGTGTACATGTATGTGTACATGTATGTATGTATGTATATATGTATGTACATGTATGTGTACATGTATGTATGTATGTATGTATGTATGTATGTATGTATGTATGTATGTATGTATGTATATATGTATGTACATGTATGTGTACATGTATGTATGTATGTATGTATGTATGTATGTATGTATGTATGTATGTATGTATGTATGTACATGTATGTGTACATGTATGTATGTATGTATGTATGTATGTATGTATGTCATTGTTGTAATAAACAGGAAGTAGGTGTTTATGTTTATATAATGATAGACAGATTGGGTGTTAAATTATTATTGAGTTTTTATGTATTGGGAAGATAAAGGTTTTTTGTGGTGGGTATAATCACACCAAAAGAGTGTGGGTGTGTGAACTTCCCTATGATAGCTTAATTTAATTAGATTAGTAGATTTTGATGACAGTTGAATGATTGAATAGATGAATGGATGAATGGATGAATGGATGAATGGATGGATGGATGGATGGATGGATGGATGAATGGATAGATTGATTGATGGATGGATGGATGGATGAATGGATGGATGGATAGATGGATGGATGGATGGATGAATGGATGAATAAATGATGATATATACTGATATTGAAGATGTAAGCTGTTTAGATCAGATATTTGAACAGACATACATCATACATTTTTAATCTTTTCTAAGTGAGGAGACTGCCGAGAGATTTGAAAGAGCTGCTGCCATTGCTGTATTTCAAGGAGATATAGGTCGTGCGATAGGATCTCTTAAAGATGGAGCATTGACAAAAACTCGTCATAAAGACACATTACACGGTGTGTAATATAGATCTTACCATTGGGCTAATGAATGTGGTACTTTTCTATTTCTGATCTTGAAAGACCAACTATTAGGAAGAATTTGCAATAATTATGATCACAGACTTAGTTTAAAATATACCTTGTACAGTAGATATCAATGTAGAACAATAATGTAAAGTTACTCATTGTGAATGCCAAAATGGCCGAATAGCGTAATGATGAACAAAATGTTGGACCAAAATTATAATGTTCTCAATGACCCATTTTTTTCCTCCACTGTACCATTTATTACAGCATTCAACCATCTTTAATGAAGGACCATTGACATGTAAAATGTGACCACACCCATCAATACATTTCATTCCCATTAGGAAGTCTAATGAACCTTATAGCACTTTCATTGTCTGGGTACTCATCCTCGGAACCATCTCTCTGGCAAGAAACTTGCGTTATGATTAGAAAACAAATAAGTCACCCATATCTCAGAGCAATGTTTAGTTTCTTGTGTGCGGGAACTTCAGTGGATGGATTATATACAGTTTTAGTAAGACAATAATAATAGCTCTGATGACTTCATATGTACCATATAGTGTATAGTTTAATGTCATAAGGTTAATACATGATTATACTATAACTCAATGTACTATATAATGTATAGTTTAATGTCATAAGATTAATACATGATTATACTGTAACTCAATGTACTATATATAGTGTATTGTTTAATGTCATTACCTTTATACATTGGAGTATGTGAATGGCCCCACCCACTTCTAATTAAATTTACTTTTTTACAGATGGACTCGGAATTGACATTACAAGATAGAGTGGCTTTTGCTTGTACTTATCTAAATGATAAAAACGTAAGCTTTTTTGCATTCAGTCGTCATATGATTGTCATGTGATCTTGCAGCTCAAAGATTATTTAGCGAAACTTACGAAAAAGGTTGTAGAAGAAGGATTTATTGAAGGATTGTTTTTAACAGGTTTGGATAATGTGTATATCTACATAATCTATATACATACTTACTTTAAGTATTGTATTGTACATAATCTATATACATATGTATGTATGTATGTATGTATGTATTGAGTATGCATATGTATGTATTGTATTGAGTGTACACATGTATTATACATATGTATTATACATAGTCTATATACATACGTATGTATTATATTAGGATTAGATGCTTCTGGTATTGAGCTGTTGGAAAACTATGTTAACAAAGTATGCGACATGTATTATATACTATACATGTATGTTAATAAATATAATAACTAGTGCATTTATAGTTATAATTATTGAATGAATATACAAATCATGGAAGAGTGCTTGACGGTATGCAAAACTTACCACACTAACCAAATAACTACCTTGTATTTATAACAAACGTCTTAAGAGAGATCCTAAACTTGTGATTTAAAAAGAAATCATTGCTAAACTCAGTTTGGGAACACAAACAGATCACTGTTTCTTGAGGAAATAGATCACTCCTATGAAATGAAACTTGAAAAGAAAAATAAACATACATAGTATGCATTTACAATTATAATGAGTATATGAACGGTGGAATGGGCTACTGAAAATTTTATGACTACTGAGTAAAACTAATGATAAGAACGTATAAATCAACTTAACTGGAGTGACATCTAAGTGAAAGAACAAAGAACCATCGCACCACTACAACTTGCATTGACCTAAGAACCTAACTTTGGAAACAAACTAAACACATAAATTAGTGCACTTTTGTTATAATGAATGAATGAATATACAAATGTTGGAAGTGGTTTGGATTGGTATATACACGTAACTTACGACACCAAAAAATAACTCTATTGCAGAGTAAAATTACATGGAACGACAATGAGAAATACATCAAACAGTGTACACAATGAAATCAGTCCTTATCGAACAAATGGACTCCTCCTATGAAATCGAACTTGTGGAAATAGTGACCATATTAAATACTGCCTTTACAATTGTAATCAGTACATGAATGATGGAAAGGATTACATAATCTAATTAATCTCATCTGCTTACCAAGCAATGTTCTTGATGAGAACAGATAAATTAACTTAGAAACTGGATACTGGAGTCTGCATAAGTGACATAAAAAATGCAGGATAGAGTGTTTGTGAGACTCGCAACTGTAGTTTACAGAACATGAATGTCTGGAGGTTGGAAAATTGACAAGGTTGACTGGAGCCTGGAGACTGGAAATAAGACAAGAGAGACGACTGGTGATTTCACATGTTTAGGGACTGGAGATTTCACAAACAATGAGAGTGATAATTCAAAAATAAAACTCTAGATGTGACGATAATGGAGCATGGAACCTGCACTCTTCCCATGAATGTAGACAACCGAATTAGTTAGACATAATTGATGACACTTGAGACTTGAAGTGAATGGGTGAGATTTGTTCTGAACATTCACGAGACATGTAGTTGGAGTGATTACGAGCATTCGTCATCGGAATACTTTAGAATGAATCTCAGCATGTCTTGACTTCGTCTTCACAATAGTAGTACCTAAGAGAAGTATGAAATAAGTAAAATTGCAATCTAAAGATCTTACAAATTATCATATTGTGTAATACTACCAGACAAGAATATTTTCCTATCTAGCAAGAACAAGAACTATGAAGAACTATAACTATAGCCGAGAAAGAAGACGTTGGTATACTACAAGTCTATCAAGAAATTATACTACAATCAAGAAAGAAGACGTTGACATACTACAAGATCACTGTACTAACTCTCCTTTAAGTCTCAATTGATGAATGAAATACACATATTGATGATATGATTTGAATAAAGAATGAATTATGTGTGAAAGGTGGATTAACTCACGTACTACAACATCACTCCATTTTATGTCGATTGGATTCATGAAACCTAAACAAGTAATGTGACTAGAAATGGAGTAATCATCAACAGTCGCCAGAAGTCATAAAGAGTCATGAATACTCACAATGATTTGTCAAGAGGAGTAGTCACTACAGCATAGGAGTTAGGGGGAGGAGTCATCTAGACGAGTCTTCATGAGGAGTCATCTGTTGGATTAAGTTCATGTGCGGAGGAATTTGGAGGAGTGAATGGGAGTACATAATTAACCTAAATTGGGAAAGAACTAAACATATTGTACAGTCACTTTATATTGATTGAATATACATATGAATGTGAGGAGGAGTGAGATTTTGAAATTTGAAATTTGAAATTTTAATCACTTACGGAGTACAATTCCTATTGTGATCTACAGCTAATTTGCAAAACAATTCACAGCACTCTGAAATGTACTCATTTATAATTATAGTGATTATATGAAATGTGTACAGTACATGATTAGCAATACTAACCTAGTGAATGCTTCATGTAAAATTTTACTTGAAACTAACTTGGGGAGAGAGACCTAATAAAACATAAGTTAGCGCAAAACTAATCGTGTTGGATAGTGACTTTACGATAATGACTACATATATGAAACTTAGTAAAGTGTGGAATTTTAATTTCCACACTTACTGAGTATTTGTCTTTAAATCACCAATTTTTAAGAGATTTAAACCAGCCGGAGGAACAATAAATCCTTTCGCTGAAAAGGGACCATAAGTAAATAACTGAAGTTTAAGGAAAACTAAACATGTTAACGAGTGCATTTATTATTATAATGAATTAATCTATGATCGAGGAGAATAAAATCACGTAAACAAAATATGAACAACAAATGAAATTTGCAGAAGTTCATCTGCTAAAAGTAACGTACCAGAAATAAGAAGCAATTCAAATAGTAAAATAACAGTCTCAAATCAGTGTGCAATGCATTCATTCTATCTCACAAGACAAGAATATATTTCTAACTAGTGAGCACCTAAGAACAACTAACAAAGAAATGATATCTTATTAACCAGAAAGTTGTATGTTAAGTGACGGGTAGGTAGGTAGGTAGGTAGGTAGGATGGTAGTTAGGTAAACCTTCCAATTTGGGAATTCGTATTTAGGGTTTTTGGATTTGGGCTTAGTGTTTAGTGCTTATGTTTTACTGTTTTCTATATAGGGTGTACTTTTTATGGAATTGTGTGCAGGGTTTTGGGATGAATGTATCAGAAACTCAGATCAATAAACACAAAAATACATCCATAAATAAATACATAGATAAATAGGTAGATATACAATATATATATATATATATATATATATATATATATAACTACACAGAAAGAGAGACACGTTGAGAGATAAAGAAATATATTTGTAGTAGACAAATAAAGCAATAGATAGGGAATTAATTGAATAAATAGATAGATAATTAAAATTCTATGATAAATATATACATATACAGATAAATAGATACATAATGAAATTCATAAATAGATAGGTACAATCAGACAAACAGAAAGACAGACAAACAATCAGACAGACAGAGATATAGAGAAAAATAGAGAAAAATAGGTACAATTAGAATCAGAAATATATAGATAGATACTAAAATAGAAAGATAGAGAGAACTTACATATATAGATAGATAGACTAACCGATGTATGGATGCATGGGTGGAAATATGAATGGATAGATGGAAGGAGGTTTGGAACGATAGATAGATGGATGTTTGCATGGTTGCCTGGATGGATGAAAGGATGCATGGATGCATGGATGGATAGAGAGACGGCTAGATGGATGAATTTTTGGGTGTATGGATTGATGGATCATTGTATGTTTTGATGGATGGAGCGGTTAATGGATAAATGATGGATGGATGAATGGATGGATAAATGAATGGAGGATGAATGGATGGATTGATGGATGGACGGATGAACAGACGAATGGATGAATGGAAGATTGGATGGATAGAATGCGGGAGACAGGCTGACGGATGGATAGATGCCTCCTTGGAGCTATAGATAAAGAGTTGAAAAGATAGATTAATTGAATGATGAATGAATGGATAGAGGGATGGATGGATAGACATAAGTTTTGACAAACAGACGGTCAGACGAATGGACAGATGGCTGGAGGGGAGTAATGATAGACTGTTCGAGAAATATGATTGATGAAGGGATGAGCATTTGAATGAATGGATGAATGGTGTGAGGGAGGGAAGAATGAAGGAATGGATGGATGGATGGATGGAGGGATGGACGGATGGATGGATGGATGGATGGATGGATAGATGAATGAATGGATGGATGGATGGTTGGATGGATGGATGGTTGGATGGATGTGTGGATGGATGAATAGACGGTTGGATGCATGGATAGATAGATAGTTAGTTACAAGATAGATAAATAGATAGATAGATAGTTAGATAGATAAATAGATAGATGGATAGACAGAAGGACTGACAGGCAGACGGAAGGACAGACGGTCGGACGGAAGGAAGGACGAAGGGAGGGACATAAGGACGGACGGAGGGAAGGACGGAAGGACGGACGGACAGATGTACAAAAGAAAGGATGGACGGACAGACAGACGGACGGAGGGACATAAGTGAACACGGACGGAAGGACGGAAGGACCAGCGGTCGGATGGACGGAGGGAAGAGCGGACAGAAGGACTAACGGACGGATGGACGGACAGACAGAAGGATGTTCGGACGGGAGGAAGGATGGACGGATTGACAAACGGACAGGCGGACGGACGAAGAAGCGGAAGGAAGGACGGACGGATGGAAGAACAAACGGATGGAAGAACGGAAGGACGGAAGGATGGACGGAGGGTCGGACGGACGGAAACATGGACTGACGGAAACACGGAGGGTCAGGCGGAAGGACGGACGGAAGGACGGAAGTGCGGAAGGACTGACGGAAGAATGGACGGACGGACGGACGGAGGGACGGAAAGAATCACGGATGGAAGGACGGACGGTCAAGCAGAAGGACGGAGGGACTGTCGGACTGAGGGACAAACGGTGGGATGGACGGAAGGACGGACGGACTGACTGACGGACGGAAGGACGGACCGACGGAAGGACGGACGGTCGGAAGGACGGAGGGAAGGACGGAGGGAAGGACGGACGGAGGTACGGACAGAAGGATGGATGGACGGACGGACGGAAGGATGGATGGACGGATGGAAGGGCGGACGGACGAACTGAAGGACGGACAGACGGACAGACGGACGAACTGACGGACGGAAGGACTGAAGGATTGATAGATAGATATATAGATAGATAAATATATAAAGAGATAGATCGATAGATGGATAGATAGATAGAGAGATAGATAGATAGATAGATAGATAGATATATAGATTGATAGATAGATAGATGGAAAGATGGAATGATAGATAGATAGATAGATAGATATATAGATAATTAGATAGATATATAGATATATAGACAGATAGATAAATAGATAAATAGATAGATAGATAGAGAGATGGATAGATAGAAAGAGAGATACTTAGATAGATAGATAAATGGATAGATAGATAGATAGATAGAAAGATAGATAAATAGATAGAGATAATGATAGATACAAACCTATAATTTTAGATTGATACATTTGTAATATAGGTAGATACGTAGGTAGATAGGTAGGTAGATATATAGATAGGTAGCTAAGTAGATAGGTAGAGAGGTAGAGAGTTAGAGATTTGGAAATGAAGATAGGTAGATCGGTAGATAGGTAAATAGGTATATAGGTAGATAGGTAGACAGTTAGATAGGTAGATAGATAGATAGGTATGTAGTTAGGTAGATAGGTAAATAGGTAAATAGGTAGATAGGTAGATAGGTAGATAGGTAGATAAGTAGATAGGCAGATAGGCAGATAGACTGATACTTATCTAGGTAGACGGGTAGACAGGTAGACAGGTGGTCAGGTAGACAGGTAGACAAGTAGACAGATAGACAGATAGATATGCAGACAAGTAGACAGGTAGACATGTAGACATGTAAACATGTAGATAGGTAGATAGGTAGATAGGTAGATAGGTAGACAGTTAGATAGGTAGATAGGTAGATAGGTATGTAGTTAGGTAGATAGGTAAATAGGTAAATAGGTAGATAGGTAGATAGTTAGATAGGTAGATAAGTAGATAGGCAGATAGGCAGATAGACTGATACTTATATAGGTAGACGGGTAGACAGATAGATATGCAGACAGGTAGACAGGTAGACATGTAGACATGTAAACAGGTAGATAGGTAGATAGGTAGATAGGTAGATAGGTAGATAGGTAGACAGTTAGAAAGGTAGATATGTAGATAGGTATGTAGTTAGGTAGATAGGTAAATAGGTAAATAGGTAGATAGGTAGATAGTTAGATAGGTAGATAGGTAGATAGGTAGATAGGTAGATAGGTAAATAGGTAGATAGGTAGACAGTTAGAAAGGTAGATATGTAGATAGGTATGTAGTTAGGTAGATAGGTAAATAGGTAAATAGGTAGATTGGTAGATAGGTAGATAAGTAGATAGGCAGATAGGCAGATAGAATGATAGTTAGATAGGTAGACAGGTAGTCAGTTAGATAGGTAGAGAGGTAGACAAGTATTCAGTTAGACAGGTAGACAGGCCGACGGGTAAATAGGTAGACAGGTAGATAGGTAGATAGTTAGATAGAATGAAAGGTAGATAATTAGATAGGTAGATAGTTAGTTAGGTTGATAGGTAGTCAGGTAGACAGGTAGACAGGTAGACGAGTAGACAGATAGACATGTAGACAGGTAAACAGATAGATAGGTAGATAGGTAGATAGGTAGATAGATATATATGTAGATAAGTAGATAGGCAGATAGGCAGATAGACTAATAGTTAGATTGGTCGACGGGTAGTCAGGCAGACAGGTAGACATATAGACAAGTATTCAGTTAGACATGTAGACAAAGAGACTCATAGACTGATAGACAGGCTGACAGATAGACATGTAGACAGGTAAACTTGTAGATAGGTAGATAGGTAGATAGGTAGATATGTAGACAGTTAGATATGTAGATAGGTAGTTAGTTAGGTAGATAGGTACATAGGTAAATAGGTAAATAGATATATAGATAGTTAGATAGATAAGTAGATAGATAGATAGATGGATGGATGGATGGACGGAGGGTCGGACGGACAGACAGACAGACAGAGAGACGGACAGACAGACAGACAGATTGATAGATAGATAGATAGATAGATAGATAGATAGATAGGTAGATAGATAGATAGATAGGTGGATCGGTAAAAAGTTAGATTGGTAGATAGATAGATAGGTTGATAGGTAGATAGTTAGATATTTAGATATATAGATAGTTAGATGGGTTAATGAATAGATGTGTACGTGAGCAGAAGAATAGATGGATGAATGGATGAATGGATACATATATAGAGAGATGGATATATATAGATAGATAGAAAGATAGATAGATATAATTATAGATACATACCTATACATTTAGATTGATACATATTTAATATAGGTAGATACGTACATAGATATATACATAGGACCCAAAATTGAACAAACTACTTCCCTATAACCCTGCATAAGTATAGCTATTTGTATTTTGCTTTATAGCAGTGTAAGTACTTATGTTGGGTTATATGGAAGTAGTTTGTTTAATTTTGGGTCCTATGTTAGCTTCCCAACCTTGTTCACATGCTTTTTGGGTTTTATCATCCCTACAACATTTTATTGAAAATGTTTTTTATTATTCTTGTCCTATCGGTTGTCTGTTTAATTGTCTCTTCCTCTCTATCTGTATAAACCCCCTTTGATTCTGCAGTTAATATCTGCACTCAATTACAGTGCAGACACTAGACATCAGCAATGATTGATACATAATCATCACACCTTCTTTGCACACACCCCCGAGCAATATGGCCGGCCAGAGACGTGGCTAATATTGACCACACCCAGGTTATAATGTTTGGAAAGTTATGGATGATCTTTCATCATCAAACGGTTCTACTTCTCCTGGCTACGTTCATATTCAACACAATGCCAAAAGACTTCCTAGAGTGTTTGACTTTCATTCCGGTCGTAAATGTCCAACATGTGGTGGCACTGGAAAGATACCAAAAGGTATATATACATATGATGGTATGGTGGTAACATCATCCAATAGAAACTCCCATTTGTGGTTATGTTGTATATAGACCTCAAATGAGGTCTATATAAGACCTTTTTTTTAATCATCAACTGACAACAGTGAAAATAGATGATGAATAGATAAAACAAATACATGTATACATAAACTTCTGATAATGGATATTATAAAACAGAAAACAGCATTCTGTAAACCAAATGTTGTTGCAATAATAATTTGAGTTAATGATGTCACCATTATGCTATTATATTATATATAGTATTCTAACAGGGGCTGTGATATAGTCCTGTATTTGTATATAGGACCTGTTAGAATACTATATAATATACATATAATTATATATATATATATATACATGTATATATATATATATATATATATATCACGTGTCTGAATTTGTAAAAATCAGGCTTAAGGGTTTATTATGAATTTTGAAATGCCAATGAAAATAGACATGTGAAAATTTATAAAAAGGTGGTTTGAAAAACAAATTTATATGATACTAAGTCTCACAACCCAGCCCCTCTCAATAAAAAGGAGGGTCTGGTTCAACCTTATAAACTCTTGTAACACTGTTGGAAAAATAACAGAGCCAATCAGACTATTCTATTGAGTTACTAAAGCATGCACCCACGCATAACACATTGTGAGAGCTTTTTCCATTGCAAGTGTTTGTAGCACTAGCGAGTAGCGACAGTATAAAGTCTATTAGACAGGAATGTGCGTTGCAGTTGGGCCATAGTTCAGTCAAGCCAGAACAAGAAAAGGTAGTGAAGGTTTTTGTTAAACAACGAAGAGATGTTTTTATAGCCGTTCCAACAGGATTTGGACAGTTGACTAGGCTCTAGTGGTGGAACCTCAGGTATTACTTGAAGTATACGAGCTACTGCAGTCATTAGTTGTTGCTTTTTGTCCCAATAACTCTGGAATGCTTGAAAGCAATGCAAGCACAAAAAAACTTTACTTCCGAACACCTGTTCCAGCTCCTCATTACCTCTAATCTGTGATACAACATTCTTCTTGGCATTCAGGACAAAAGTAACTCTGGAACTTCTCTTTTCCCAGAAAACTCTTCTAATACTTAGCTTTTGAAACACGATCTATTTCTCCACAACCAACACAGTAAACTATGTCTCCTCACATGGGTATGTTTACGCTGTTACGTGGGGTTGTTGTCATTTGGCTGGCTTTGGTTAACATCAACGTGTTGCAAATGAGTTTATATGGTTCAACCCAACCCTCCCTTAAAATTACGACGAGGGGTTGGGCAGCGAGACTATATAAAACTATATATATAGTATGATGGTGACATCATCCCTTTGATGTGGTGAGTTCTGTATATCAGAGAGTACGGTAGTACACTCTATGTAGGGATGGCCCGAAAACAAAAATGGCCGCCCTTACATTTCATTTGCAAGTGGAAAGCTGAAATCACTGGTAATATTAACAAATAAGTTAAAGTATACATAACTTACAATATATTGAGTATTTTTATAACTAACAATACCTTCTAGATATTCAGATCACGTATTTGATCAAAAATTTACCTGAATTCTTTAAAAATAGAATCGGAACAAGAATAATAAAAAACATTTTTAAAAATGAAAGAGTATGTAGGGATTGATATCAAAACCGAAAAAGCACAGGAACAAAATGGCTTTGGCAACAAAATGAAGTACCACTTCCACATAACAACCCTACATAAGTATACACAACTTAAGTAAAGGCAAAACACAAAGAAGCATTACTTATGTACGGTTGTTATGTGGAAGTGGTATTTCATTTTTTTGCCAAAGCCATCTTGTTCCTGCTTTTTCGGTTTTGATATCAATCCCTACATACTCTTTCATTTTTTAAAATGTTTTTTATTATTTTGTATATACAACTTCCATATGCACACTATGCAGGAGATGTCACCATACAATATATTGTATATACATCCTATATACTGAATATATGACCCTTGTTTTGTGTCCTCAGATGTGATATAGCCCTCGCAGGCTTGGGCTATATCACATCCTCCGACACAAACTCAGGTCCTATATTTTGTATATAGGACCTATTAGCATACTATATATATTACATATATATATATCAGAGAGTACGGTAGTACTCTCTATGTAGGGATAGCACGGAAAAAAAATGGCCGCCCATACATTTCAATTGCAAGTGATAACCTGAAATCTCTGGTAATATATACAGATAGGTTTTAATACACGCATACCTGATCATATCTACTGTTTTTATGACTACCTACAACTTCTAGATGACCAAAGACTGTCGTTATGGTAAAGAACCAGCGAGTGGCAAAACTGGCAAAATCTTCTATTTTTATTTTTATTTTTCAGACAAATCATTTTTCTGTTTGTTGAAATATCAAAATGATTCTAGCACCATTCCAGTCGCATTTATATAGTAAAGTTCTGGTCTACAAGTATCGAGATGATATCTACAAATACTATGAAAGAAGGCAGTCTCAACGACTACAAAGATTTGATCTCGAATTGGACCCCATCTTCCTAAGAGGAATTTAATTACGCATGCGCATTTGTGTACTCAGAACATGGAAGCTGAAAAGGTGGAAGTGCTTGTTGCATGAGCATAGTGATAACATTTGTGAGCAAATACATTTTAATATAACAAGTGTATATAGAGAAAAAAAACATCCCTATATTTGCTTTGTGATGACTATGTACTAAGCATTGCTGATGGCACTAGTGTCTCTCCCTTTCTGTGTACTCGAAAGCTGGGGCCTGAAGAAGTAAGTGTAAGCCTGATTGCAGTCTAAGTACACAGATCTTTATGATGATTTCCTCATATCTGAAACTTGACAACTTATTATACTTACTTGTTAAAGATTCTTGCATAATATTTATACTGTTTCTCTGCTATATGGAACAGTTATTAGCAGTTTCTGAATCTTCCTTCTAACGTGCGTTCTTTTACGCGCCACGCCCATTAATTGACCGAGCCCCCCAAGAATGACGCAACTTCCTTAACTACGTATACAACGCATAGTCGCACAAGTGACACAAACATATAAATTATATATATATATATATACATTAAACCCCATGGAAAGCAATTATAGGGATGGCCCTACGGGCCATAATAATTATTAATAATAAAGCCGTTGTATAATAATATTGTATACTATGATAAGCATTGGAATACTGAACGGTTGACACAGCGACTGGACACTACTTGATGGCAGACAGTGCTGTAAGTGAAATAGAGAATATACATCATCTGTAAATGAAGGAGAATGATAATCAATACATAAATACAAAAGACTGACTTTTATTGATGAACAAATTTTAATGCATTTATGATTGTATGATTTTATAATGATATATAGTATTTCTGCAATCTACAAAAAATATTCACACCACAGAAAAAAAAACAATGGAAACAAGAATAATAATAAACATTTTCAATAAAAATGAAAGAAGATGTAGGGATGTCAAAACCCAAAAAGCATGCAAACAAGGAAGCTAACATAGGACCCAAAATCACTTCCATATAACCCTACATAAGTACAGCTCTTTGTATTTTGTTTTATAGCAGTGTAAGTACTTATGTAGGGTTATATGGAAGTGAGTTTGGGTCCTTATGTTAGCTTCCCAACCTTGTTTGCATGCTCTTTATATAATTATGTAGTATATATATTTCACTGGTTCCCCACACGTCGCCAAAATCGCCATTGGCAATAGTGTAGTGGCTTTTGGCGATTACTGAATGGCTGCCAGTCGCCAATTTGCCGATTGTAGTATACGTATTAGTGTACGGACACAAGCACATCGATGTAACGTGCTAAAGATCAGAAAGAGCGATCAAAAGAATGCCAGACAGAAAACTGAAGAAGATGGCTGTTCAAGCTGGTAAGAGTCACCCTAACTATTCATCTCCCGCTAAGAGACACAGGATCGAGAAAAGGCAGTTCTTGTCATTGTGGAAGACTGAATTTCCATGGGTTGTTTATGATTGTGTTGATGGCATGCGCTGACAGTACTGTATGGATTCTGGGAAGGCGAATGTTTTCACCAAAGGCTGTGATAATTCCATAAAGGTTCCATACTGTGTTTTCTGTATTCATTTTCGGAGGTTTCTTGAACTTAGTAATAACACAATAAATAATTATTCTTGAAAAGAACGTTTCGCCTTCTTCAGCTATGATTTTACAAGTTACATTTATCCTTTATATATGAATGCATGGAGATGATGGTACAGGACAGGGTGAATAGTGAAGTTTGAAAGGTCCTACAATACATTATAAAATAATAATAATATAGTTTAGACAGTTCCAAAAGGTCAACAGGGTGGTAGTCCTGGGATGATGATGTCACAACCTTTGTAGAAGGGTGCTCCAAGTTGGATTGAGTATATAGAAGTCCAGGGTCAGTGTTACGGGTATTGGGAGTTTCTTCAATATAGATGGCTTCTTTGATTCTCCTTCCCCAGTTGGATTCCTGGTCAACAATCACTTTACATTCCTCCCACCTGATGGCATGTAGTGTTGAGGCAGTATGTAGAGCTACAGCATTGGAAGGGTCTGCCTTCATGACAGCCCTCTTGTGTTCAGCTTTCCTTTGTTTTATGGCTCTCCCTGTTTCACCGATGTAGACAGCTCCACATTCACATGGTATCTAGTAGATAACACCCAATTTCTCTTCTGGTTGTTTCTGTTTCTTTACATGGGTTAAGATGTTCCGGAGTGTAGGTCTTGAGGTGAATGCTGTACGGATGTTCAATTATCGGCACATTTGAGTTATCTTCTCACTAAGTCCTTGGATATATGATAGTACTAGAGTCTTTGTATCAGTGTCGGAAACTTGTCCTGGTGTGGAACGTGGTTTAACATGTAGAGCTTCTTGTATTCTTTTCTGTGAGTGAGTGCTAAGAGAATCACAGGTACATAATATGCTTATACTCAAGGCACTGTTGTACATAGAAGCAATCATAAAGATAGCCCTTCATGCCATAAAAAGAGATAGAATCTGAAATGGTAACAGAGAAAACTGCTAGTCAACTTACCATCCTAAGACAGCTGAAACACTTCTACTTATCAAATGTAATTATAATCTTGTTGATTGTATATATAAATACTATATCAATGTATATTATTTGATTAATTTTTTTAATAGTTTTATTAAAAAATCGGATCGGTTATTGGTATCGGCAGATACCTCTTAATACATATCGGAAAATCGGAATATCAGTAAAATTTCATATCGGTGACAATTCTACATTGAAATCCACTCCTAGACCAAAATTTGAAATGTTTCAGCTACTCTATCCTCATCACAGTCATTCTTTTACATTGGACACAAAATCTTAGATAGCCAAAAGTTAGAGATGATTTTGACCATAACCGAAGAAATCTGATTGATACACTGGTTGATAATCTCAAGTCCGCATTTTCAGACGATGGAATTTTCAGTGCATTTTCAATTCTTGATCATCTTAACTTACCCTGGCTTCGTATGGCAGCAATGAGATTGACACTTTGTCCCTCCACTAAAGAGACTGACGTTGGAATAGAACTTGAACTGGAGCTGAACGGTGAAGTATTGAAAGAAGAATGGGTTCTATTTAAGCAGATGATGTCCAAAACTTAAACAATCCATCAATACAAGGAATGCCAAAAAAGCTGCTGAGTTCAAGAGCAGGTTCCCCAGATGCTGAAATTGCTTACATTAGCTCTAACAGTGCCTATTTCTTCCGTTGACTGTGAACTAGGTTTTAGTAAGCAGAACCTGATTAAGACAAAAATTTGAGCTAAGCTGAAGACAGAAAATGTATCAACTCTAATGAAGATGTCTGTAGATACACCACAAATAGAAGTGTTTGGCTTGCAAAAGGTATTTGTAGTTTGGTGTTCATTAAAGGATTGTGTCATTTGTAGAACATAATCTTGTAAACAAACTAACTTTCATTTATAATATTGGTTGTGTTTATCATTTTCTAATGTCATACATTTGAATGGCAAAGTGCCAGGCATCGTTTAGTGAAAGGACTTCAGTGCAAAAATTCATAAAGATTTGTATACTGACGAGATTAAATTTCACATTTCAAGTACGTATTACTAAACCACACCTACTTGCAGCTTACTTTTGTTTTAGGATTTTAATTTTAATTTCATTTTTCACTAATCAAAGTATGGTATTACTCTCTATGTAGGGATGGTATCGAAAAAAAATGGCCGCCCATACATTTCAATTGCAAGTGATGACCTGACATCTCTGGTATATACAGATAGGTTTTAATACACACATACCTATTCATATCTAGTGTTTTTATGACTACCAAGATGGCCAAAGATTGTCGTTAAGGTAGAGAACCGGCGAGTGGCAAAACTGGCAAAATCTTCATCATATTATTTTTCAGACAAATCATTTTTTTGTTTGTTGAAATATCACAATGATTCTAGCACCATTCCAGTCGCATTCATAGTAAAATTCTGGTCTACAAGTATCTAGATGATATCCTCAGATAATAGGAAAGAAGAAAGTCTCAACAACTACAAAGATTTCATCTCGAATTGGACGCCATTTTCATATGTGTATTCATTAATCAAGCCACGTGGAATTAATTACGCATGTGCATTTGTGTATTTGGAATGGAAGTGAAAGTGCTTGTTGCATGGAATTGTAAACGTTTGTGAGCAAATACATTCTTATAATAATGAATATAATAATTATTAATATTTAAGCCATTGTATAGTAATATTATATACTATAGTAAGCATTGGAATACCGAATGGTTGACACAGTGACAGACACTAGAACTGCAGACAGTGCTGTAAGTGAAATAGAGAATAGATATCATCTGTATGTGAAAAAGAATGCATAAATAAATGATATATACAAACGACTGACCTTCATTGATGAACAAATTTTAATGAATATATGATTGTATGATTTCATGATATATAACTTACACCACTGTTTCTGCAATCTACAAAAATATTCACACTATTCAGAAAAAAAACAGTAGCTTCATGAATCTCAGACTAATGTTTTGTTTGCATAGTTTATATTAATGTACCTGTATTTTTGTAGGGGAAGTGTTTTACCTATTTATCTGCCACTTGAGTGACCTTCCTGTATGTATATAGGTTTACCCACGTAAATTTACCTTATATGGAAGTTTTTTTATGAACAAATTAGACAGTCTACTCTAGGGTTGGACACTAGTCTTGTCTCCAGACTGCCACGCCCTACAGGTGAAAGACAGTCTGGAACAGTTGCTTCAAATTCTTGGTCCAAGAATTTAAAGCAACTGTTCCAGACCGTCTTTTGTCCATAGGGAATGGTGGTCTGGGGACGAGAAGAGTTGGACACTCCTTTGCTGCTCAAAAGATCCTAATATAATTATGAGGATTATAATAACAATAATGTTTTTGTTCTTAATAATTCAGGACAAGATGATGAGCTAGTTGCTCTAATTCCTTATAAAGACAAGAGATTAAAACCAAGAAAAACGTATGTTTCTATTTTCTTGTTTCCTATGATTCTGTCATGTAATATGTTAATTATATAGGTTGATTTGTGTGGTTTTTAAAACCCCTACCTTGTTTATATACCTCATGTCAGAAAACCACAACATTCAGGCTATTTACATATATTACCAGTATCACCAGTATTACTGTCTATGTATCACAATAACATTAGTCACATTGTCTTATTAACCCTCGCAGAGCAGAGGGATACTGTAATCGTTCTGTCTGTCTGTCGGCAAAATTCCACCAAATCTACGAACATTAGCACTTTGAAAATGCTACCAGCAGACATCAAATCATACAAGGATCAAACGTAACAAAAGGCTTTTGCTAAAACCTTTCTGTTTAAGAGTTATAACAAGTTTCGTAACTCACAGTTGCCGTTTTACGTCTGGTAGCAAAAAGCGTTCACTGAAACACAGCTCATCTTGCTGGAAGCCTATTGCTGTTGAATCACAACTTGAAATGAAGTACAATTGAAGTAGTGGCTGCTACAACTTCGAGCTGGCTCTAAGCTTTCTTCCATCACTGTCAATTTCTAGCTCCACTCATTTCATTTCATCCACGTGATTGAAGCCACAAATAGTTATCTAATTTCTTCATGTTTTGATTTTAACACTGCACTTCTAATCTTATACTAGTAGGACTTGGAGTGTAAGTTCTAACACACACACACAAATATAATATAATTTCAGAATAATAATTGTATTATTGCAGCAATCAAATATAGTCTGCAGTTATTTCAGTGACTCAATCATTTTTGTTTCCCAAATCACACTTGTAGCGAGGGTTCTGCACTAGGAGTACATTCTTCTTAATGTTTAATTTAGGTAAAGCAGTGTTGTCCCTAGATTGCACTAGCGTGGTGCTCCGCCGCACTACTTTTTTATTTTTTTGCAATTGCATTATTGATTAAAAATGTTCGCACTTTTTCAGCATGCATAATGGATGTAAGTCTGTATTTCAAGAGAAAAGAAAGAGATGAAGAGTGTCAGCAGATCGGGGAAAGATGCAGTGGAGTGGTCAGTTTTAAAGGGGTGGAGCTTTGGGTGTAATCACAACTCTCCTTTTTTTTTTCTTGGGACAACACTGGTGTGTAGAGGTCAACTTTCATAATACATTTGCTATTCATAAGACTTTTTTGATAACATAAGTGGCCGTGGTATGTAAGTGTGACATGATCATGCAAGCATCCTGTTGTGATCATCCTGGGACTCAAGAATAACATGTTTGTACTACAACCACAAACAAACCTTTTCTAAATTAAGATTTTAAGGGACTTTTGAGGTTATGTTACAGGCACCAGTAGCTTATGAGCGCCGCGATAAGCTCCTGCAGGCACTAACACCCAAAATAAAGTATCCAGTTTGTAATAATAGAATATTGTGCTCTGATTATAAATACATGTAGACACATTAGATCTGTCCAGTATAAGAGCAGAGGTATGCAATTAATAATTGTACATAGCATCATTTCCAAACCAGTTTTAGGCACCTTTTTAAGCACTGATTCAATGCAAACTGAGTCGAACTTTTAAATTCCTGTGCTTCAGCTATATACCGTTTTACTTTATTTTAAGAACATATAAATAAACAGAAGTTTCCACATGTACGATGTGACAAATACATGTAGCTAGGGACATGCACACTATGCTAGCATTGCTTTGGGTTTATCAAAGCATAAAGCATAATGCTACCATGATAGGATGTGGAATGTAAACTTTTTGGTCAATATACCTTATACTAAAGGTCAAGATGGGACATAGTTGTAACTATAGGTGCAAATAAATAATTTTAAATGGGCTCTATATATAGCTACAGGTTCAAGCTTACAAGAAGATTCAGAATCTGATAGTTCTAGTCAAAGTCATGTGTAGATTACAAACATCAGTTATGTTACAATGTAATGACTAATAATAAGTAAATGTAACATTATCAGTATTTTTTGATTAATTTTTGAAGAAGTTTTAGCATAATGAGAGGATAATAAGTACCTAAGTGGAAATAGAACTTCGAATTTGAGCATACCATAATAGGCTGTAATAAAACCATAATGTGAACACCTGAAAAAAGGATCCTTTGATTTCAAGACCACTGAGAGCAGTAAAGATAAGAGAAAGCAGTGGCTGGGCTCAATGATGTAGGTGTAGAGATAAACATAATAATATGCAATCGACATTTTTATGATGGAGAGGCTAAGAAAGTTCTGTTTCCTGTGATAAGTCTTGGTAAAACTTTTGCTTCTCCAAAGAAACGCATCGCGGACTGACTTGGCTTGACTTTTCTCCATGAAGTTGGTGCCTTTGTATCTATACATATAAAATTATGTAGCAACCATTACTTAGAGCAACAACTGTGTGATTCTCCAGTGGTTCCATTAAAGCAGCTGCTGGTATGTTGTCTTCGTTATTTTAATCATTAGGCCCTCTTGCTGCTGCTCCACATGGCCAGAATTTCTTTGCATGTTCTAGACTTGTATATTACAGTATAAAACTTCAAAAGAATTGAGTATTATGGTACATTTTGCAGGCAACATCGAACTTCCATTCACTGCAATGCTTAAAAATACAAAGTGGCCGCAAAACTTGAGTTTGGAAGTGATATCACATGCAATTATTAATGCAATTCTCATTCCAAACATATTTTACTTAGGTCCATCATACATAAATTTTAAAATATGACTGGATTGTAACTTCATAGTTTTATACACAGTGCAGGGTGAGGAATCCCAAGGCACTTTCCTCTTCCCTTCCACCTATCTTTACATTATTTTATTTATTATTTTGTCCCTCAGATGGATTTATGTCATTTTCTTTGTTCTGTGCATGTGTCTTGCCATTGCACTTATTGTTGGTGTTGTGTTAGCTGCTCTGATGTATCCTCGTGATGTCTCTGTTTCCATTAGTAATAGTACTCAACTTGATGACTATGTCTCCTTTAAGCAAGGTACAGATGTAAGTCCACACAATGTGTCACAGATCATTTTGGAGATTATGGTATGTTAAATATGTAATTGTGTATCTTTTATCGATGTTTAATATGTTTTAACTATTTCCCAATCAATTATTATGGCCTGCAAGGCCATCCTGATGACTGTATTTGACAGGGTTGAATCTACGTTATTTATTTTATATAATAATTATGTTCCCACATACACATTGCATATGTACAGTAGTTGGGAAAGTTGTGTTATTTCGGCACGGCCTGTAAAGGACAATGTAGGAAGAAGAAAGCAGCTCATAAAAGATACAACTGTTAGCTGCTGTAGCAAAGAGATGTTATTAAAATGATACAGGAATGTTTAAAAAGTAAGAAAACAAATAATTACATGTGTAATAGGTTGTTGAGTATCAGACAAGAAAGTCATCAGCAATGATTGTTAGAACCTTGAAGGAGTACTTCAGTTTCATCAAGGATTTGTGTACTCCAGTATTCAGCATACACAGAAAGGTAATGAGTAATAGCCATTGCAAACCAATCACAGTGATACTTTTTTTCTAAACATATCTTGTAACATAATTATATGTAACTAGCTTGGGAATATGGAGGAAGGTATATTACTAATGATCCAACGTCACTGATTGCTTCAGTAAATTCATTTTAATGATGACAGCACAGTTGTTCAATATGACCACCGAATGAGAATTTTGACCATTGTAAGGTT
This sequence comes from Petrosia ficiformis, assembly GCA_947044365.1. NCBI lineage: Eukaryota > Metazoa > Porifera > Demospongiae > Haplosclerida > Petrosiidae > Petrosia > Petrosia ficiformis. The sequence goes on along the minus strand of OX345650.1, from coordinate 2,594,820 downwards.
TGAGATGGAGCAACAAGTACATATATATATAAACTTGTAAAATCCATCACCATCTGTTGTTCCATAAACAATTTTGACATCTAACAATCCTCTCGTTGATATACATGTTATAACAGATATTCATTCACCTCTCATTAATAGTCGATGATTTCTCATTGGTTTACCATGCAAGAAATATCCATATTGCATTTTTTTCTATGAGCTCCAGTTTTATATACAAACATATCAGAAGAAAATAGTGTGACATCCCAAATGCATGTTTCTCTTGATCTTGTTGTATAGCAGTAGCTTGTAACTTGCGAGTTACGATGAGTAAAGTCTTCTTTTTGTGAGAACATAGAAATAGTAGACAAGCTCAGACACAGTAAAAGTACATCAATTTTAACTTGTTTTGGATCGCATGCAAATAAATCTCTGGTTTATCCAATACAAAATGCGATATGAGCAACTGAGCGGGTTTAGTTAAGTAATCTGTTTGCTCTGTCTTTGGGATATGGGCTTTTCATTACTAACCCTGTAGTCAGTTATTTATGTCCATCGCTCAGTCTAGCACGTCTTTCTGTTTTCAAAAGTACTACTTATTTTACTTGATTATTAAATTCCAACTGGTCACAGTTAAGCATTTTCAGATGCATAGACACTGCATACTGTAATTTCCTGTAACTGAATATTATATTCTAGATCACACAATTTCCAATATATCACACCTCCATTGACCAAAAATGCATTTCAGAAATGTCATCATCTTGTACTTCCATTGTACAACTTAATGCCGCTCTGTCAGTATTATATAATAGTAATGTGACTGTCCATACAGAAAAGACCAAATACTGTAAAATGAACACTTGTTTGCTAGCCAAAAAAGGCAATGAAATTTAGAGAGCAGTCAGTGGGCTCCTTTAGATAGAAATATTTGGCCATAGCGTCTCTACCATTCTGTATCTGAAAGACTGAAACTCAACAATTTATTATACTCGTTTTTCCTATTTGTTAAAGATTCTTGCATCATCTTTATAAAGTTTCTCTGCTGTATACAATAGCTATTAGTATAAATTATGATTACAATACTGCATAGTTTATGATTACAATACTGTTGTTTGGCATGCTGGCATGCAAAAAATGTTTCTGTATTACTCCACATACAATGACATTGTGGATTGTATATGTACATATTCATAAATAATTATTTCTCTCCATAGAGTAATGTGACTATACATAACAATAACTTCTTTCCAGTACAAGTGAACAAGGTTAATGTCGCATTCAGTCATTTTCAAGTGATAGTTAGTAACTACAGTGAAAATGAATCCTTGACTATACCAAGTAGAGGCAGCAAAGAGGTAATCATTCATACTGGCCACCTAATCTATGTGTGTCCTATGACCCAGGCCCAGAGGAAGCAATAAATTGATGCAAAGAGCAAAACCACACACACTAATGGCCACACTGGCAACCACACTCACAATTGAATATCAATAACGTAAACCAATGATCTAAATCTTCAGTTAGCTACATAGACCGGTATAGATAAGTACGAAAAGTACTAATGCAATGATGAGAATCTGATCATTAATAACACTAGCAGCTAGACTAGTTATCTCTGTCCACTTCTAATGGTAGAGCATGTAACTACAAGCACAGAATATGTCATGTAATGTGGTTTACACATTTACCTGACATAATCAACAGTTTAGATCAAAATTAGTAAAAAGTTGATAAAATATTTTTCTAAACTTGTTTAAGGCCAAACGATGCAAAGGCCACAACCTTTGCAACTTTTGCGCTTCCTCCGGCCCTGTGACCATGTAGTGACAGTTGATATTAACTTTGAAACCAGAGTGGGGAAGTCAAAGCTGCTTTGTATTACAAATGGCTGCTTCTTGAGTGCATTTTCCCAGATATAATGTAAGCTTTGTATATCCTCTATGGCAAGTTCCATTCATAAATGAATACACAGCATCATATCTGGAAAAAGGACCGGAATACATGTATGTTCATGCACAATCTTGAAGTTTTTTGGGTTTTTTTTGCTGGAAATAACAAGCAAGTGCTGTTCATGATGCCATATAATGTCTTACAACTACTGTATAAAATTATTATTATGATCCAAACATCAACTTAAATATGAAACTCTGACACAACAGTTATCTTGATGGCTTGCTGTACAAGAGAGTGATAGATGTTGAAGGATCAATTGTTTGTTTGTGTGGTGCAAACTGAAGTTATTGTGCTGGTTGGAAAGTGTTGTTGCTTTAGAAATGCAGTTATGTTTTTGTGACCCAATTCACTGTAGCATGTTCTGATAACAACAATCACATATATCTCTTGGACTCACTTCATTCAACCGACTCAACCTACTATTCTATCACTTCTCTTTTACAGCATGCTATCAATACAACTGTTCTGTAGCACAAAGTTTGTTCTTTTATTTGCTTTATGAGAATATACGGTAGTTATATGGCATAATGTTGCATCATAAACAGGTGTTGCCAGCATTGCAAAACCACTCCAAGACGGTGCAAGAATGTCCTCTAGATAGGATGTTACATTAATTTATAATAATTGCATATTCTGTGTCTCTCAGTGAAAGCTCTATTCACTCTATTGTACATGACATTTGAACCTCTAATAATTATCTTGGTTCTCATACCAATGACCCATTCATACCCATTTCAAAGCATTCATCAAATTCTCCCAACAATAACTTAAAATCATGACAATATTCAAACCAATTCTAACAATTCTTAAAATTTGTCTCACCTGAGAGATTCTGTTCCTATTCTTCTCCAGACAAGTGTAGTCTACAGGATTTCATGCTCCAATTGTTCACTATCATACATTAGACAGACTGTTAAATCTCTTTTGCTACAATTAAAAGAACACCAATGCATATCTGTGACATTTGACCCCTACGCACTTCGCAGTGCGTTCCTAGTGTTATGAAGCACTCCAAATGTTTGAATTGGTTTCAGTGAAAAGCCCACAAAATGGCTAAAAAGTTGATGGCTTTTTGGCCACACTTTGTCTTAAATATAGAGTGCGGGGGATGTCCCCCTGTTAATTGGGGTTTAAAGGGGCTGGATCCAACATGTCATTTTGTTTGTCTTAATTGCTGTCAAAAAAAGGGAGAAAACCTGTTTGGGAACTTTTGAGTCCTGGTAAGCAAAGTGCTAGTCAATGTTGGTGCAGAAAGTAAACGGTGGCCAAGATATCTCCAGCAGAGTTGCCAGTGTTGGAAATTGGACGAATTGTGAAAAACATGCTCAAACCCCTCAGGGTTAAGAATGATTATCACACTGTAATATAATGAATGGCCTAGATGTGTCTGTCTGTCTGTGGATTGTTATTCTTTTCTCTCTACCTCCTAATTTACAAAAACATGTAATTATTTATTATAATATGAAGAAATACACATATATATTAGGAATGAATTTATTCTTGTCACAGATTCAGGTGGTGCAGAATTCTACATTCAAGGAATCTTATGCCAAAAGATTGTTGTGAGTTCACAACTTCACACTCCACGTTCTATCTAATAAATGTTATTATTGCTGTTGTTGAAATCTCCTATACCCCAGAAATGTTTTAATTTAGGTTGGCTTGGCTCGAGAATGTTTATAGCTGAGCATGTTGAAATATATTTGGTCTGAAATCTAAGGGGGGTGGGGAGAGAATCCCCAAACAACCCCCCACTGTATTTTGAAACCCTGAGGGAAGTATTATCGTTAAATTAAAAGAATTAATTGTAACCAAATTATTAGTAAAATACATATAGTAATCATGATTACTTCAAGTGATAAGTCATCTTCATCTTGAGGTTAATGATGATAGGTGAAAGTATATTGATATGGGACACTATGGGTACTAAAAGCATTAAATATTATATAAATTATAAAATCAAAAACTGACTAGTACAAAATATTGTCCCAAATGAATACTTACATGTAATTGTAGATACAAGGTTTCTCATGTATATAATTTAATACAGATTGACTGTAAACCAATCATTGGAATGGCCATAATATCATTTTTTTATTACTGTTTTTAAAATTCCATTTCAGTACTGTCTGTACTGGAAAAAACTGGAAGCGTGAAGTTCACCTTGGAATTGAGTAAGTATTATATAATAAGTGTTTGTATGATGAGGAATTTAACTATAGATTATATATATATATATATATATATATATATATATATACAGTAGACTTCAAAATTATTGTTATCGATTTTTAAATTGTGAAGCCATAGGTGGTTTTTATGGCTTCATTTTGAAATTCAAATCCACTAACTCTTTATAGAGTGGCTTTCCAGTAGTGGAATCCATGTTTTACATGGATTCCACTTTCATTACACTTATTTTCGTGTTGCGATAATTTTAAAGTCTACTACATATATATGTATATATATATTATATATACATTATATAGCATGCTACCATGGCAACCGTTTGATGTGGTTAGGTCTTATATTTTTGTATATAGACCTGTGAATCTTTAATCTATCAGCATACAATATATTGTATATAGTACACTTACAGTTCTTATATAAAACAATATAAAACCTTGGTTTAGTGTCCTCGGATGTGATATAGCCCTCGCAGGCTCGGGCTATATCACATCCTTGGACACTAAACCTCGGGTCTATATTTTTGTATATAAGACCTGTAAGTGTACTATATATATTACATATGATATGTATATTATATAGTATTCTAACAGGTCCTATATAGGACCTGTGTTCTCGGATCTAATATAGCCCTCGCAGACTCGGGCTATATATATCCATCCATACTTTGTATATAGGACCTGTTAGAATACTATATGTGTTATATATATATCATGTTTCAGAGGTCTATATGCGTTATATAAACCTGCCACGAGGTAAGATATCACCCGAGGGCGTAGCCCGAGGGTGATATCATCCGAGTTGGCAGGTTTATATAACGCATATAGAAAGATGAAACATGTTATATCTGATATATTTTAGAATGAGATTCATACCTTGGATTGTCCTGCAAGAGATTGTCATTGAGTCCGCAAGAAATCGCCGTCGAGTTTCACAAGGTTGATATTTTAAAATATCAACCTATTTTGAGGTTTATATGAGAAATATAAACTTACACGCCCCATAGAAATGTATGGGCTATGAATCTCATTATGAGATATATATATATAACATAATAGTATAATTGTGACATCATTAACTCAAACAAATTAATATTATAATAACAGTTTTTACAACAATCATATTTGCGCAAATATATATATAGTATTATATATATGATTTAACGGATTCATACCTGTTAGATTTCATCCCATCATTTTGAAAGCCACACCTTTTGAGCATGTTCATTGGCTCCAGGTTTATATTCCTAGTACGAGGTTTATATACAAAATGTAAACCTACAGACCCATTGAAAATATATGGGCTACAAACTGAAAATGCTAGAGTTCTGATTGCAGTACCACAATGAAAATGTAAAAACAAAATAAACTCAAAAGTTATAATTAATATGTCACAGTTGCTGTTTGGGTGTCAAAGCAAGATACGTCGAACTGTTAAACAATGCTCGAAACCTAACGACATCGCACTTCCAAATAGTTGTGTAGTATACCAGTATGACAAATTACTAACAATTTTGTTGAGGTTTGCATATGTGCAATGGCTACATGTTGCTGAAATATAGTTTGAATGTAAATGTTGATTCTGTGGTTGTTTTCCATACATTAAATATTTTCTGCCATTCTATAGCTCAGCAATTACTATAAGATACATGTATATAACTCTGCCTTCTGATATAAAATCATTTGTCTCATTTTTATTTCCAGAGTATCAACATCTTATACATACTTATCACATGGGAGTGATGCTGTAACATCCACTAATACCATCTTGTTATGTGATGTTAATATTCCTATACATCATAATGAAACTTTATATTTGTAATATGTGTTTTGTATTATAGAATTGTGAATATAAATTATAATCAGTTCATAGTAAAATTTTTTTTAATAATTATGCTTTTGACATCAATAAACTTTAATTAGTTTAAAAGTTAATTGTTCTAGTAGTCCGCACTAGGGGTGAGCAATTATGAAAATATGAGTCAATGATTATTGTCTGTGCAAAATTTTTGCAATTATTGGCTCCTTACATATGTATGCAGATTTCATTTTTTGTTGAGTAAACAGTGTTGAAAAACTGATTTAGATGTGATAGTACGGAAAACCTGAAGTTATGGGCACAATAGTCATTATTTTTATGACCACGATATGGCAATATTTAGACAATATGATTATCACAGGAAAGTTTAATCACGATCATCATGATAATCAAAATACTGCCCATCCTTAGGCTGTACATGATTATGTTTATAAACAAAAGTACTTCTATATATCAATAAAACTAAACAAGAAAAACAAAACAAAACTGGTGTAAGCAATTACATCATGACAAATGTGTAAAATTCACACATTGCAGAGGGTTCCATACTTTTGCACACCTCATTACATCAAACGTAATTGTGGAACTGATGCATAATAAAAGGCATTGTTTTATTTGTCCTCAAGCTCGGTTCCCAAATACTGTGGAAACCTCCAATTGGTGTTTAATCTATGTGTACATGTAATAAATCCTAGTTACAGATAAAGTTAAATCTTCTTAAAATGAAGAATACAGAGCATTAATAACAACTATACAATTGTGATGATAATTTAAATTAAAAAATTTAAATGAATGAAAATAACACATCCACCTAGCACAAATCTAAAAACAAATGTAGCAGCTACTAACATAATTATATTCTGTGAACATTAACAGGAAACAGTCCAGCAAATGTAAGGATGGGTGAGATACATGATGATACAAATGATGAATGAATACTAGCTATGCTCTAATTGATATATCCAACGTCCTATTGTGCCAAAGAGGACACAGGCCGAGAAATATATAGACCAAACTCTTGGATAGAGAAAGTCATTACCTGTGAAGATTCTATAAGAAAGAAATGTGAAAACAATACACTTGTCAGGTTTTTTTTATGCAGAGGGAACAGAGAAGCAATCTAACGAGACATTTACATTGCCAAGATGTTTATACTTTATACTCTCTGTAACATCTTTGGCTACTACACAGCATGATTTAATCAAATTAATGATAGCAATGTAGATAGGTTGAGATAATTAGTATGTAGAGTGTACTGTAACAGAGAGAATCAAGTTCTTGAGGTCTTATGTCAGTCTGAAACCCAAGTACATGTACATAATATAGTAGGACCAAAATATTTGGACTGTGGATAGGATAGATGTTCACAAGAATTGTTGTATCAATTCCACCCACAAACACACACATTGTCAACATCAATGAAACTAAAACAATTAATCATCGTTAATTTTTGTACAAACTTTCTGCAAATGACAAATTTTGTCTATTCTTTTTGCATCAATTATACAAAAATCTCAATTCATTGTCCATTATTAACACAAACAGGGTAATTTTAAACAGGAAACCTTGAGATAGTCATTTGAATAAGTGATGTATTCAACACTTTGATGTATCAGAAGTCCTACCTCAAAATATATAGGAAATGAGTCAGTGAAGCTGACAAAAATGCAATGAAAACGCTCAATATAAGACCTGATTGTGATCTATCAAATAACCACCACATTCCTGCTGCCAAAGCCATTAGAGTCACAAAGAGTTCAACATAACTTGAGAAATATATTTTCTGAGGTTACAATTAAGAAAAATGTCATTTCATAACAAAAAATAAATAATAAAATAAAATAAATACTCGGAGGAAAGCACAATGGATTAATAAAATGAGTACAGGAGGAATGTGTGTATTCAGTATAGGGGGAGAGATGGAGGCTTACAGTGTTGTAGAATAAAAAAAAAATTATTTCAGGGTTACACTACAAATGTATATATAATAACCATAAAACAATCATAAATGTATATTATACAGTTAATCTAATTATTCAAACTTTAACTTTGCAGGTGCTAGTCACAAAAAAATTGACTTAAATTTATAGTTTTAGTAAGTATTTGCTCTATTTACGGAGTGTTACAACATTTGTAATCAAATGTCTTTCTGATTTATATGTACTGTAGCAATGAGGATACAGTGCTGGCTTGATAAATACCAACGAAGACTGCTACACAACGAATGACCATAGCACCATCAGGAGGATCACCTTCTGGTTCTGATGTCACATATGGGTAGATTATACCTGAAGCAGATAATATACTAACTGAAATTTATATCAGTGTAATTGATAATTGTTATGTTATTTGAACTAATATCTTTTTCTGTTCCTCTACCCAAATTCCAATGGCTTAGTGAGTTCATATAGTGGATATATGTACTTAGTAACAAGTACATACATAACAATTAACTTTCTCAACACTGTGGTGATTATGATATTTTAGGCTTGCATTGATCAGAGATGATGATGTACTTAAATTTCAGACGCAACAACATAGTTCATAATGACTCAATAATTAACTATGGATTGTTATTGATAATGTTTTTTTTCATGTGCTTACCAATACAAGTGGCAGCCATTCCGCTGACAGGTACTAGCCATGATGTTGGTGTCTCTGACTCGACTTGAAGTAAATCTAGTGCCATACGCAATACAGCTCCTATGATAAGACAAGAATGACTATCATTTTTCAGGGGTATAAAAACAGTGAACAGATTGCTCAATTTTCGTCACTCTTATCCTGCTGCCATATATTTTGTATACAATTCAGACTGTTCCATACAAGCAATGTTTGTAATTGCAAAGTGGGGATTTCGATTCTGGATTATAGCACTGTAATACAATTTATATATAGTTATACTTGAACCTGTAACCAGAGGATCTAGGAAGATAAATATGGGTGTGGTGCAATCATTGCAGACAGAAAAATGAAAATTCACAATTTATGTCTTCATCTCATAAACTCAACCAGGAAGATGGAAATTACATTGCTGTACACTACAAGTGTAAATGATACACCCAACCTAAACGTGTCTATAATTCACAATTATAACTAATTATAATAACAATAATCATTTCTATTATTTTTAATTTAGTTTCTCTGGTTGGTAAATAGTAATTAGTTGGCCACCTTTTCAGTATAATACACAAAGATATTTCTTAACCACTTGCTAGTAGTAATCCACTTGCTAGTAGTAATCTCTTCATGAGAACTAGTGATGAGCTGAAGAAAATCTAACACTGTATAATACCCAATGTGGCCTACAGATTCTAGAGGGATTACTTCATTCAGCTATCTTGTGTGGTATACTGAAAATAAGGTGATTGACTAGTCATTATTTCCCCAATTAAAATTTAATTAAGAACCATTATAAACCTGGTTGTTCAAAACTGCTTTATATAATAATTTTTGAGAGGCATGTCACAATGTCAACACAATGTGATTTTCTCCATTTAATAAAAATGTGTCAGCTGTTTCAGAGCATGTAAACTACCAAAACTGTTTGCTGACTGACTATCCACCAGTTCTAAGTATTTTGATTTGGGTAGATCCTACCCACTATCTATAAAGTTAGTCTAGCATTGCCGCCCTTCACATAGAGGAGGAAGGGCTATTGGTGGCATAAAATTAATGCCAACACAGACATTCTTCTGATTTTGTATGCTAGTGAGTGGTGAGACCAGACCTTTCCTCCTCTCTATACAAAGGGCACAATCACAGACTTCCAAAAGGTACACTATCTATGGACTATTGACTCCTTCAAGTAGTTATGGTAATTATTTTAGTCTGTTGAAATCACTGATGAATAAACACCGAGTACAGTAATTTAATGTAAAATTTCCTACTATAGTTATGCTATAACTATAATAACTATGAAGCAAAGTATTATGAACATTAATAAAGGATTTAATCGTAGTACTTCTACTTTGCCATACATGATTTCACAAAAATCCATATAATATATAAATATTTATTATATGACCATCATTGATAGAATCCATAAATTATTACAAAACAAAAATTAGCGTACATTTGAACACCAACCTATTGCAAATAAGGTAATAGCCCTGGAGAGTACTGCACACGCCATTCCATCTGTTTCGTGAATATCCCAGCGAGAACGAAACATTTATGTATAGATAAATCACCCCACTTATACTCAGTAACAGTGCAACACCCATTTTGTCACGCCCAATCAATTGATTATGATTAATAATTTTTCTGGCCAAATGGTGTACTCAAGAGGGGCTTGGGCATAGTTTTTTTTGTGGCAACCATTAAAAAATATCATAGAAAAATGTTTTGAATGAAGTGCACTGCATTAAATGAATGTAAAATTTCAAACATTTCCTGGGGGGGTGGTCATGCCCCCAGATTCCGCCAGACCCCCTACAATGCAATGGCATGCTTTCATGCCACAAATCTTTCAAAGCCCCCCCACTCTGAAAATGTTGTCTATGTGTGTGTGTGTGTGTGTGTGTGTGGGAAACAAGGAGGCAAAACACAAGGAGGCAAAAATCACTTAACTTCTAAACATGTAGAAAATTTGCAGCACAAACTCCCTAGCGTGAGGTTCACTCAGCCTCACCCCATTTTTTTTTTAAATATTCAAAGTTTTTAACTACACCAACATGAATTTGCATAAGTGTGAGATGCTTTACAAGCCACACTTTGCATGAAATGTACAGTGTATATTGGTCTCGAGTATAAAACAATTACAATAAGATAGTTAGTGTTCAGAGGATCTGTTTGGATATAATTTCAGCCACCATCATTTTTCGTATGGAGGGCATGTCTTTCTGTGGAAATTTGAATACAAAACATGGAGGATAAATTAATACAGTATTGCTTAACCTGATGACAAACATGCTTGTATGGTATATTTACAAGTGTCCATTAGTGTAGCATGTCTGATAATATGAAACGGATTGACATAGGACGCTGTCGTGTCCCAAGATTAGGTTGCTCATGTTTGAGCATAGGCATCTGATACCAAGATATATAAATAACTTCAAGGATATATAGGTAAATTGTACTTTATTGCTTCATGCAATCGAAATCTGTTGATACAACCTTGACATAATCATTGAGAACAGACACAAGTGGCATAGCTAACAGGACATATACAAGTACTAATTTTATATACAGCCAAATGTATGTAACACTAAAGTGTATGCAATATGCAGCTATTACATGTAGAATACCTGACTGAAATTGAAAGGTTTATTACGAGCCAGATGTCTTGCATACTAAATATAAAGAAGAGAGGAATAGAAATAAAACCTGCAATTTAAAACACAATTCGTATTCCTACAGATTCTCGTGGCCTTTTGAAAACCAGCTACTTAAAGTTATATGTTTGTTGTTTTTTTTTTAAGCAGGGGGTAAAGGGGGATATCCCTTCCCTAATTTGAGTCCCCCTCCAAAAATTTATTTCAACATGCAACAATATCTCAGCTACATGTATAAGTCTTCTGTTTAATTAAAAGAGAGCCCAAAGTTTCTAAATGAAACCCTGGTTAGCTATTGACTACTGAATAATGCCATAATAATAATAATTACTATCTACTGAGACCTATAGGTTATCCATTGACTACTGAATAATGATATTATATGCTGTGAAACATGTACAAAACCTAGATACATGTAAAATGTAGTCAATTCATATTTTAATTATTTCTCTGTAAAAGTCTCGATCATACAAACAACAAGAGTAGGAAATTGGCTACATCTACTATAATTAATTCCATCATTTACATGTATTTTTATGGCCCATAGGGCCATCCTTATAATTGCTTTCCCACAAGTTCAAACTATAATTATATATACTATTATTAGTTAATAAGGAAGTTGAGTTAAATAACGCTTGAACTAGAGTGAGTACATACAGACCAACAGGGAGAATGTAAACTGCCAATAACTGTTGTATACAGCAAAGAAACAGTATAAAAATGATGCAGGAATCTTTAATAACAATATAATAAGTTGTTGAGTTTCAGACATGAGGAAGTTATCACTTAGAACCTTGAGAGAGCCCTTCAGCAACTTAATTTCAGCAGTGATTGATACATAGTCATTGTAAAGCAATTATAGGGATACTTTTTTCTCAATATATCTTGTTTATATTTGTTATAAAAGGAGTTTTCAAGTTGTGTGAGAATTATCTGTATGGAAGGTGGCACAACTTTGAGAGTGGGTGCATGAGGACTGGCAGTAACAGATAGTGAAGAGTTTACTCTACCATAATAGTATTCAGTACACCAAAAGGATTCAAATGAGTTGCTATACATGTAGTTCCATCGCATCCTTATTTGCTATTTCATTTCTGCTACCTCTACACATCTTTTAAATTAGAAAATATATATATATTGTGAGTACTTTGTTTAAATATATACATGTAAATGATGGAAGAGATCCAATACTATATGTTATATGAATAGAATGGACCAATCACATCAGTGCATTTATATTGGCCAACAATATCAACAAAGTAGTAATTATAAATACCATATGTGTTCAAAAACTGGCCAGGAAAACTGATACCTACAATTGCACCTGTACACTGTCTGTGTCTGTCTGTACAGTTTACAGACACACACACACACACACAGACACACAGACACAGACACACACACACACAGACTCACAGACACACACAAACACAGTGCATGTGTGTACACCTAACCTAAATCATACACAAACATATATATATATCCTTTAATCTGAATAATTATAACCACAATAATAATAAATATGATACCTCTGATGTCAATTAACACCAATAAATAAAATACAGTAAACACTTGAAAAGTTAACCAAGCGTGGACAGCAAAATAAGCATAAATTCACCTTTATGAAGCACATGGTCACCTTTGGTGCAACCACATGACACAAACCACATATAAGCAACCTAGCTTAACCTAGTCTGGATACCCGCCCCTTCGCTTGGAGAAGGAAGGGTCTGAGGACTTACAATTGACAAGGTTGTACAAACTGGAATGCGGATGTGGGCGTATGTCAAATGACAGTTGTAAACACATTCCTAGCCTTGTGAGTAGGGATGGAGCTGGAAGTCTATGCCTGGGATGCGGGGTAGAGACTAAAAGTGGAGCAAGGAGAGTTATAGAGCCATCTGAATTGAGTCCTGTAGCTTCTTTAGTTAAAAACATTATTGATACAAGTCTTTCTGAAGCTCCAGTACAGATTTGTCAATTATTTTAAAAGGAATATCCATTAGATCACGGGTTTTTGATTTTATTCCCAAACACAAACACATGCAATTTATGAAGATACAGATGAATATCATGACCAAAATAGATCATGAAGAATTAAAGACTTGGATGATGCCAATGAATGTATTAGTTCAGGATTTTAATTCACAAATCAAAATGGCAAACAAATAACTCTCTCCTACATACTTCATTCTTTTCACAATAGTCTTTAACACTAGCTTCAGCATACTTATAAAGCCCTGGTCCATGCAAAAGAAGTGCACAAGATGTTTCACTATCATGACCTCCACGGCCAATATGTTGAACATAACTTTCTACATCTTCTGGCAGACCAAGGTGGACAACCTGACGAACATTTCCACTTCCATCTTGTAGATCATGCTCGGGTAATTATCACGTGACAATTTACCCACCGTGCAATCTCATTGTCCCGCAGTAATCTGAACGTGTGTACAAGCTGGTCAATTGTAAGTCCCCAGACCCTTCCTCCTCCAAGCGAAGGGGCGGGTATCCAGACTAGCTTAACCATACAGCCATTTGTGTCAAGTCAGTTAAGCAGCTGCAGCCAGCACGGTTACAGACAAATTCAACTGTCCAATCAGAGACAATAAGGTATGTGTAATTGTGTATATGTTGATAGTTAAACTACACGTGTACATAATAACATGTGCAATGATAAATAAACTCAAATACCGGACTCCAAAGGTGGAGTGGTCCTGCCCTTTCAGTAGCAAGCCATAAGTTAGGAGACTAAAGGGACCGAAACTTATGGTTATGTAATGACCAGATTGTGGAGCTCCCCTGATGACCGGATAAAATATTTATAAATACAAATAAGCCTGCCTATGCAGTCAGAAAGTGCATAACTACACAAGATAAACATATTGCTTTTAAAAACATACATTGGGCGACATTCATTTTCACAAAATTATTCTTTAAGTTACACAAGTGATGTCTGCTCTGTTCTCTGTAAGGATGGACAAGTCCCCTGCCAACCAAAATTTTCTAATTTTTTTCTAACACACACATACACACACATTTGCACACATACATGTTCATGTACACAACACATGCATGCACACAACCACGTACACACATCACACTACAATCTGTAGTCAAATATGTTTGTATGACTATAGTGATATACATGTATGTATGTATGTATTCTCACTCACCATACAAGTGAATACACCACAGTCAGAACCATTGCGTTGTTCTGGAATATCCTGTATGTCATAAGTTAGAGTCATGCATGTACTGTAGATATCCATTCAACTAGTAGTAAAATTAATTATTAGTAATATATATTTTGGTACCTTACAACATTCCAACGACCAATCACTAACATCATAAACCATTTGCTTCTTATCTTTTGCTTCAGACACAAGATAATCACTATTATAATAACAATAACAAACATTAAAAAAAAATGTTTGCTTGTGTACATGTATAACTATTGGTCAAAAAATTGAAAACATTTGATCTGTGGTATAGCGTTACAAGCTAAATATCATAAATATTTACAGGAGATCATACATGTATAAGTACACACACGTACATTATGTAGGTTGTTATAATCAAGGTGAGTCAGCAATGAGCAGATATCCACTTTCATTAGCAGACTATTTTTGTAATTACATGTATTACTAAGGTCAGAGTGACCTTAGTAATACATGTACCTGGCCCTGACCCTGGCCTTGCACGTACACTATGCAATTATCAGTACATCACTATTGCATACCTTAACACATAGAGACACTGAGTATTATTTCCTTTTAGAGAGTCATAGTATTGTATTTGGTGATTTCTAAAGTCAATGCAGGCTAAACACCAGTGCATACCAAGATGAACAGGAAGAAGAACTAAGTCATATGAAAATAGATCAATCTGTGTAAATATGATCATTTTAGTTTCAAAAATCCAAGCAGAAAAATTAAAATTAATATTACATGGTTCAGATACTGACTCATTGAAAGAATATTTCATTGGCTTTCTCATGTGTCTAGAAATCTAACTATTTTCTGGTTTTATGCTTTAAAAGGGTTGTATCTTTCAGCATTTACTGCATATAGCTAGTTCAGGTGCCATTCATTTTGTGGCTACTATGATCAGAAGTTTGAACCACACCATACAGTGTGCAGAACATTGTGCAGAGATGAGTTCAATACTACAAGTACTTCAGATTGCAGAACCCTCACCACAAGTGTGATTGGGAAACAAGAATGACTACTGACAAGAAAATAATTGCAGACTATAGTTGACTGTAATAATGATTATTATACAATTATTATACTTACATGTATATACATGTATGTATGTGTGTGTTACAACTTACACTCCAGTCCTAGCAAAAGTACATAATTCCTACTATATAGTAGGGATGGGCAATATTTTGATTATCGTGATAATCATGATTAAAATTTCCTGTGATAATCATATCGTCTAAATATTGCTATATCGTGGTCACAAAAATAATGATTATTGTGCCATAACTTCAGGTTTTCAGTACTATCACATCTAAATCAGTTTTTCAACACTGTTTACTCAATAAAAGGTATCAATTTGATTGTTGAATGAAATCTACATACATATGTAAGGTAGCCAATAATCGCAATAATCGTGATACTTGCACAGACAATAATCGTTGACTCATATTTTCATAATCGCCCATCCCTACTATATAGAAGAAGCGCAGTGCTTAAAATCCTTTATAAAACAGTTTTGTGGCTTCAATCATGTGCATGAAATGAATAGGTAGAGCTAGAAATTGACAGTCATTGCAGAAAGCTTAGAGCCAGCTCAATGTTGTAGCAGCCTAGTACTATTTCAACTGTACTTGATTTCAATTCGACCGCAATAGCCTTCAAACAAGATGAGTTGTGTTTCCATTAGTGATGTACTGATAATCAGATCGGCCATCTGATTGGTCAATAAATATGGTTACTTAAGCATATCAGTTATCTGTAAATTCATATCAATAGCCAGTCGATATTAATTGCACATGACGGTCATGACCACATGTGCAATATCAATTCCATACACGTGTTCAATTCACATGTGTTAAATTCTCTTATTAAAGCCCATTGCACTTACCATGTCACTATTTATAAAAACTGAGTTTGAACTAGTAGGTGGTAAATACATGTATTCAAAATAAGTAATAATAATTTAATAACAATTAGTACACATGTAATATTATACACAGTAGTTCATTTACTTTATTAGAATAATTATTATGTTAGAAGTGTGAAATTATCGGATCAGTTATCAGTATCGGCAGATACATGTACCATGTATATGCATGTAATTATCGGCTATCTGATTATCGGTAAAAATCTATATGGTACATCACTAGTTTCCATGTACTCTTTTGCTACCAGAAGTCCTCTGAAAGTGGGGAAACGACAATCGTGAGTTGTAAACATTGTCATAACCGAAAGAAAGCCTGTCTTTTATTTTGATCCTTGTATAATTTCACGTCTGTTGGTACATGTAGCACAATCAAAGTCCCAATGAAATGTTGTTAGTTGTCCAGAAATTTTGTTCATACACATGCACACACACAGACAGAACACCAGATTACAATAAATAACCCTCCGCCTACGCAGGCAAGGGTTAGCACTTAGCAATGCATATCATCAGAGATTTTGATAGCTTTTGAAGCACGGGCGAAATTGGCTCAACAATGGTTAGTGTGTGCGCCATTGGGAATACATTGAGCCAAATTAACAAAGAGTTAATACTGTTAGTGACGATATAATCATAATTAACTGTGCCATCTGGCCCAAAGAGAGAACTGTGCTGTGCCAAATAAGAAGCTCTTTGGGCCAAATGTGTGCCATATGAACTTATCAAAAAACACTGCATATCATACAATTGTACATCATTAGATGACTAGTAGATGTGCGTGACATACCTTTTTTGTCCATCTCCTCACTCCAGAGTAGCCAGCAGACATAATCTTAGGGTAAAAGAAAGAATTGAAGAGGTGCACACTTCTCTCTCCTGACTGATTAACACTTTCAACAACAAGGTTAAGATAAAAGTTAATAATCTATGGAAAGAGTGTTTCTGTATTTGCAGTAATGTAAATAAAGAACTATTTCATTGAGATTTGTCAACACATGCATATATACTAGCCGACATGTAAGGCATCATGAAATCATATGACACTCAACTGTACTTTGTGATAATATTGTTAATCATATCTAGTATTTGTGTGTGGAACAAACCTCATCATTGAGCCATTCAAAACCTTTGAGTGTAGCTAAATCACATCTCTTTATTTTGATGTTGTAACCCTCAGCAAACAATTCATCGAAATAACCATAACCCCATGCTTCATTAACCTGTTTAAAAATAATAATAAAAACACAATATTTTCTGTATAAGCATAGGGTTCACAAAGTGGGAGGAGGATTGTTATGAGTATGAGTCTCGGTGTCTGCTACGACTTAAATAGTACTGTAAAAAAACTGATTCTAATTCTTTGTATGAAATAAGACAGAAGTACAGTCAAGCTCTAAGCAGACAGTGCAGTTATTATGGCCCATAGGGTCATCCAAATAAATGCTTTCCACAGGGTTGAATCTATACATATAAATATATAGTTGTAATTATGTTTATGTCACATAAGCATTGTATATGTAGTTAAGGAAGTTGCATCATTCCAGGGGGGAGCGTGGGCTCGGTCAATTAATGGGTGTGGTGCATAATAGAACGTGCACTCAAGCTCCTCCAGAACATCAGGAAGAAACTGGAACTACATATAATAGTTGTTCTATTTTTCTAAAGTTCTACAAGAACTTTTAAAAAGTGAGGAGAGTAGATAATCAAAATAACCATAATAGGATGTTGTGCTTCAGAACGAGAAAGTCAGCCATGATTAATGAATGTTGGACACCACAAAGCAGGGGATAGTCTATACATAATTACATGTGTTGGCGATAATCATCACACAAGAGTACGGAAAAAAAACATGGACATACCTTCAATAACAGATCATCATTTAAATCAAAGTTAAGCTCAAACGTGTCATCTTCTTCTAAACCCGATATCCATGGACGTACCCTCATTGTATCCATCATTTCAATTAGCTATATTTGTGGGTAGGTATGAATTTTTGATGTACTCTATACATAATTACATGTGTTGGTACACTACGAGTTATATTTATGAACAATGATAAGTTTAATCACGTGATACATGTACATATACATATTATACATGTAAATGTATATACATGTACTTAATGTACCTTTTTCGCTCTTTTGTCATCTGCTTCCATTCTCTATACAACAGAGAGAAAACATATATATAATATATAATAATATTACAATAATTACATATATATAACATATATATATATATATATATATATATATATATCTTTATTTATTTTAATTATTAGAGATGCTATATACACTTTTATACATATAAGCATAAAACTGTATAAAATGGTATACAATATCATAAATATGTACTGTGAACATGACTTGTGTAGTGTAATTCAACTACATGTACATGCAAAAAAATCACTAATGAAACTAGCTATAATCACTGTTTCTACAACATTTGGTTTACAAAACCACTTTGTTTACTAAATTTCAGTGTAATTTCCAGTCACTCTTAATGTATATTATTGTATGAAGTAATAATGATTATAATGTTTACCTCCACTTGATGTATTTTAGCGTACTTCTCTATTACTTCTAGTCTAGCTTGACGATCAGCTAATCTTAGTCCATGATGCTGTTTACTACAAGAGATTATGTAATATATACATGTACATGTACATGTATGTAAATAGTGATTTTATGTCCCTTCTGTATATCATAGCAGATAATATTTTTGCATGTACAGTACATGTACACGTAATAAAACGTTATAAAATACATGATGTACGAAGAAGTCAATAAAGTAAAGATTCCAATCAATCTACAATGTATAGTGATGAGTGATGACCTATTAACAATCTATAGTAGTGCCGTAGGCAGAGGTAAATAAATGGTATGGCTGAACATAGAAGGCATGCAAAGTATGAGAAAATGTTTGCATAATCAATTATATTATCATAACTAATACTTGACTATTTTCAATTTTCAATATTCAATAACATGTACATGACATCTTTTCAAGTATTGTAAGCCTGACACACTGATCCACAGTACATTATAAAAAAGAACTTACACCTCTAAGTCTACAGTGTTACAATAAAGATGGAAGTTAATGAGGGGCTTTGAACAACTTGTGATGCTCAAACTGATGTTATGAGTAATGGTGAAATTAGGACCTCTGCTAAAGAAAATTTTGTGGCATGATATCTTACATGTAACACAACAGGATCATTGGAGTATACTGATATATTGGGAAATCAAAGAAGATCAAGTAGATCTCATTTTAAGCTGCATTGAAAGTTCACAAGGTTAGAGTTTGCACCTGCACTTCAGTCAGTTAACTACAATGAAGATTCATTTTCCCAATATTTCTGATCACCCAGTTGATATTGAGTTTATTACACCTGACAATTCATGTTGTAGATGTCATATAGTTTTCCCAGTTTATAAAGAAGTCTTTCTAGAGACTAAGGCGGAACCATTTGGCTTCGCTGAGACAAAACCTCCAGAGATGTTTGCTACAAAACTTCAGAACGTGATAATTATGTATTATGTATATATCACTGCTCAATTGTATGGGTGTGAGTCTTATAACTATTAAAAGATTAACTTCAGATTGTTGAATGCACACAAAAGGTATAAAAACCTCAGCTTCTTGATGAAATGATGTGTAGGGATGTCAAAACTCAAAAAGCATGCGAACAAGGTTAGGTGGGACCCAAAATTAA
The DNA here is from genome assembly GCA_947044365.1 of Petrosia ficiformis. Lineage (NCBI taxonomy): Eukaryota > Metazoa > Porifera > Demospongiae > Haplosclerida > Petrosiidae > Petrosia > Petrosia ficiformis. The sequence goes on along the minus strand of OX345650.1, from coordinate 2,574,756 downwards.
ACAAACCACTTCCATATAATGTTGTTTATTATTCTTGTTTCCATTGTTTATTTTTTCTGAATATTTTTTGTAGATTGCAGACATGCTGGTGTAAGCTACATGTATATAGCATATGAAATCATTCAATTATAAATGCATTAAAGTTTGTTCATCAATGAAGGTCAATCTTTTGTATATATCTGAAATGATTATCATTCTCTTTCACTTACAGATGACGTCTATTCTCTATTTCACTTACAGAACTGTCAGCAGTCCTACAAGAAGTAGTGTCAGTCACTGTGTCAACAATTCACTATTCCAATGCTTATCATAGTATATAATATTATTATACAATGGCTTTATATAGTTTTATATTCATTATTGTATTTCCTCACAAATTTTATTATGATTCCAGCTCAAATATAGATATGCACATGAGCAATTAAATGGCATGTGGGTTGATTAATGAAAATGGCGTCTGATTCGAGATCAAATTTTTGTAGTAGTTGAGACTATCGCCTTTCATATCATCTGAAGATATCATCTCGATACTTGTAGACTACAATTTTACTATAAATGTGATTGGAATGGTGCTGGAATCATTGTGATAGTTCAGCAAACAAAAAAATGATTTGTCTGAAAAATAATATCAAACAGATTTTGCCAGTTTTGCCACTCGCCAATTCTCTACCTTAACGACAATCTTTGGCCATCTAGACGGTGTTGGTAGTCATAAAAACACTAGATATGAATAGGTATGTGTGTATTAGAACTTATGTGTATATAATAATGTATATATTGCCAGAGATTTCAGCTCATCACTTGCAATTGAAATGTATGGGTGGCCATTTTTTTCCATGCCATCCCTACATAGAGAGTACTACTGTACTCTCTGATAATGTTCATACATTCAATTATACAAACATAGTTGCATTTATAATATTTACAGCATATACACTAATTATGAGGCTCATTCACTGAAGGTCAGTCTTTTCTTAAGAATTTATCACAAAATTCCCTTCAGTGACTTTTGTCTTACATCATTGTCTGCAAGAAGAATTTTCACTGTGTCAACCACTTGACATTCCAGTGTCTATAATTTTAATAATCATTAATCCTCGCCCATGTACATGTAGGTGGAGCAAAGGGTTACTGTAATCGTAATGTTCATCTGTCTGTTCTGAAAATGACTAACATCATTGGGACTTAAATTAAGCTACCGACAGACTTCAAATCGTACAAGGGTCAACAAAATAAAAAGATTTTTCTAAAACCTTCAGGTTTAAGTTATGACAACAGTTACTGATTCACACAACTCATAGATCTTGTTTGAAGGCTATTGCTCTCGAATCAATGCTTGAAATCAAGTACAATTGATGTAGTGGCTGCTACAACACTGAGCTGGCTCTAAGCTTTCTGCAATGACTGTCACTTTGACACTTTCTAGCTCAACCTATTTGATTTCATGCACATGATTGAAGCTTTCTAACATTCTGCTCTTCTAGTACTAGGACATTATTTACTCTTAGTAGATAAATCGTAACATATAATAATAGATCTATAGTTATCATTATAATAATATGATGAGTATTGTCTCAGACAATGCTGCATAATATAGTAATAATAATTGTTATAGATCTATTATTTATATAGTATTGTGTGTATATTTTACATTTGTCTGCTGTTGTCTGTAATATTTCTTTCGCACTCACCCTTCACATTTGTGGCAAGGGTTCTGCACTGCAAGTGCATTCATTATATTTTTGTTTTATTAATAATTATAATCAGTATTATAAGAGTGTGTTTGCAATTATTCACTATGCTTATGACAATGCAACACTTACAGACAAACTCTACAATTATAACATGACAGGCAGTATCATCTATGTGTTTTAAAGGTACAAATGTGATTGCTCAATTTGATTCCTTGTGCCTCAATTAATGACTACACTTAACAAAACGGCAACCAATTCTAGATCAAATTTCTGCATTAGTTGAAACTCCCTTTGTTTGTAGTATCGGAAGATATCATGTCAATACTTGTACACTAGAATTTCACTATGAATGCAGTGCTTAAATCATTGTGATAACTCAAAAATCAAAAAAAAAATGATTTGACAATGTCTGGAAAAGAAATTGAGCCAGTTTTGCCAAATTGCTGTTTCTCTACTTTAACAAAGATGTCTGGCCATCTAGATGGTGTTGTCAGTCATAAAAAAAGCTTGATATCAAAAAGTGTGTGTGCACTAAGACTTGGCTGTATATATTAGCAGAGATTTCAGCTCATCCCTTGCAATTGAAATGTACATGAAGTTTCTCTTTCTTGGCCATTACGACATAGAGAGTACTAGTACTGTACTCTCTCATTATTGGTACATACATTGTAGGTCAGTTAAGTAGGAAGTGAACAGTTACACAGATATCGAAACTATACACTTGTGTGCCTTCTCTATAAAATTAATTGTGTCTCTGTATCAATGTTTATACATACAAAAATCTTCACTTACAAGTTTTCAATCCATCTTCTACTATCACTTGTAAAACTATTGGACTGTTTTGTTTCATATGATAATGTATGAGGGGTTATATGTTGATCTACAGGCAACTGAGTCACACTATTCGAACTAGCAGAGGGATTTTTCTTCTCTTCGACATGTGTTTGAGTACTGTGTCCAAACTGTACTTGTTTTGAATGTCTGGTAGAAGCTGTAGTGAAGGTAACAGGAGTTGTTTCTAGCGAGGATGAGGTACAAAGAGAAACGCTTGGATCTCTATATGTAGTAGAAAATGTCTTAGTGTGTGTGGGTGTCCACATGTTCTGGTGTGCAGATACATTGATACCCTGCAGTCGAGTGGTAGTAGTATTCATCGTGGTAGAATATCGTGTAATACTAGAGATAGTACTTGTTGGACATTGTTTTGTAGCAGATTTAGTAACATGTGTGCCACTGTGAAAATATATTATACTAATTATGTATTTCATGATATCTTAAACATAATTATTTCATGATATTTTGTACCGAGAATTAACTGAAATTCCATTACATACCTTACAACTGGCCCAACATTTTCAGGATGAGGAGAAAGAGATGGAGAGAGAGACATTGTACCAGTATCAAGTGATATCAATTCTTGAAACATAGCTTCTTCTCTTTGTCTGATTAAGCTAGTTAAGACTGGACAAGAACTGGTCTCAGTATCACTTGAAGAACCTAATATGTGTATTAGTATAAGAATACAATTATGATATAATAGAAATGAAAGTTGGACCATGTAAATGACTATAGTTAAAGTACTACATGTACATTATGTACACATACCGTGAAGTACATGTGAATGTTTATCTTTGCTCATCTTCTTTGGGTTTTTTTTAGTAGTTGATTTAAGTGGTCTAAGATCATAGTTAGCAGATATAGGTGTGCATTTTTCCTATAGTGTTAAATACAAACAAAATACTCAAAGTGCATGTACATGTACAAGTATGTGTATGAGTGCATTCATGCACCATTTTGTGTATTTGTGAATTTTGTTACTTGGTATTCCTTTAATGAAGCAATGCCTTTTTTTCTAATTTGCAGCCCCACCATTTTGTATAGAAAGGCAAGAATTTTATTGCCTTCCTATACAAAATAGTAGAACAATGATTATCGTGAGATGAATAAAAAAAACAAATCCCAGAGCCTGTCGTATAATGTTTATCTACCCAGTACCCACACATTACATAGTATTATCATGTTGGACATTTGTCTGGTACTGGACAAATAATTGGCTGGACATGGCATTTTTCTGCTCATGACTCTATGTCCCTCAAATCTAGGGTCTAGATGTAAATCAGATTAAATTGATATACTCTGTATCCTCACCTTCACTAACCCACATACATGTACATGTATTAAAACATTGATCGTTCATTGTTATTGTGAGTTTCCATTCCTGCCTGCACTGCTGCTAAGCCATTCATTTTATCAACTTACATCATACATGTATCTGGTACCAGACAAGCATCCAATGCTTAATTACATTATTATTCACTGAGCACAGCAAATACAAAATTAATAGACTGTGCAGCATCAAATAAGAAGCTCTTTGGTCCAATGGTGCATCATATGAGCTTATCAAAAATTGTGATGCTCATGTACATGAAGATATTCTGTACAACATAAAATATTTTATACATATATGTGTATGAAATTCAGCTGCAGTGAAGTTCATATTATCAAATAAGTAAAAGTATAAAAATGTATATTGCAGGGCTCACCATGACAGCCAGACACCTGACAATATCTGATCAATAATAATGTTTTATGATTCATTTCTGGTGAAATTGATAGTATTTAGTATAACATGTATGTATGAACATTTCTCGATGATTATCGTGAGCACTGACATTGACACTTGAAATATACATGTAATGAAGTACATGTACTTACAAAATAAGAAGTTACTCTTCCTTGAGGTCTCAAACTCCCACTAGCAACAGGTACTGATGAACCTTCACCAAAGCTATCTTCATCAGTCATGACAATATGGGCATTGTTAGAGCTGTCCCTTGGAGATTGTATGCTACTAATATCATTTATTGAGCTATTGCTAGACGAGTACGGCTCTCTTCTAAATAGGCGTCTCAACCAATAATTAAACTTGTCAATCGTTTCATCAAGGAAACTTAAATAACTAGAATTATCAACATGAGTGATTGTTAACTCTAAGGTATTGCCTAAAGGAAAAGATTTATGAATTAGTGATTGAATTATAGGTAGATAATACATATCTGACAAACTCCCACTTAATCATTTATTAATTTTGTCATTTCTAGTAAGAGTTTAAACTAATTTTACCAGCTACTTACCAATGGAAGATTCTTGAATCTTGTTTCTTTTAGGCTCCAGAGGCTATAGTGTATATACAGATTATAACAACAGTTATTTGGGGGGAGGTTTTCATCTTGAATACCCAATTTTAAAATAATGATTTATACATGTATGAATACAAATGGTAAACTAGTGATGCTGATAATAGAATTGGTATTATGTATGTCATTATCCACCATTAGTTTTAGTATAGGTATTAGTTATTCCTGAAAGCTGTAAATGATATTGTACCAGTATACTGATAATGTCATTTCTTACGATTATAAGATCTCATAACTATTGAGAAAATGCTCGTTTTCAATGAAAGAATCAGAAAGTAAAAGGGAGATACAATATTGAATTGGCATCTCAAGCAGTTTATTAGAATATCAGTAAGTCTCTTAGAACCCGACTCAACTCAAGTAGTTGTCCATAGTTATGCTAAGAGTTATTCCCTAACATTGTTTCAATCTAATTAGATCTGAACACTACCCAAGGGGTGGGATCCCCAGGATTGACAACATAGTATATATATATATATATATATATATATATATATATATATATATATATATATATATATATATATATTGCTTGAAAAATCTGCAATGTGGAAATACAGACAAGACAGAAATTCACCCAAGCAGATTATTAAATAGAAACGGTTCATTTATGAATTCCTTATCATCAAGAGAGTAAGATATGCACTATAGTGTAACAACATGTTGCTTATTGAGTTATAGATATATACCTGATATAAACCTGCAGTTTCACTTGTCCTTTTTAGACCAGCTGACATTACTCCATCAGACTACCACCAGTCCACTACTATAAATATATCAGGCCCATCCCACCCGTCCAGCCTGCACGTGGACGTAAACATCCCCTGCCCCACCCAGCAAATTGTACGTCCTCGACAACCTTCAGGTATGATGTGAAATATCTAAGAATTATATATATAATTAAAGTCCTTGAATGCTATTGTATTACTATTAAACATTTTGACTAGATACTCAAGCTGGAGTATCCAGTTGAAAAGTTGGTAGAAAAAGGGGGAGAAGGTGGACTTTAGCCCTCCAGTATTTTAGTTCAAGTATTTACGAATTTTATTGTAACTTGTAACTGCACCAGGAAGGACAAAATTTGGTAATATCCATTTTAACCTACTCTGTTTTTGCCTACAAAATGATTTAAAGTTCGTGTTTGCCTACATATATCGTAATTGACCCTCCCCCTCAAAAACTGGACACTCCTGGACTTCCATACTCGGCATGTATACACTCCTCCAAAGTGGCAAGAACAAGCACTCACTAATATTTTCTCCACTATACTAGAACCTATCAAAAAGGGCAAGAAAGCCCCTAGGTGTGGTTTCTTTCAGTCTTCCAGACTCTTCCTGCCTCTAACGAAGCACGGGTTTTACATCATTGGCTGTCTTAACGACTCCTCTTTCCAACAAAGCAAATTCTAAACTTTGAACATGTATGCTTTAAAAGTTATAAAGCTGACGAAAGTTTCACGAAACACCCCACTTATAATTATACCATTAATTAACTTGTACCCGGTATATAAACCTACAACAATTAGGGGAGGAAGAGTCATGCAACCTTCATATATTTATACATGTATTTCTATTTAAGAGAAAGAAAATAATAAAATGAGACAAAAACGGAGTAGATGAACCTGTACGAATAGCACCTTAATTGTTAATATTCATACTATATACCATGCCTCATGTTCGTGTATTACACCCCCCACCACCCTTGGTGATTTCAAAGTCTCAAACTCAAGTAATTTTTGCAAGCTACAACTTATGTTAGAACGTAGTTGAAAATCTGATTGGGATTTTTACGTCTCTAATTTGATTGAGTGAGAATCAGTGTCAGAGTGCCCTTCTCGTCAGTTGAGGCTAGAATGTAACCCTTGCAATTGCAGCCTAAAATTTCTTGATTGGTACTACTCAAATTCATTGTCTCTATCTAGTCAACTACTCCAACCACATTACTAATTTTTATTGATTTGCAAGAATTCTTTTAAAAAGTCGTTAACTCCACTCATTAATAAAATTATCACAGTTTTTTCTAGAATTTCTTAATAAAAAATGTTTATAACACCACAGGCTAGCCAGATTATATACTAATCCCTTTTAATATATCCTAGATGATGTCAAGTGTAAGTGGATGTTGTGGTTATTGCAGCAAGAAAACAGACAATGAAAAACAACTCCCACTAGTGTGCAGTGTTTGTGACAAACCATTTCATGTTGATTGCATTTGTGGAAACCAACCTCCTGTATTGTATGGAGATCAATTATTTCATTTTTGTTGTTCACACTGCAGTTCTAGTGGATGTGACACGTGGTCTCGACTCAGTCTCGCTTGGTAAGTAATTAATATACATAGTATACAATGCCATAAAAGTTAAAGTATTTTCACATTCACAATGACTTTGACTGTTTGTTGTAGTACTTCATCACTAAATTATATAGTTTAATGCCTAAGTGCTTAAAAGTGAAACTAGATTTGCATATAAAAGAGCAGTAGCCAGTAGACATACTAACAATTGCCGAGTGCCTTAGAATGAGGTAACAATTCTGGGGAATGTAGTCAATTCTCAGCCTTAGTTTGTAGATAATTATACATGATTCAGCGATGAATCCTCAACGTAGTCATGTTACATTACAAGACGGTACCTGCACATCATGAATATTATATTCAGCAAACTGATAGTAGAATTTGAATATTTTGTTGCTCAGAAAATTGTGAAACACAATGACTTACATGTAATAGCCATTTAATTTCATATTTGTTTTGAAGGTTGTTTAAAACTTCAGCATTTCTTCTTAATTGTAGTTACTGTAAGTTACGTCTTAGCTCTTGCTTTTGTGCATTTCTTGCACATCATGCCTATTAATTGACCAAGCATGTAATTTCCTTATCCAAGCATACAATGTGAATGATCCAAACAAATAAATATGTATACATGTGATGTCCCTATGGGCCATAGCAAAGTGTAATATATGTAATTACATAACAGAATATTTATACAATTGTAAATTGTACGTCATTCAGATAAAAGGCTTTGCAAGAAATCTACTTGCATAATTATGGATGGCATACATTCCAGGACATTTCACATGTCTAATTCTCATTGTGTTGATAGGGTTCATGTGATTCATTTAACACTGTATAATTTGATGCTATGTGAAAATGGAAGAAAAGGATTCTTTCGTTGGAACACTCAAATTTGTAAATTTATAGAGGTAGGCTATGTGCAGTAAATGTAGTTGTATGATGGACTAGAAAAGCACTATGTGCATAATGATATTGTACTCTCCTATTTTTTAATGAAGCACAATCTTTTTAATATCCAAGAATAAATACTAAATTCTGTAGGCTTCATATGCAATTGTTCAAATAGTGAATGGTAAACATTTAATTTCAGAATGGCACATGCCACAAAGGCAGCTGCATGCTATTTGGAATTATATGAAGAAAGGAATTAGAACTAGTTTATAGTGTTCATGGTCCAGAGGAATTTACAATGCAATGTATAGAATATCCACAGTAGTGATTGAAAGTGACTCATGTTTGGAAAACATGGCAATGAGACTTATATTCCTTGAGAGCCTGTTATATTTCTTTTCCCAACTGTTTTCCACTGAAAATGGCTTCCATATACTCTTTGCTTTTCCTAAAAATCTATCCAATGTCAACAGTTTCAAGTGCAGAGTTTTGCATGACACCATCCTCTCTTTATTGGATTTAGTTCCCAGTGGAACTTTGGTAAGTAAAACATTGAATACCCACTGCCTTCAACTAACTTTTGTTTTCATTTTGTGGCCACTGCTCTGATCAAACAGCCACAAACTTCATATTCATTCTTTGGATTCTTTATGGTCACTATTTCCAAGAATATCCTCATCTGTTCCAAAAACTTCTCATTGTTCAATAATCATCATTTTGAATAAAGTTCTTGCCTCTTAAGGAATTTTTGAAAACTGAACCATCTCTTCCTGTGTTAGTCTTAAAAATCTATCGTGTTCTTCAAAAAAACCGCTCACCATAAGGCCAGCACCTTGAGACTTTGACTTTATCACACACTGATTGTTAGCCACCCACCCCACATCCATGACTGGCGTGAAACATTGGTCATAGTTTTCTATTGAGTTGTGATATTATATATACTTGTGTCACTTCACAGTTGACTCGCTATAATTATGTGACCGGCTGTGGCAAATGTCTTACCTCTCTTTAAGCATTCACTATTCTGCTGTTTAGTACAGGAAACCAAGTTAACCAACAAAATTCGTTTTACTGTGTAATCTACAATTCTTCCTGGTGGTCTGTAGAGCTCGAGTACATGTTTTATAACACGCCATGCCTATTAATTCACAATGTACACATGCATATGTGACACAAATATATATATATAATTACAAACATACATGTGTACATCGAACCCCTAGAAAACCAATGATAGGGATGGCCCTGTGGGCCATAATAACAAAAAATTGCTGCATTCGTATTAACCAATATCAGTGGCGGATCCAGGGGGGTTTCTTTGGTTTCCGTGGAAACCCCCTTTCAAATTTTAAAATTCAAATTTTGAGTTTTAAAAGTCCGTGTGCCACGCCCACCAGCATGTTGTAATAACGAACAGCATTGCAGACAGTAAAGATGATAAGTAGATAACTAAATATATACCTACAATTATACTACATGTGTACTTTAGTAATGATGTTACTAGTCTGCAAAGGTCTGATGTAAAATCAGATGATTGCCAATAGCAGTAGTGGTCAGGACTGCAGTGAAACTGGTTTCTTCTCACACTCAGTCTGGTCATAGATATTATATCTATGGTCTGGTTGTGAATCTGATGCTTGTGTTTAATAAATCATGATCGCTGTCGCTAAGTTATTAACTTATAGTAAGTCTGCATACCTTTCTAAACTGTCCAGATATGACATCAGGTGTTCGAAAATGAAGTTGTAATTAGAAAATGATTGACCACACCCATCATGAATAATTGATGAGGGAAAAAGATTCGCACGCTATTCTTTTTAGAAACTTCCTTCTTAAATTACTAGATCCGCCACTGAATATGTATTATGTACATGTGTTTAATTAACCCAAGTACCAAACTGTGTTTATACTCGGCATGTACTGTACTTTATAATTATGTTATATAGTTTGTTTCTCTTTTGTTTCATTTTTAAAATAATTTTATAGCAACACTGGAATAGTTTGATGCCTGATCGTCAAAAAACAGCTTCTTGGAATTGTACTGTTGCTGGAATCCTATCTGTCAATTGTCCATCCTTGTTTCGCTCAGGAACACAAGTACTAGGGGAGAGTGGATTGTGGTCACTTCAGAAAATGGTACCTCCTTCACTAAAAGATGTACTGAAAGCATCATCAAGTAATTAGTTTTTGTAAATAATGTAATAGACCATACAATCAGATAATGTGAATCTCCGTGCATAAAACGAAGTCTGTCCCCCGATTTTCTCTTAAAACTATGCATACTTCAATGAAATTCATCAAGAAGACTTTTGCGTTTAAAGACCACTGGTATTGAATGTCACAGTACCAACAGCTATGTACTTTGATTGCCAGCAGTTAGCTTTTTTATTACTGTTTCTGTGCTATGGATATTTTGTAGTGCATGACTTTGGTTTCACTATGGCTGCAGATATCAGAGTACCATCGTGGGGATAGACGATGCATAGGCAACTGGGTGATGTTACTTCCTAGTCAACTCTATCAGTATATATTCTTTGTATTGGCTAGTTAATTAGATTGTATGTTAGAAATTAGTTCTGAAGTTGTAATGTAATGGATGTTGAGTAATAAAATCTGCCAACCAAAACAATATGATCATCATATAGTTGTTGATTTGATAATATAATTTTATCGATCTAGATGTACTATATATGTATAAAAATTTATAGCAAGCACATCTATTTATAGGTGATCGAAGCAAAAGAGGACACAAAGTTCTATCTTCACTGGAGTCTTCTGATTTTAATGTATATAATCATGATAAAACTGAGAACCAAAGAAAGAGACCATTGCAATCAGAGAATGAAGTTGATTCTATCGTAAGTAAACAAATTTGCACATCTGAGATGAACAAACATTTCAAAGATTGTTGTTATGACAGAAATAACAAAGATGTTTTTCCTAGACTATTACCTTTCACTGAGCTCCAGGAGAAGATTGTAATTGAACAATTATGTCAGTATAGAAAATGTATAAGTAAAGACCCTAAATCAGCCCGACTACTTCGTAAACTCAAATTAAGGCAGAAGAAAAGAGACGTTGGTCTTAAATTGTTTGATTTTGATGAATATATCAAAACCTCATTACCTTCAGTAACCAATTATGTTACTTCACATTGTGATGATCAACCAATTCCCATTAAATACAAAAATGAAGATGATATTTGTGACTTATCTGTTTCTCCAAAACAGACATTGATTTACGACTTTCATCCAAGTACATTAACAAAAGCAAAATTGATTTTCAATAAGTTAACCTTCCCTTTGATTCCTGTCTTGGTAGTTAAAGGTGTTTATCAATCTTCTCATATAAATGAAGAGGCTAAGCCATTTACTAGTCCCTACACATCACGTGTATTGAAACCTTTCATATTTCAAAGTGCTGACTTTTTACCTCCTAAACCGAAATTACTAAAAGAGCTCACAGAGAAGGTCACGCACAATAATCACTTCAATTCTTACACTATACAACCAGTAGTCTTCTGTTACTTTGGTAAACATCATCTCCTTTCAGTAAATGCTCTGATTTCATACTTTTTCTGGCCTGTCAATTTAAAAGAATACTTACAATATCCTGATTTCACTGTGGTAGTTCAGTATGGGAGGTTGGTCATTGGGTGTGCATTTATGACTCCAGATGTGAAAGTTAGTGAAGCATACATTCCATTTTTACTGGTTCACCCAGATTTTCAACATTGTGGGATAGGAAAGATAATGTTGTATCATTTAATTCAATCATGTCAAGGGAAAGATATAACACTACATGTTTCTGTTGACAATCCAGCCATGTTGTTATATCAACAGTTTGGATTCAAAGTGGATCAATTTTGTGTGAATTTCTATGAAAAATATTATCCACCTTCATATCACCATTCCAAACATGCATTTCTAATGAGACTGAGACGCTAATTAAGTTTACAAATAATTACAACATGATATCTCAAAACTTTTAATTTTCAAAGTTAATGAAATTAACTAAATGTACTCTTGTGAATGTGGGTTGTTTATATGACTCGAGAACCTTTAGCATGGTAGCTATGTATAGTCCACTTGTAAATTGTTGTAACATATAAACCATTAGGAGGTTTATCCAGCAGGTGATCACATATACCAATTATTAGACTTCTATTAGTGCACACTGCCATGATAGAATTATGTATATGTAACTGGGAAGATCATCCTTGGCAGGTCTGATAAATGAGATGGAGAGACCTGTCAAGCATGCTGTAAATATTACATAATTTATAATAATTTACTTATCAATTTAATGAACACCTTTTAAATTATTTTAATACACGTCACACAATGAAGAGATTCCCAAACCTTACATAAAATCCTACTGCATTAGCATTGGATGACACTATTATTTCATTGCAACCAGTTTCATTGTCATTATTATATCAACCACAAATACATGCTCCCAGATACATAGTGCTTTTACTTCCATCACATTGTCCTTCTTATCAAACCCAACTTCATAACCTCACTGAGTATCCATTTCTATGAATCTCTGATACTGTCTGATGGACATCCTGCCCGTTTAATTTGTGATACGAGCGAAAAATTTGACACAGTTGTCTTATAGGGCTTGAATGCACGCTCAATGTCTTGTATATCAGTTAATTTAGATCTATATTGATATCCCAAATTTGCCACCCTCAAAACAAACAATTTTGAAACTGCTTACATAAAATTAATTATACAGATAATAAAAATTAAGAATTATCAGTGTAAAGGGTATTGCTTTGAACCAAAAGATTACTGTCTTCAGTGGCTTCAACAGTAATGTCAAGTTCCTTGGAATGATTATATCTTTTACAAGAAATGAAGTGATAGGCATTTTTAATCTTTTTGAAAATCTTCTGTTGTTTGAACTCGAAAAGAACACAACCAGCTATCCAAAATGCTGGAAGAAATACTAGTATATACTGGATTATATATGCACGTAGAGATAGTTGTAGACCAGCAATTGTTAGGTAGTACTGATACATACTGAAGCTAATAACTACTGCTAGTAAGAGAAGAAGACATCCATCAACAACATTGTGAAGCTGCTTTTTGTAAGGGTGAAAAACCAAAAAAAATAATCCAGCTAAAATCGACAGGAGCATTTGTGTATGGTATTGGACCATGTAATTGTCTGTGCAAATGTAACACAGCAAGAAAAATAGGCGAAGGATCATATAGCCTCCAGCCACCCATCGAAAATCATGACGACTCCAGGAAGTGAAACATCCACATAAACCATGGAAAAAGCTCACTTTGCAGCTGAGTCCAACATGTTTGTGGTTGACTTTTATCTTGTATTTGATCTTATCTTCATATTTGTAACAACCACAACGAATACCTATATCCTTTTCATCTTTAATATTACAATGACAACAACTTGATGAAGATTCGCGTGTCTGCCTTTCTGTCTGTGTGTCTGTATGCCTGTCTCTATGCCTGCCTGCCTGCCTCCCTGCCTGCCTCCCTGTCTGTCTGTCTGTATCTGTGTCTTGTTGTGTGTTGTTATCATTGCTTAGTAACTCTTTTCCATCTCTAAACTCATGCTGGAATTGTTTCAGTATATGATTTATAAATCCACCTTTTCTTTCCGGAGAGTCATACCGATTTATAATCAATACCAATGGAATTAACAGGAGAAATATGCTGCTTATGAAGAGTACAGGAAGAGCAAACATTCTGTGTTTGTGACCAAAGAACTGCAAGCGGCCATCAAAAAGTAAAACATCATCAAGTTTGTGGTTATCAACTGATCCATATATAGGAGTTGGAGCAAGCAAGTATGATGTTATGACTGCTATCTTAGCATACGACAGAACAATGAAAGCTACAAGTCCATTTTTAATATTTGCTTTGATAGTTGCGGATATTTTAGAAACACTTGGACATTTCTGTGGACAACGTATGAACACACATACACACCACCTTACTTTGAAGAAGTCAACCCAGTAGATAACCAATATGAACATTACCATCAAAAAAGGCAAAAATGCTACTGAATATTCTATTAGAAGCAAGTGAATATGATTAATCTTTGGATGAAGACAGAATTCTTTGAAACAGGAGTTGCAAAACTCAAGGTTCCAAACACTGTAAAGTACAATATAAACAGCTTCCATACTTTCTTCCAGCTGTGTTGAATTGCGTAATATATCTCTATTAGGAATGGTATCACCTGCATCCAAAGAGATTGCAGTTGTAAGAATTTGTGCAAAGAATATTGGACCATTGAGCAACCCTGATGTTACAGAAAAGTTAAATATATACAGGACCAGAAATAGGCTAAAAGGTAATAACATTTTCAAGAGTATAAACAGAATCCATGTATATTTCACTTCTTCGGAACTACATTTTACACAATCATAATCATAAGAGTTGACAGCTGGAGCAAAGCCTTCTTTACACTGACTACAGAAAGGTCCTTCACGAGTTTCTCCACAAAATTTATCTTGCACAGCTTCGAAACACTTTGGTAAAGGAATGTGATTTCCTCCATCCGTGTACTTGCAAAATTTGCAAAGGCCAACCACAGTGTTATTTCGTAATTGACCTATCCAGTAACCCCTCAATATACTTGCTGCCAATATGTCATTGTAACAGATAACATAATCATGATAACTATTTAAACTACTGGGACATTTGCAACTGTATGCTGAAGCAACATGCGCATTGCTCTCCAAATACAATCCGAATCCAGGTGGGCATTCTAGAAACTTTACTTCAATTTTTGCTCTTATAACACGAGGTCCTTCACTCTCAACAACTATAATTTGTTTTACATTATCAGCACTGTCGGCATTTGTCTTTTTGTGTAATACAATAGAATCACTAGAAATGTACTTGTATCGTTTATCAATTACAACGGAATCACTATGAGCAGAGAGAACTAAGAATGAAGTCACATTTTTATTCTGGTCATCTGTTGCTGAGATATATAGTGGCTCCACTTTCCCAGGAATAGCTATGAGTTCAGAAGAATAATTAAAACGGCCAGGATCAGTTAGTATTTCCTTGCTACAGCTAGAATTTAAATACTGCCAAATAGTTTTATTCCAACAGAATACATGTTTGGAGAAATCTTTCACCTGATCTGGACCAGCTATACGGCCCCAAACACAAGGCAAAACTGACGTTGAGAATATAGAATTTCGTTTACCATTTGCTTCATTTGAATCAAAATAAAACGTTGTTCTCCACTTTTGTGGGTCTTTTTCAATGTTACAATACCGAATAAAACAATTCCTTGATGATACAAGATTTCGACCTCCAGCATAGTAGGCAAATATGGCTCCACCTTCATTTGTAGCTTTGTTGCTTGTGAAATTAAAAGATGTATTTTCGTGAACGATAATGTAACTGAAAGCAAGCAGTGCAATTGCCGCACCATCTCTTCCAGTGTTATTGAAAAACAATGCACTTGTATTTGAAGCAAATGTAATTATATTATTAGTAGCTACAAGAGCAGAGCCATCAAAATTGTCTTTAAATTCAATCCTGTCATGGAACTCAACTGGAATTGAGTTAGCATATAAAACTCCGTATCCTAGAATCTCAGAAGGATTAGATATTACAGAATTTTTGGTGAAAATACATTTTGCCATTACGACATTAGCTATTGCTCCTGTATTACTTAATTGGCTTTGTGATAAAGAAAGATCTACTGCGGATCCCAGCCTTGCATTATTTTGTTTCCATTGACAATTGTTGAATGTGATAGAATTGGACGCATTTATCAAGTCTCTCTCTCTGGAAATCTCAAAAGAAATACCACCACCCCACTGAGCTGTATTACTAATGAAAATGGTATCATCAAAAGCAATACTGTTGTTAAGAACTTGCATACTGTTCACGGAAAAGAAACTTATATGAGCACCTCCACCAGATTTATTCGCTGTATTATCTGTGAAAATGTTATGAGCATTGATGCTGATACTGTTATTATAGCTGCTGTCCTGAAATTCTACAAAAAGTCCCCCTCCAAATGTAGCGTGGTTTTCAATAAAAGTGTTATTTTCAATATTAAATATGTTGTTGTTACAGATACCTTTGAAGTAAACTGATAACCCTCCTCCTCTCCCAAAAGCATCATGGTCAGTTTCATGTGGCAAAATGAAAGTAGCTATTTCATATTGATTTTTGGCAAAGTTTTGTTGAAAGCGATTACTTTTGATAAGATAGTAAGAATGGGATACACTTGGAACGGGAGATTTACATGAAATATTACCTGGCCAGCAGTAGGGAAACTCTACATAGACACCACCACCTTTTGAGTTTAACATTGTACTTGACAATATTAATGGATTTTGGATAAATTCACAGTCTGTAATGGTATTTACACCTTGCACAGCATAATATTGGATTGCTATGCCTCTGCTTTCACGCACTATGTTACTATCAAATGTTACATTAGAACAAGAAAGGAAGTAAAATGTGGAATAAAACTTCAGAAAGGTGAGATCCAATTTGTTTTTAAAATTTTTACTGGTACTATTATATAATTCGCCACATCCCTGAACAATCAGGCCAGCAATTTTAATATTATGGGTATCAATAAATGTGAGACCGAAATCTGTAACACACACCATTTCTACTTTACCTGTTCCATAATTTTGAATAACTATATCTGACAATGTATTGAAAGTAACAAGGCCGGAGGAGTTAGATAAAATGTACTGACCAGGATGAATGTAAACGGTTGTTTTGTTCTTGACAGACTGCAAAGCTTTCACTACATCATAAACACACACTGTAGTTCCCTGGCATGAGGATTCATTTTGTGCTACATGGATTACCACCTGCTGTGACTGAACTAGACACACTTGGAGAACGACGATGAACAGCAAGGAACTCATCTCGTAGACGCTGTATAGCAGAGCGAGCCTGACACTAGTCGTGTAAACGAGATTCCGTCGATATATATAGATACGACTTCTTACCGTTAAAACTCTTATAATACATGCAATGGAAATAAAATAAATCAGCATGCGTGATTTCAACTAAAATAAGAACGAAGAGAACACGACAAGAAGAAACTCCTGAACAGCGCCAAGAGCAACTGAAAAAACGCAGGATCTCAGATAGACGGCGTAGAGAATCAGAAACTCCTGAAAAACGTCGTGCTAGGCTTGACCGTCAAAGGGCCTATCGTGAACGATAAACTGATGACCAGAGAGCAGTCAGACTAGCTCAGCTAAGTCATAATCAGCAACAAAGACTATCTACGGAAAGTGACAACCAGAGAGCTGCTAGACTAGCTCACCTAAATCACAATCAGCGACAAAGACTGTCTACTGAAAATGATGACCAGAGAGCTGCCAGACTAGCTCAACTAAGTCATAATCAGCAGGAAAGAATGTCTTTAGAAACACCAGAAGTAAGACAACGTAGACTGCAGCTCGACAGAGACGGACACCAACAAACAAGACAATTGCGTACACAAAGTCAGAAGGTAGAAAAATACCATGCTGATTTGGCGAATCTGAGTTCATCTTCTGTATGTTTATTTTTCCGGCAATTTTTATTGGCGACATCTCTATTACTCTACCGTGAACCAAAGTTGTATTTCCTCTCCAATTTCAGATACATCAAAATTGTCAAATTCCAATTTCCTCTTCAAGTTACTACTGGCCATGATCTCTTCACTTCGATTTCCCATGCAACTGAAGGTGTATGTAGCAATGCGCATGCATATAAACTCATGAAGGCTCGCCCCCATAATGTTTCTACATTCTTCTAGTTATTATGCTCATAATAAAGCCTATGACGATTGGACGGCCCCGCTGTCATAGCTTTTCGTGACACCGTCACTATTATTTCTAGGAAAACGGTCAGGTCTGGCCCCTTATGGTGGCCCACCCTTGCGCTTACGTAAACGCAAAGGTCAGGCGACGCCAGGTGTGCATGTGTTTACTATCAAATATCAATTATTTCAAAGATGTAAACTGAATTCTTTATGAATCATTCACGAATTTTCAAACTAGACCTGAATGCTGCATATGACATGCATGACAAGTTCACCTGCTATGTGAATTTCAAAATACCAAGTTCCAAAAGGAATTCAAGATTTGATAGTAATATATTCACGTATCTGGGTATGAAATCCCAAGTCAATGTTTATTTGCAATGTTCGTTTGGCTATATAGTAATTATTAATTGCACTCCCACCCATGCATGCTGTCTCAAATTACTTATTAGTAGGGACAAGTTTCCAACTTCACACAACTTCCTCTTCGTGGTAGTCATTACCTTCTATTGTAATAGTTGTAACATTCACATTAAGATAGTCCTCTCACTGCCTTTTAGCAAGTAAACTCTTAACATCAACAGTCTTCCATAATTAATGTAGAGGGGAGGGGGAGGTGTCCCCTTCCCTTAACAAAATTGTACTACCCACTTAAGAAACACTGTGTACTACATTTAACTAAAATGGTTAATAAAATAATATGTTAATGTTATGTGCTAAACTATGTGATCATAAACTGGAGAAGAAAAGAAAACAGTATTTTAAAGTTAGAGAAACAATGACTTTAAAGGTTTGAGAAGAGCTAGAATAACAGTCATGTTATCACAACCACTTCCATCATTGTCTGTGTTTGGTGCTAAACAGGAATCACAGAGCTGACATGTGATGTGTGTAAGGAAAAATAGATTAGATTCATGAATTATGATTAGCAGCAGAAAGCCTCTAGAAAATACATTAACATTAGTTATAGCCAATCATCTGACTTATTAGTTTGGCACAGAAGCAGAGGGTTTGAAAACACTATATTCAAGCGATTCATTTCTATAGGAATGCAATTAGAGGTTTGAGACTAAATTTATGGCATAGTTACTCTCACTTGCCTGGTGAACAAGCATGACCTCCATTGGCACATTTTTTTATTCCTTGTAGCTCTATCTGCAACTTCGGCAGGAGCTACTCATGTGTTTACACAGGCACAACATTATTCATTACTTTTTTTCTACAACATTGGCATCCAATAAATAACTACTGCACTATATGTAACATTCATTACTCTGCAAGCAGATGGGCAAGCCACTGATAGATGGCCAATCAGATCACTAAAACTAGTAATGTCACAGCATCTTAAATAACTGATTGTAGTTGAATATGATGAGCATACCTCTTCACATATGACTGAAAGTTTTAGTTGCTCTTCTCCTTTCATAGCAATTAGATCATTATCAGCTTGTTTTTTTATGGTTATCAATCTCTCACGGATAAAATTCACCACATCTTGGCTTCCCATACAATTCCTATAGAACAAACAGGTATGTGTATATCAATGAACATCTATACTGATCTTTGAAGGAAGAGATGGAAAGGAAGGCTCCAAAAGGAACTAAGACAAGGGAAAGACAGGGTACATAACTATAATAATTTATCAGTGATACTTGTTCCACTGCATCTACATGTACAACACAGTGATTATGACAGGTTCCTTCGACTATCAGTTGAGTGTGTTTTATCGGTGTCTTCCCATTCATTCACATTTTACATAGTGTAAAAACCATATTGGTATGATTGTTTTACATGGGGGCAACTCAAGAATTCACTATGCATTGTATAAGTAGTTTAGTTATCAAGTATAATGCTGCTGCTGGAAGACATAGTCTACAACCTGCCGATTACTACAAATGATTAACCAAATACTGAAGATGGAGTTAGCTATAATACTATAAGATTGCAATCATACAGGGATATTCTTTTCACGATTGACAACAAACTATGAAACTGACAAAGTAAAAACGTTGACAACTCTTTCGGTATGTGTTATTCCCTATGCTGATCTTGAAAAGAAATTTTTAAACAATATAGAAAAGGATATCTCAAAGAATTAGTCACAACACTGAAATGACTGAAGGAGGCTCCATTGCATTTTCTGACACACCCTCGTCTTTAGTGAATGGTGAATATTCGTAAACTACACATTCACACAATGACACAAACTGAAAAGCAAATATGTACATGTAGATTCCACCCCATCTGAACAAAAGTACAATCACACACAATGTTACCATATTCCATCCGAAGCAATGACAATGAACTCATCATCAGATAATATATTCCTACAAAGTACATCTGGTAGAGCAGTGATCATCTGTTCTTCCAAGGGCAGCTCATTATTTTCTTTATACATATGATCACCTACATTTATAAAATCATTAATATTAAATGAACGACTAAACTCTGTGATTTTGGTACACTGTAAAAAGTAACGGGTTATGTCAACTTCAATTGGTTACAGGAGTCTCAATGCAAATCTATTTTCTTCAATGCTGATTTGTCTTTTCTGCTAGGCATTTAATAGTTACATCTCACTTTCACTGGTGCATATGTCACAAAATAAAGCATTGTAACAGTTTTAATACAATGTAAATAGTTATCATTACCTTTCTAACATCTGTGAAAACAACAGGCGTTACTTGCTCATTCCTGTACATTACATTGTACTTATAATAGCATATAACATCTTTTATGATATTTTTGCACATGTATGTAATTACCATGGGATAGTACATTGTATTGTTTTTGTTACTTTATTTTGGCATGTACCTTATATACTAGTCAATATATATCAAGATCAAATTATTACTATTTGTAATCATTAATTACCAAGCAAGAAAAGAAATCAATAGCTGATTTAGGAGCCTATTATTAACCTTTGCCCACATAGGCGAAGTGGAGGGTTACTGTAATAAGGTTTTCTGTGTGTCTGTGCATTCCCAGAATGTCTGGATTACTAACAACAGTAGAACTTCAATCAAGCGACCAACAGATGTGAAAATATACAAGGCTCAAAATAAGACAGGCCTTTTCTCTTGACAGAGAGTACACATTTTAAGTTCCATTTGTTCACTTTTTGCACAAAATGGTTGGATTGCATGTTTAAAAGAACGCGTCACTTGATATGTATACATTTTTAAACTAGAGAAATTATTAATATTGATCTCCTGAGCAGTTCATTACATGTAAATAATTTGATTATGATTATGAATACAAAGTCATTAATCATAGTAATTACAATTACAAATATAGAAAAAAAGCATAATTATGATTACGATTACAGAGTCATTATTATTCTATTAAATTACAACAGTAAATAACTTAGTATTACATTAGATAAACATTAGTTTGTCAAACCGATAAATGGCAACTGTCTGACGAACAACCTTGACAGCTATACAAAAAATGTGCCGGAATGTGAAGGTAACAGCAAGCAAGCATAAATACACATCATCTACTGTAACTGTTGGAATCACTTGTGATTACGACAATTATTTTGTCTAAATACATTAGGATTACTGTTTCTGGAAAGTCAATTACAATTGTAATCGGCCCCAACCCTGCTCCTGAGAAAAACAAGTGATTGACAGAGTATCAACATACCAAAAACAAGCATAACTAAGTTTACTTCATTATAAAATGGGTTTTTTTCTCTTGGGCAAATCACACTACAAGAATAATAAAAACATTTTCAATAAAAATAAAAAATGCAATTATGTAAACAAGGTCAGAATGGTACTAACACAGGACGTTAACAGAAGACTCAAAATTAAACAAACCATTTCCACATAACCTACACAACTATCTAAACCACTAAAAAACATAGCTCTATTTATGTAAGGGTATGTGGAAGTGGTATAATTTTGGGTCTTGCGCTAACCTCCTGTGTTAGTAATATCCCAACATATTTTAGGGTTCTGACATCCCTATATCTTCTATTATTTTATGTTTATTACTCTTGTTTCCATTGTTTTTCTGAATGGTGAATAAGTTGTGAATAGATTACAGAAATACTGGTGTCAAATAATTACTATAATATACTATGTTTATGACTACAACGTAACCAGCACTTTTCTATTATAAAGCAACTCCATAACAGCTTCCATTGTTATGACACAAATGCACATGAGCAAAATCAATTCCATGTATTTTTTTCCAGACAAATCATTTTTTTGTTTGTTGAACTAAGAAAATGATTCTATAGCACCATTCCAGTCACATTCATAATAAATTTCTGGTCTACAAGTATCAAGATGATATCTTTAGGTACTATGAAAGAAGAGAGTTTCAGAGATTTGATCTCACATTGAGTCTCAGAGATTTGATCTCAAATTGGACGCCATTTTCATAAGTGTATTCATTAATCGAGCCACATTAATATTATATTTTGCCATGCGGTTTTGCCACTTGCTGGTTAGAGACTTTAATGACAATCTTTGGCCATCTATAAGGTGTTGGTAGTCATAAGAAACACTAGATATCAAAAGGAATGAGTGTATTAAGACTTATCTCTGGGATTACAGAGCTTTCAGCTCATCTCTTGGCAGCCATTTTGTTTTCTGTGCCACCATACATAGAGAGTACTACCGCACTCTCTTATCTAAGCCACTATATCAAGTTATCATAAGCAACAGGAGTAGTATTAAACTTTTGTAGACTCTGTTAAAGGAAATTTGTTATTACAAATAATTATAACACTGCATTTACCAATTGCTCTAGACATATTCAATCCTCCATTAACTCGAAGATCTTCATCAATAACTCCTCCTGCATTTTCAATTCTAGCTTGTTCTTTAGGATCTGTTGGTTTGTGATCTTCAGAGAGATTCACGTATTGTCCTGTGGAATAAAGAGAGTGATGACTCATATTACCATTGAACAAATTCCATTAGCTGATTTATATCTATAATAGCTAATTTTTAGAGGCACTGTAATTCTATAATTCATTATTTAACTACCTGTAAATAGAAATTAATAATATAAACCTTATCTATGGAATTAAACTAATATAAATATAATTAATTATTATGGCCCGTAGGGCCATCCCTATGATTGCTTTCCTACAGGTTCGATGTATGTTTATATATATATATATATGTTTGTGTCACCTACGCAAGTATGCGTTGTATACGTAGTTAAGGAAGTTACATCATTCCCGGGGCTCTGTCAATTAATGGGCGTGGTGTGAAAAAGAACACGCGATCAAACTCTACACACCAGCAGAAAGAAAGCTGTGTAGCTTACGTAGACACTGGAACTAATAGCTAGCTATTCTACCTGAAATGTATTGTTAAAGTTCTACAAGGTTATATAAAAGGTAAACAGAGTAGATGATCAAAATAATAGCTGTTGTGTTTCGGGCATGATAATGTCAGCCATGATTACTAAAATTAATGCTGGACACCATAAAGCAATCATAGAGATACATTTTTCTCTATATACACTTGTGTTTTTGTATATTTTTGTCTATTCTGGCTTTTATTAATAAAGAACAATTTAAAAAGAACTATCATATCAAAGAGAAGACTTCTACTATCCTAGAGCCCATTGTGGCTCGATGGAATTACTTCATCAGTCTAGGAAGCATCCTGTGTGTTATTGCTGAAACAAGGTGGCTGACTAGTCACTAAATTCCCGGTCAGTGAAGTGAGAATACAATATTTCTACTATACACTTGTTATGTATATTTATCATTATTATAAAATTAATTATGACTACAATATAAAAGTTAGTGCTGTTTAACTATAACTGAAACTAAAATAATATCAGTTAGTCCCTCTGGACATCCGTAATTATTTAAAAAAAATAAATTGTAATTATTTTCATGTGAAGTAACTAACAAAATTACTACTGAATGTTTCAAATTTTGTTTCTATAACTGCTAGTTCATTGTAATCTATGAAAAGCTGCAAATACAACAATTAGAAAAGGGTCATGCAACATTCAGTTGCTCTATATTTCCTAAAGTAATCTATATTTCCTTAAGTAAACTATCTTCTTGCAGGTGCATGAAAGTTAAACAAAGCAAGCTGAAATTTAATGAAGTATGCAACTAAATTTTATCGAAGATTACCTTTACAGGATAAGACACATCTAGAGTCACCAGTATTAGCTACCACTAAGTCTTTGCCTCTTATAAGGCACACAATAGCAGTCGTACCACTTTCGTAACCTTCAGAATTCTCAGGTAACTCAACATTCTGCCTTTTGGCTATATAATCAAAAGATTAGAATAGCTATCATGAGAAAGAATAAAGATTTGAGACTGTAAGAATTCTACAAAAAGGGCAATTAATTCTTGACCTTCAGGAAAGTAATAGAAGACAAAGAATATTTCTATGTTTTATCATGGTAACTCAAGTGCAAACAATTAAATATGTACTAATGGAGATCAATGATTAACAACAAACAATACAGAACTGCTACCACATTATAATAACACCAAGCAATATCTTACAACTTTTAATGCATGCACGGAGGTATTGTCTTATATACATGCATGTATCTTTAATAATGTAATACAGTGTATGTACTCAATATTTGAACAAGTCCTGGAAAAGCAATGCCGTAGTACGTACAATGTTTTCATCCTCTGAGAAATAATCTGTAAACATGTTGCTGGGATAAATGTGGGTCATACTTCACAAAATGAAAACTGTTCTCAATTCCAGTACAGTCAAGAACCACTCATATATAGGTGTTCTGGTTTGTACATTATGGCAAGCATGTACAAGTAAAATTGATATTGGTCAATATCACCTTGGTATCAGTATTAGTGCATTGAGTGTACTTTAATTAATAAGAATGTATTTTTCTATGATAGTATCATCAGTAGAAACTTTTATGATACTTATAATTATTGAGAAAACACTCTTTTTCATTGAGATACCAGAAAGTAGATTTAATAACAGATTAGTATAAAATATCAGTAGATACCTAAAGTCATTATCAGTTTATCAGAATATCAATATCAGTGAATCACTAACAGTGTGGTGAAACCAAATGATATTTTGCTGTAGTCTGATCGTGCAGCAATGTTCAAGTGCAAAAGATTTTGATTCCCAATCAGATCTCATACTATGTGCAACAACTGTCATCACATGCCTGGTTGTCAGACCATTACAAGATTTTCTATCCCAAAAGTATCTAATAATATTATTCTTTTCATTTATCAAGTAATATTGGCCTGCAGGACTTAGTCTATTAATGAGTGGTGTATAAACAAATTTGTACGAGTTATGGTCTTCTAGATCAAAGTAGCTTATAGAACTCCAACTGATACCTAGCTGTTGTAGCTGTACATTGCAAACCCATTAAAAAGTAGTAGTATGAATGAAAACAAGTGACAATACTAGGGTATCACGTTTCAGGCATGAGAAAGTCATCAGCACTGATTATCAGTCGCATTAATTACATGTACATATAATTTATGGTATGTTTTTGAGGTTAAGTGGTATTTATGCCATATAGTGAACATCTTTAATAACAGTTTCATCCTCAGAATCCTTTCTCTTAGCGATTGCACATACATACATGCTATTCAATCAGTATTATCTTAGGGTGGCCCTTCTCTAAATTTTATGAAGCACTTTTATTGATTGCTCCTCACTGATTGATGAATCATAGTGGTATTGTCAGTCAATAAAAACTGTAATAATATATTTTGTTCTACAATTTTTACTACATATCAAACAGAAATTCTTATTAAGGCATACTTAATGAACTGCGAATTTCAGCAAACATCTGTGTGCCCATACTGAATGCATTATCTGATTTATTATGCTGAGTATGGGTTACACCCCCTTTGAATAGTTCAGCCCACTGAAAATGACTTAAAGTCTTAAACACAGGCATAATTATTATGAAATAAATCTCCATGTAAAATTACTAAGAATGGTACCATAAGAAAAGAAAAAATCAACAATTTTTTTAAATGGCAAAAGTTATCCCATAATTGCAATGATTACATTTTTCAGATGTTAATCAAATGGTTGTATTCCGTACCATATATTTTATCAGAAACGTTACATGAAAACAACATACAAGTTACAAAAGATATTAAAATAAATAAAGGTCATTCACATTCACCTTGTCCTCAGAAACTTTAGTTTGAAATGACCAACAATCTTTTTACCTGTACCATTTTCATATAATTATCCTTCCCATTCTTTATTGTGTATGTCAAATTTCAATCCATTGCTTCATTATTGAGTTACAGTATAATCATGTATTAACCTTATTACATTAAACTATACACTATATGAAGTCATCACATCATAATTTTGAGGAAATTGTGAATGTGAATTATTGTGAACAGACTTTAGTAGATGGTGTTCTCTCTAGGATTTTGTACTAAGGTAGACATAGAAGTGACAAACTAATTATTGTATGATAACACTTGTATTAAAAAATATTTTATCTGACAATAAGCTCTACTTCTACTAAAATATGTAGTAGGAATAGCACAAATCAATGGAGGTACGTACACAGGGTGTTATATAACTGACAGAGATGGTAACAACAGAGGCTTCTAAAAGAAAAATCTGGTTTGGATCATTGCATAGATTTCAGAATTAGTGTTGTTTAAGTTAACTATTACTATAACTAAAACCCATTTCAGTAAG
The DNA here is from genome assembly GCA_947044365.1 of Petrosia ficiformis. Taxonomy (NCBI): domain Eukaryota; kingdom Metazoa; phylum Porifera; class Demospongiae; order Haplosclerida; family Petrosiidae; genus Petrosia; species Petrosia ficiformis. The sequence continues at coordinate 2,548,227 of OX345650.1, read as the reverse complement.
GCTTTGGGACTTTTATTTAACTAAACCATAACAAATTACAGGTCTACTGTAATAACTGTAACTAACTAAAATGAAAATTATCCAATAATGGGCACTTTTAGTTAGTTACTGAAACTAAAAATCCTTTCAGTAAACCTAAACTTAATTAAACTATATTAACTAAAAGTTTGAGAAAGCAGGCAAAATATAACTAAAAGTGGTCACTAATGCCAAACTAGAAACAACACTATCAGAAATTATCACTAAAATGAACTACAAAATGATCATCATAGAGAAATATTTTCCACCATATATTCCTATTGATCACCTGATCTTTGTTTTTCTTCTAGTTCAGTTTCATTCACATCTCTCTTTCTCTTACGACGAGCACCAGATTGTTCAGTACTTCGTTCAAGTACAACATTTTCACTCCTATCCAAATTGGAATGATTATTTTCTGAAATAAATATTTGCATCGTAATTATGCTATAAAGTTCAAACAACCAAATAACAAAATGTATGAAACACTATCATTCCAATTTATTTCCAAGCTCTGTACAATTACAGCCATGAAGGATTTTATATGTGACAGAATGTGGCCACATGCCTTGTTTCTATTGTACAGACACTAAATATGTATAAATTTAAGCTTTGATCTCCAAGTTTGATGACTGTAAATAGTGTATGTACACCGTACAGTAGTAAATGTGATCGTATATCCTAAGGCTTCAAATCAATTACCAACTTTGTACCTGTCAGTTTAGTCTCATACTCAGGCTCTTAAGATAATAGAAAAAAGAGCCTGGATTCAACTGTTTGTGTACGTGCAAATTAACGTGCAAAATAACATGTGAGCTCTAAAGGGAGTGTCAGTTTGTAGCACACAATAACATAGTCTTATCCCCAGACTGTCACACCCGTGGCGAAAAACAGTCTGGTAACTTGTAACAGTCTGGTAACTGGGGTAACTTGGGCCAACATTCCTGACGCAGTGGCGTTTTGATCAAGTGAGTATCAATTGAGTCACTCAGCCTACTTTTATCACAAATATTTGAATCTTTGCTGGTGAATCACGGTCTCCAGATGATGGTAGAAGGCTGGAATCCAGGGCACTTCACAGCCTTGCTACAGCTTCTGTTATTACTTGTTTATAATATGCATGTACAAAGTCATGTGATTAATTAATACACTGAGCAATCTGATTGGATATTACATGATTCAGGTAATAAATGTCACCGCACCAGGAACGTTGACCCAAGTTAATGTTTTTTTTTGCCATGGGGCATGACAGTCTGGGGATGAGACTAACAATAACACGACCAAGATCTGTTCCTGGTAAGGAACAAGATCAGAATATCCAAGGTGCTATACAGAAACAGAGATAGCTGGATCGAAACTAGCCATATTGATTATACTACCTATTTTCAGCTTAGTGAAATGGAAAGATTACAATAGTGTCACAGTCGCTACAGAATTCTAGGATTATAAAAAAAAGTTAATTAGCACATACACAAACAGTTGAATCTCAGCTCTTTTTCTCCGCCATCTTAAACAACCTGGATACAAGGCTACTGTCTGTTAGGAGGAAAAATAATACTAAATAATAAGTTTCAGTTTGCATCCTGTTTGTACATGTAAGTTACTACTTCCTCAAATTATGTGCATTCATTATGAGATGTTGTATGCTCTGTTATTATGAGATGTTGTAATGTGTAGACTATAGACTATGTTATTATGGGATGCTGCAGTGTGTAGAATATAGGCTCTGTTATTATGTGATGTTGTAATGTGTAGAGTCTACACATTACAACATCACATAATAACAATCTATATTATACACATTACAACATCTCAGAGCCTATAGTGTAAACATTACCTCTACACTGTAGACTATAGACTCTGTTATAGTAGACTATAATTATTTGTAATTATAGCACTAATAATAATTATTGTTATTCTATCTCCTTTTAGTATTTATATAAGCTGAACATTTTAGTAATAAAGCCTCAGTCAGTTATTGTCAGCCTGAAACATATTTCTCCAATCAGTCCAACATTTACTTGCAGCAATCTTGCAAAGGTTTAATTACAACAATTAATTGCAATAATTGAACAACCATAGTTCCCACAGGTTATGCCCTGAAACAGTTTGTCTAATTGCGATAGTCAAATTTTGTATAACTTATGTTTAGTAGTCATGGCCACCGCATTATTATATTGCTTTATATTCATAATATTATGATATGTTCTGATGACATTCAGAAATTCATTTATGTTTCTTACTTTCTTCTTCCTCTACTTCTTTTTCTTCTTTTTCACCACTCTCCTCTCCAGTATCCTCCTCCTCCTCCTCATTTTCCTCCTCTTCTTCCTGCTCCTTATCTTCTTCCTCATCCTCATCATCAGAAAATGAGTACTCTTCATCCAATATAGCTGTTAGTTCCTTTGATAATGCACCCTCCTTTGTGACAAGTTCTTGAAAGAATTGTTCGTAGTGTCTGAATTTCCTAACTCTACCACTGTTGCTTTCATTTTCATTCTCTTCATCTTCACTGCTGTTTTCTAAAGCTGTTTCAGATGTGGCTAGTTCTGAATGAAGTTTGCTTTTAAGACCTAAATAAACAGATCAGAATTATAATCATATGAATAATATGACTATTATTTGTCCAAGCAATAATTATTATGAATACATATAATATAGGTTTGAGAAAATTCTTCGGGGGTGAGGGAAAAATTGAACATAATACTATAGCCCCCAAGATAAATGAAACATCCATAGATTTGGTAAAAAGTAATTTTGGCTTCATAGTTCTATTACAAAGTTTTGTACTATATTTATATGGTTTTGAAATTGAGACCATTGATCCACAACAGTATGTTTTGTAATCAATGCACAGAGTCACAGTGATTAGAATAGCACATCTTCAGAGAAAGTAGACTATTTCTGCTACATATTTAATTCATGATATTCATTGTGGTTGAAGTATAACATTTGAGCAAATGGTCATTCCTGTGGTATTCTCTCTTGATAAAATTAGTGGGTTATACCAACATACATTTTCTCAGGTATTTTGAACAGGTTTTTGTGATATATATGTATAATCATAAGAACAATGAAGCCAATTCTTTCAATTTCGCTACATCCTATGGTGCAGGCAAGGGGCAAAGCACTTGGGGCTTATGTTTCAAGCTAGCTTAAGCATAGTATAATGAATGCTGTGAAGTAATTAAGGGACTAAACACTTGCCTTGTTGGCTTTAGCATTCTTACAGCATGAAAGTTTCACCTTAATAGCTAAAAGACTTAAAAATGGCTTAAAACTTTTCAGAAAGTCAAGTGATGTAAGCAATAAACCTTTAAGTCATTTCATGTGTCTATGAGTTTTGGAAGCAAAAGGTGGCCAGTTTTTTTAACTTTAGCTAAACTGTCAACTTATACAAACACTTTGAACAATTACTGTATTTGACATAACATTTTAATTTATTCTAGTCAGTTATGTCATTGCTCATCCTCACTACAACATATGCTTAAATTACACATGAGCAATACTTAAGCTATGTTTAACCATACCTCTTTTGATTGTGTTTTTAACGCTACTTTTAAATTTTCAGAGCTTGTACTTGAGCACTTTTTAAGCATGCTGTTGTGGTGTACTCTTACAAAATAAAGTGTAAAAAAAAGACTGTTTAGCTAAGAATAATCATTAACACCATCAAATACCACCCTAATTAACATAAACTGTTTTCCTATGAGTATATATCACTAATGCCACCATATCGCTACCTTTAAGTTAGTGCATTTACATGTTGTACATGCATATCATTGTTTATTATTCACATTATTAGTACAAACTACAAACCTTTATTGGCTAGATCTACCAAGCTTTTCACAATCTTCGTGTTATCAATACGAGTCATTAACACATCTTCTAATGGCATACTAGCTTCTTGTACTAGTTTGTCTATCTCATTATCACTACAAAACAAAACAGACAATGTAATTATTATGCCCTACAGGGCCATGGCTTAATTCAAGGAGGCTAATGAATATATATTTTATATAAATATATGCTTGTGTCACATACATATTGTGTAAGTAGTTATGGGAAGTTGTATCATTCAGAGACCTCAGTCAATTAATGGGTGTGGTGTGCAAAAGAACATGCATGAGCTACAGACAGTAGGAAAGCAGCCGGAACTAATAACTGTTGTAGCTGAAAGATATTGCAAAAGTATACACGAAGTAAATAGAAAAACATAACCATAATAAAATGTTGGGTTTCAGACACGAGAGTGTCATCAGTAATGATTAATTAATCTTATTTTTAAGCCATCATTTCATATAGTGTGTAGTGAATTATTTAGTAGGGTTTGCAGGACCATCTCTATGAGTGCTTTACACGGGGTTGCCTCATTCCAGGCTCTCACGGACGCATGGCCAAGGAGAAGAGAACCTGGAAACATTGCATGCACATGTGCAAACTTCATTCACAAACGCAAAATTTGTTGTCAGCTTAACATAGTGATCCACTGTATTTCATATACTAATCAACAGCATTAACAATATATTGTATTACTTATCATGGTATAGTCAACATATCCAACCCTCAAAACATTGTTTGATGAAATACAATTCACAATAATTATAAAGAAAGAAAGTCTGCCTGCAATTTCTTTTGGTCTTCTTTTAGTCTATGTTATTAGACTAAAAGAAGACCAAAAGAAATTAACTAACCTTTCTATATCATCATCTTCTAGTTGTTCTCCTTCACCTTCTTCTTCCTCTAAGATGAGCCTCATTTCTTTAATGGCCTCTTCAGTCAATAAACTTCTGTCACAAGACATGAATGCTTCCTTCATGGCTTCAGTTATGTTGTTATTATTATATGCTTTGCTCTCTTTTAGAAATTTGTGCATATGTCGAGTGCAATACACAGCTACTTCTTTTCCTAAAAAAAATTATACATCCTTTATCACAACCTTCAAATAAATCGAAAAATCAACATGTGATAGCACAATTATGTACATTTGCATAAGAATTGATATTTGATTAGATCCTTTTTTAAATTCCAACTAATGCTACAAATAGAAAACAAATTCATCATTAAAATTGTTATTTATATACAGAGACTCTCCCTGTATAGTAAACATTTTTTTATGTACATGTACCTGTACATCATTAATATATTAACATATATAGTGAAATACCTCCATGTCCATCATAGACTCCTAGTAGAACAGAATCATTGGAGAAATCTGGTATAACACTGTAAGCATCCTAAAGAAAAAAATATACATGTGGGTGTAAATGAATCACTACATTATTGAAACAACTACAGCAGTTGTTTGGAAATGTAATTTACAGCACTACACAACTGCACGTTTAAGTGAAACAGGATTAGACAAAATGGGATTCAAATAGGAAATAAAATATACTTTAAGAAATGTTTAGCACATTTAAACAACAAAATGAGTAGCTACTTACATACTAAGCAGACTTCTGTCACTATTTTATAAACATACATTAGTATCAAATATTGAGATATAATCATTAACATGCTCACTAACATATAATAGATTACTATCTATGATGATGGAGGTAGGTAGTTTTATTAAACCAGTTTAATCATATGAAATCGCAGATAACTTTGGCATCACGTTTCTATTGTGTCTGTGTACTGCTTTAAGTATTAGTTAAAGCACCTGTTCGAGTGAAATACAGAAATTACACCATATGAGGTGTGGTCAAGACAAGCACAAGTGAAGCAATAGCTGAGGGGGAGGTGACTGTAAATCAGATACTGCCCAACTAGGGGTGTTAAGTAATTTGTGTCCTAGTAATGACGCACATCAAGGGTTTGCTATAGTAACGACTGACGTCAATAAAGGGCACGTGTGCTGCAGAAGGTCACAAGTCACTGAAAATGAGACATAGACATTGTAGAGATGGCAGAGGTGTCCAGTCCTGCAGCAAAACGGCAGAATAGGCTGTCCTTAAAAAGGAAAAGTAAGGCTGGAAGTACTGAAATTGAAGAGTTAATGAATGAAATAGATAATGAAATAGATGAAGAGCGATTTGTAAGTCTCAGCAGATCATTAGCTACTTACCAAGTGGGCTTTGTTCCCAAAAATACATCAGTGAATACAAAATGGGCCATCCAAAATTTTAATGATTGGAAGGATAGTTACAATGTTTGCCATCCTGACGAACCCTGCCCAGATGATATTTTGTTGTGTGATAATCCTAGTGACCTTTCACTATGGCTGCAAAAGTATGTTTTAGGCTACTAGGAAGAAGGATGGTAGCAAGTATCCATCTAAAACAATTTATTTGTTATTGTGTGGATTGTATCGTTACATGTAAGAAAGTAAGGAACAGGCATTGAATATTTTTGATCGTGAAAACCCATATTTTAGAAACCTTTTTAACACATGTGATAGCTTTTTTAGAGAGCTTCGTGAAGAAGGTGTAGGCAGTGAAAGCACAGCAACTGAGGCTTTGACTAAAGAAGATGAATTGAAGCTATGGGACTCAGGTGTACTTTCCCCATCTACACCCAGAGGTTTATTGAATGCCGTCTTCTTTTTGAATGGCAAGAATTTCACACTCAAAGGTGGTATGGAGCATAGATCATTGAAGCTGTTTTCAAACTAAAAAAAATATATCTCCAGAGGGAAACGTTTGCTATACTTACACAGAAAACTGTTTAAAAAACAGGGCAGGTGGTTTCAATCCAGTTGTACCAGGATACAAGTGCTGGAGAATGTTGTCATGTTTATATTTTGGATACCTACTTGGCAAAATTGCCACCTAATGTTAAAGAACTGGATATATTTTATTTTCATCCAAACCACTGTTCTGGTGATGATTCAGTATGGTTGGGAAATAAAAGTAATCATTCTCTCCGAGCATATGCAGCAACTGAATTGTTCCAGGCTGGTATACCTGAGAAGGTTATACAAGACTGAACTGGTCATAGATCCTTGGATGGTTTAAGTAAGTACGAACGTATTTCTGAAAAGCAAAAAGAAGCAGCATGTAAAGCATTGTGTGTTGCTCCTAAGCCGATAGTTGAGGAATGTGTGACTGGGATGCACAATAGTATGAGTATCCAGAATTGTTCAAATGATGTCACATTCAACAAGTTATTTTATCCTGGTTTTTCTTTTGGATCAGCTTCTTTATACGGATGTACCATTAATGTTCACCAGACTCCATGTAAGCCAGACAATTGAATGAAAGTCAGAAAAGTAGTTATTATGAAAACTCATTACTCATCAATATCGCATATCACTTTAATCATTATTCAATACTGACACTGCTTTTTTTGTATGTTTTTGTTGGTTGAATTGATATAACAACGTGGGCGGGTTATAACACACTTGTGGGTTGGTTATAAACCAGTTGTGGGTGAGTTTAGATCATTGCGCACGGTACCTTTGATGTGCGTCATCAGCATGATACAATTATATATATATATAATTATGTATATTTATAATATATATATATAATTACATATATATGTAATATATATAATATGCTAAAAGGTCCTATGTAATATATATACCATGGCTTCGAAGTGTATATGGCGAATATACAAGCTGAGCCCCAAGATATCAGCCTGAGGAGAAGCCGAGAGCTGATATCGAGGGGCGAGGGTTGTATATTCGCCATATACACCGAGAAGCCATGGTATATATAGTATATTCCATAGCTTACAGCAAACTTCCTAGATTTCCTACGATCAGCCATGTTGCGCATGCACACTTGGAACACATCACACATGTTCCTAAATACCTAAAAGAAGAAAATGTCTGAAGCTGAACCTCCTCGAAAGAAACTTTGTTTGTCACTGAAAGAGCGACGCAAGAAACTGAGCGATTCTTTAGGAGACCAAATAGGTAATCCGTTTGAAGTAGAAGCACAAAAAACAGCTGAACCTCTGCACAAGACTAAACCGAGAGATTCTTTAAGGACCACAGAGGGTGCTCTTTCGAAATTTTGTTTTAACTCATCACCCGAAGTGAACAAGTACAAAGAAAGAATAGTACCTAAAAGCACGGAAGGGCAACTAAGTGGGCTTTAACCATCTTTAAGCAATGGCTTGAAGATAGGAAACGTTTAGGCCATAAACTGCCACCTGATAATGTATTGTGTAGTCCAGATGCAAAAATTTTGTGAGTTGCTATGCCACTTTTTCACCGAGGTACGTAAGAGTGATGGGAGTCCTTACTGCCCAAGAAGTCTTTCATCAATGTCAGCTGGAGTGCAATGCTATATACAAACTACTTCCCCACACTTACATAAAATTATGGATCTGGAAAGTGATTTTAAGCCACTTCATGTGTTATTAGAATTACATGAACAGGGATTTGGTGCTGTAAAAGCACAGGCCAGAGTTATCAGTTTTGAAGAGGAAGCAAAACTTTTGGAAACTGGTGCCATTGGTGTGAACAACCCTCAGAGTCTTCTCAATGCTGTCTTTCATTTAAATGGTATCAACTTTACAATAAGGGGAGGTGCTGAACACATGTCTTTCTCGGTTAACATTTGGTAAAGAACAAGATCCTAACAATCCTAATGAAAGTATTGATTACGTTGAATACATAGAGTTTGGGTCAAAGAATCGTCCTGGTGGCAGAAAGCAGTTGAATCTTACTAACAAAAGTGTTCCTTAATATTCCCAGCCATCCCTTGGAAATCGTTGTCATGTTCGAGTACTTCAGTTTTACATTTCAAAGCTTCCCCAAGCAGCAGTGGAGAAAGATATTTTCTACTGTAAACCAATTAAAAAGAAAAAAGATGAAAAGCTGTGGTATTGTGCTGTATCACTTGGGCATAACACACTTGATAAGAAATTGAAGGAAATTTTTGCTTTAGCTAATCTGGATCCTGATGGCAAATCAAATCATTCTTTATGTGCCACATCTATTTCAAGGACGTATTATGTCAACGTTCCAGAAAAGCTGATAATGGAAAGGTCAGGCCATTTATCAAAAGAAGGTTTGCGTTCATATGAGCGTACAACTACTGAACAAGTACAGTCAATTTGCAAAACCCCTGTTGCTTCACTTCCTGAAGCTGAAGAGAGTCCACCTTGTCCTGAAAAGCTACCTGAATTACCTGGACCTTCTTCAGGCAGTTTACCTTGTCCTAAAGAGCTACCTAAATTATCTGGACCTTCAGGCAGTTTGCCTTGTCCTAAAGAACTACATGGTCCTACAGCTGCTCAGCCAGATACTAATGATGCACTGAAGCAGTTGAACTTTCAAGGTATTAGTGGCTGTACATTCACCATCAATGTGAACTACAACAAATAAGAGAAATTGTCCAAAAACGTTTTTTGAAAATTAATTGTTTTTTGAATTCAATAACTGAACATGCATCTCGTTATTTTGATAACATACCTAATGAATATTATTATTTTCATAACACACTCCCTCCCAGGTGTATATGGCCTATAACACACCTGGCAAATATAGGACCTGAGTTTGTGTCATAGGATGTGATATAGCCTGAGCCTGTGAGGGCTATATCATATCCGAGGACACAAAACAAGGGTCCTATATGCAGTATATAGGACCTATATACAATATACTGTATGATGGTGACATCTCCTGCATAGTGTGCACATGGAAGATCTATGTACAATATATAGAACTCACCACATCAAAGGGATGATGTCACCATCATACTCTATATATATACATACAAAATTATACTTATTTTTTTGCACATAATCATGACACAAATAATTATCATTTTCACTTTTGAATACATTACTCACTTCCATGGTGATTCTCCATCCACGCATAGCTGTCACGGTGTACTGACACTCTTCACCACCGACAGACAAATAGCCATCTTCTGAGAGTTTGGTTGTGACTGGTTTTCTAAGGTAAGCACCCATCCTGAACACATGTAACTCGTACAAAGTGTCCAGGGGTGGATCGTGAGTGGGTGGTTCATTTTTGGCGCTCGAAAAGCGGCGAAATTTGCAGTAGACTTGTAATTTAGTTACAGTTTAATTAACTAAAAGTCACAATCCCTTACTAAAAGGTTATAGTCATAGTTAACTAAAACAATACTACCGTAAACCTTCATCCCCAAAACCCTAACCCTAAACCCTCGTCCCAAAACCCTAGCTCAGAGCCCTTGTCCTAAAACTCTAGCCCTGAGTTCTTGTCCCAAAGCCCTTGCTCAGTTGGCATCATGAATATTCATAATTAAATGAATTGTAGCACATTTTTATTTGTTTGTTCACAGGTTTGTCTTGTCCATCTCGTTTACAGTGGGAGGAATTGTCAGTTCTGATGTAAGTGCATCACTTTTTAATTTTCTTTGTGGTTGTATACCACTCCCAGTTCTTCAAGAACCCCAAGAAGTCAAAAGATTCACCTTTGAAATTAATTGTTGCTATGATTATATAGCTGATCTGATTAATTATTCAAGAGTGGTTATTAATTATTATTGATCTCTTGCACTTGTTAGCATGCTCTGGCGTGTAAAACATGGAAATAATCATTCAGATTCTACGAGGGTGTGTGTTGTCAAAATCTCAATTAATGTCATATTGTCATGTCAATGGATTTTCACCATGAAAGTTGTTTCTCTTTCATGGTTCAACCATTGCTCTGATGTAGACTATGCCTTATTCTGTACAGCCTAGTTCATTGATGTTAGCAACAGCACAATGCGACAATTCTCGATTATTTTGCGGCATACGTGTTTAGGAGTTGAAAACACAAACAATTAAATATATAAATTATATATATATATATAATAGTCCCTTTCCCCTTTATATTTGTCGCCACCTCGCAGGCTCGGGCTATATCACATCCTGAGACAAAAAACCCAGGTCCTATATTTTGTTCATAGGACCTATTAGAATACTATATATATTACATATAATTATGTTAATTAATTTTTCACCCACTTTGATTGTGATAAACCATCATCACTCCTCAAATACCTTTCTAAATATTAACATATCTGAACATATAACTGGGCTGTATAATTCTAAGTATATAATATTGAAAATCATTAAAGTAGAGACACGTCCAGAAAAAAATATCTGGACCAGCTGGGAATCTGAACCCAGGACCTTCTGATTGCTATATAGTCAAATGCTCTATTACTGGAGCCAGATTGAGGAAGAGCATTTTGTGAACATAGACAATGTCTACACTATTTAGGTTAGGGCCTTAGGCAAATTCATTTTCAATAATACCCTTGTAAATCCTTTACTACTGTCAAAACAATGATTGTACTTGTACTGCAACTTAATTAAAAGCCCTTCTAAAACTTGTACTTGTCTATAGCGCTAGCAAGCTCGCTCGAGCGTTCGACGCTAGCCTAGCGCCTCTGCTACGCAGAGGGTTGGGTCTGGTTACGAGATCTGAAACTAGGTGGGATGGGCCTGGGGCATTCGAAGAAGAAACGCCCATCATTGTTCCATTATTGTGCTCGACCTATTTTCAGCTCAACTTTCAGGTAAAATGTAAGTTAATCGTTAATTCATTAGTCATCAAACCATATTTTTTGTATTATAGTATATGCAGACTTTAAAACAAGAAAATGAAACAGAGTATTGGCATTTTGTTCATTCTCTGTATGATATTTGTGACTGAAGAGAAAAGTAGCAGTATTGTTGATGTAGATGATTTCAAAGAGTGGAAAAAGATTCTGCGAACTCGTACCAATGTTTTGGGAGTTTTCGTAGCCAGTCAAAAGACCACAAAAGGTATTATTCCTGTCTTCGAGAAGGTGGCAACAAATATAAAGGGGAAAGGGACTATTGTCTTTGTTGATTGTAAGGATTCAAAGAAATTATGTAAAACACTAAAAGTTAAGCCAAAAGATTATTTGCTTAAACATTATCAAGATGGTGCTTTCCATAAGGACTATGATCGGCCTATGCGTGAATTATCACTAATTAGTTTTATGAATGATCCATCAGCAGATGCTCCATGGTCTGAAGATGAGACTGCTAGTAATGTAAAACATATAGAAAATGTACCTGAATTCTATAAAACTGTTAATAAAGAGAAGAAACCACTTTTGGTCATGTTTTATGCTCCTTGGTGTGGACATTGCAAAAGGATGAAACCAGAATTTGCTTCTGCTGCAAATAGACTGAAAGGACAAGCGATCCTTGCAGGAATGAATGTAGACTATCCTGAAGCTTACAAAGTCAGACAGGAATATAATATCACAGGTTTTCCAACAGTGATCTACTTCGAGGGTGGTGAGAGACTTTATGATTACTGGGATGAAAGAAATGAAGAAAGTATTGTTAATTGGATGCTGAATCCTCAACCACCTCCCGAAGAACCCACCAGCACAATAGCAGAAGAAAAATGGAGTGATGAAGAGAGTGATGTTGTTCATCTCACCACTGAGATGTTTGATACCTACATTGCTGGTAATCCATCAGTTCTTGTTATGTTTTATGCTCCTTGGTGTGGCCACTGTAAAGCTATGAAACCTCACTTCACAGAGGCAGCAAGGATAATAAAAGAGGAAGGAATAGAGGGCCAATTAGCAGCTATTGATGCAACTGCTGAAACTAAATTAGGTAAACAATTTAGTGTGACTGGCTATCCTACAATTAAATACTTTCAAAATGGAGAGCTAATGTATGATTATGGCTTTTCGCGTACTATTGATGCTATAGTTGATTTCATGAAAGATCCAAAGGCTCCTCCTCCTCCGGAAAAGGACTGGAGTGAAATCTCATCTGAGGTAACTCATTTAACTGATGAAACATTCAAGGATGTTTTGAAGAAAAAGAAAAATGCTTTAGTATTCTTCTATGCTCCTTGGTGTGGACATTGCAAAGCAGCAAAACCCTTCTTTACATCTGCAGCTGAAAAAATAGTTGACAGAAAAACAGCTTTTGCTGCTGTAGACTGCACGAAATATGCAGCACTGTGTACTAATCATGATGTACAAGGGTACCCAACTATCAAATACTTTAACTATGGGAAGAAAGAGTTCAAATATATGGGACCACGTACTGAAGATGGATTTATTGAATTTATGAACAATCCTACCGCATTTATGCCCAATACAAAAGAAGAATTGTAGTGTTTCAACTCTTTAGCTTGTGATTATTATATAACAGCATTTTGCCAGTGTAATATTATTTAATATGAAAATGTTGTAATAATTTTTTATTGTTGTTTATTATACGGTGGGTTGGGCGAAATCTTTCTGCAGGGTTGTCTACGTCTTCTCGTTTCAGATGCTCAGAAATGGCTGTTAAAGATTCTTAGACATGCTATATATACAAGCTTCGTTAAGTTTAGTCTTCATTTAACTGCTAAGACTATACAATCCTGTGAGAGGTGGGTGCTGAACCCATACAGTTTTGCACTCAAAAACAGTAAGTCAAGTCAATAAACACACACAACCATTTAACAAACTGGTCCTTTAATTTGCATTGATACTATTTTAACTGCAAAGTATTTATGTTCTGCAGTGTTGCTGAAGTACTGTATGCCTTTTTTATTGTGCAAGCACTGGTACATAAACATTTTCTCAGAGCCTCCGGATCCATTTATTTCCACAATGGTGCAGAAATACATCATCTATATAATAACTGTAGCTACTATGTAGGTAGAGTCTTGCATAGCCATTGTTGAACAAACAGTAATAATCTTGCCCCCAGACCCTTCCTTTGTAGTAGATTGGGTCTGGCTACTCAAGACTGATGTAGGTTCAAAATTGAACATTTCACAAAATCTTATTTTTGTGATTCCTGCATTACTTTTGTTAGGATGGATAAGTTGGACTCAAAATAGTAAAAAGCATTTCTTGTGTTTGAGTAGATGGATTATAGTTGCTATTTGACTGTTAAATAGTATCTATCACAAAAATTTTGACATGTTTCAAAAGAGACTTGGTGAGTTATGGATTTGGATATTGATAATACATTATATATTTTGTTAGTACATTGAGTACATTGAATTAATATTTAAAGTAATCGGCATTGCCATTTGTTTATGCATTGGAAGTTATGTAGTGTGTACTCGTACAGAGTACATACTTTGTATGTATTTATATAGTGACCTTGTAAAATATAATTGTTGAAATAAATTGAGTTGATGTCTACTCATTTCAAAATACTTATGGATTCTACATCCTTTCTGACAGGGCCATAATAAGATCAATATAACAATCAATATTGGTGGAATGAATAAGAGAGTAATCGATGGAATGAATAAGAGAGTAATAGAACATGTAATCAGCTATGTTGCTTCTGTTTTCTAATGGATTTGATATCTATATGTTCACAAGCAAACCATCTTTCTAACTTAGCTGATGTAGCTTTCATAAGATGTACACAAGCCCATCTTGACAAGTACAGTAAATCATGGACATTCATACTCTGGTAAGTGTTTTTTACATTACGCTTGTCAAATAATTTCATTATACATATGTTACGTGAAAGGACATAAGTACAAGTACAAGTACTTTTAGAAGGACTTAAGTGCATGTATATTCAAGCATTTGAAAGTATTTTAAAATAGTACTGCAATAGTGTATCTAATAACTGTTTGAATTTTAGTCTACATCTTTTAGTGCTTCCAATACTTAGAAGTATTTGTAAGTGCTTGTAAGTACTGAACAAAGTATGTAGGTACAAGTACAAGTACTTTGTTTAACAGATTAAGGACTTAAAATGTATAAGTATTCAAAATTAAATGTTGTGCTTAAGCACAAGTACCAACGTATTTGGCTATAAGTGTGTAATTATATATATATGTATAATATTATATGTAATATATATATATCCCTGTATGACTACTGTCTGTTCGCATATTCATGATGATGTACCAGTTAGGCTATGATAATTTTATATGTGCTAATAAATGTTCTATTCATTCCATTTTGTATGTACATGTATTATATATAAACATACATAATGGAATGAACTGAACATTTATTAGGATGTCAAGGTGAACATGATATTAACTTTGCTGAAGTGAGGTCACTTTTTTTGGTGTCAATTTTATCTGATAACTTTTGCATACCATATGATGTAGCCTCAACAAATGGATAATATGAATTAAACTGTATGGAGTGTTATGTTGTAATGTCTGACAGGGCACCATGAATATAACTCTGAACATTGTAATAGAACAATGAGACTGAATTACTATGTTTTATATAAATTATTCTATGTATGTTGTCTACATGTAACTAATCAAATATTTAAGCTAATGTCTGTTTTGGTTTTATTCTCAATTCTGTCATCCAAACATGGTTAACTTAATTAATAAGTTCAACAAATATAATAATAAGTACTCCTTTCAAGCTCATTGTAATAGTTCTGTGTGTATGTAATTAGTATGTTTTGACTGGCGCATTCATAATGTATAAATTCATGGATTATTGATCAACAAATACATGTATAACAAAGAGCTTTAGTTTAGATATTAAAGAGTGATTCACATATCCAAAAAACACCTGGACCACCTGAGAAAGATGCTCTAGTGGTTGTGGGTATATAATTATACAGGCTAATGAAAATAGCCTATACAATTATATAGCTCATTGTGTGACCTATAGTGGCAGATGTCTACGAAATGCTCTTCCTCAACCTATTCCAGTAGTTTAGATGATAGCTAGAGCATATGACTACTGTTCAGATTCCAGATTTATTCTGAACATCTGTCTCTCTTTTTAATTTCTAAATATATGCATCCTAGTTATTCAGATTGTATTAACAAAGAACTAGTTTAGATATAGCTTGATATTCGAGATGATATATACAATTATACCACTACATGTATTCTGTCTTTATCTGCAATTGTTTACTATCATTAAAAACTAGAATTAAAAGATACTTATATACACATAGATTATTAAAAACTATGACATATTTCGAGGACAAAGAATTGAAATTATTATGGCCCATAGGGCCATCTCTGTAATTGCTTTCTCATGGGTTCGAAATATGTATATATATATGTTTGTGTCACTTGTGTGACTGTGCATTGTATATGTAATTAAGGAAGTCACGTCATTCCAGGGGGCTTGGTCAATTAATGGGCATGGCACGTAAAAGAATGCATACTACAGACCAGCAGGAAACATTTAGGAGGAATGTAAAACTGCAACTAATACTAATATCATATAAAATCTTGAAGTACTTCAGTTCATCATAGATCTGTGTACTTAGACTGTGGTTACACTTACGTCTTCAGATCCTAGTTTTCGAGTACACAGATAGGTAGAGACACTGGTGCCATCAGCGATGATCGATTTATACATGGTTATAACAAAGCCTTGTTTTTCAATTAAGACACAGCACGTGTTTAAAAGACCTCTCAATATTAATTAACATTGATGCATTGTACATGTATTTCTGTAAGTGTAGTATATCCACTAGTTTGTGTATTTAGGTGTGTACATAACAATACAATTAAGTATAAAATAACACGCTAGTTTATTTAGACACTTCGATCTGTAAAGGAAGTCTATCGGAATTTATGGCAGTACTCTCTACGTAGCAATGGTCATAGATTTCAATTGTAAATGATAAGTTGAAATTATAAGCATATAACTTTTAATGTAGTGTTTTAATGACTAGTAAGACCTTCGAAATGTCAAAAATAGAGAATAATTATTGCCAGATAAATACATTTCTCAAGTTTGTGGGGTAAATAGAGTACTTCTAGCATGAATACGATTTTTTTAAGATCTGCTGGAATTAAGTGTCACACAGTTTTTTTTTTGTACTAGTCAATGCATACTTGCAGCTACTACAGCAACCAGCTTATAATAGGACGCCACTTTTAAATCAAAAATTAAGATGGATCCAGATATAATATTGTGCTGTTTTGTGCGATATGTGTAGTATTGTACTGATGTTCAGATCTTGAGATAAGTTCAATCTGAACTTAATTATGCACATTTACTTTTATATCTTACATACATATAATATACAGGCCCGTAGCAAGTAGATTTAAAGTGTCAAGTGAAGAAGTGGGTGTAGTTGCAAAATAGATGCATCCGTAGAAGTCAGTGCAGTCTTGAAACTGGATCATCTGAACTACCTTAACTGAGACAATCCAGCTTCATTGTTGTGCGAAGGTAGTTTTTAACATGCCTTAATGCACTAAAAGACTTTTCAGACTAGTGTTTAGAGTTGTGTTATGCCGGGATCAAAATCATCCTCATCGAATCAGCTTGAAGGTCAGTTTCTTCTTGAAAGCTTCCATGAAAAGTGCTGTTAATGAACAATAGGTTTTGTATCCTGGCTGGTTAATTACAATTAATAATAGTGATATCCATTCAGTATTTCAAAGTAGTAATACTACTGCCTGTAAACTTCTTGTGAAAATGGTACCTGGTGAGACTGATAAGGAACATCTACAATATCTGTGATTTAAACACCAGCTACTCTAGCAATAACCGTCTAGATAATTGATATTCTAAGTCTGCAATTGATGTCATGCACACACTC
Source organism: Petrosia ficiformis (assembly GCA_947044365.1). Classification (NCBI taxonomy): domain Eukaryota; kingdom Metazoa; phylum Porifera; class Demospongiae; order Haplosclerida; family Petrosiidae; genus Petrosia; species Petrosia ficiformis. The sequence continues at coordinate 2,530,773 of OX345650.1, read as the reverse complement.
CAGTTTAAATGTTTTTAATTGGGAGGAAATTTTGAACTCCAGACAAAATTGGTCCAGCCAAACTAGACCAACTGGATCGTGATTCACACTATACGGTAACATTTTGGAAGCCTTCCACAAAAACTGAGCCTGGTAAAACACATGAATGCCCATAATAGTGTTCAAACAGGTGTGTCCTTGCTTCCTAATTCATATATATTCCTTCTGGAACTGACACTTCTCTCTTCAACTTTTTTGTGTTATTTTTACCTTAAGTATTTGTCCTAAGTCTATCAATTGATACTCCAAAAATGTAGAACATGATGATTATTACAGCTTACTCAAATTAATTGTTTGAAGCTAATATTTCTAGAAATTAGCTATCCTATTGGTCGTGACTTCTACTTCACAATTTATCAGCTTGTTTCCACAGAATAGAAACAAGAATAATACTGAAAACATTTGTTGTATAAAAAACTGAAAAGGCACACAAACAAGCTGAGATTGGGATAGTGGTATATATCTTAGCAACAAAATCATTTCCATATAACCCTATGATATGTATATAAATAAAATGAATATATGATATGATATCTATTATAACTTAGTGGGGGGAAGGTACAACCATTGTTCATAAAAGCACACGCCCACACAATCATTATTACTGACCTTCTTATAATCTCGGTAGAATTACATGTATTACTTTAAATCAGTGGAAATTATGCAAAAATATCAATGACAATTTTTAATGTTATATTATCTTTGTTTTGTGTTAATTACTTGTGGTCTCTCCACACCTTCCATGCAAGACTGAAGAGCCTCTAGTTCATTTTCTGTATTAAATATAATATACACACAGTACTGTACAGTTATGGTGGATGGATGATATTAATTTTAGTATAAAATGTATAAACAAAATGTGAAATAAAGTTTACAAAAAAGTTTAATAAGCTTAAGTTGGTGTGCATATCATTGTATCTTTAGCTATATAATTATAATAATACACATGATGTATTGCAATCTGATTGATATGTCAAATGTCTGACTGTACTCAAGATGCCAGCACCCTCGTATTCATGGGTGACTGGGATCATATTAACCTCAAAATTGACAGAACATTAAAATTCTAACATACCGATAGTTCTAAAAATGCTTCCCTCTTCCTTGCATAATCCTCTGCTATAAAATGAATGGGATACATATCATTGATGCACATGATATTATTATTAGGAACAATGTTTGCAGCTCTTACCACTCTCCAGTACTGGTGTTGCTTTAACTGCTTCTTTTTTTTTCTTCTGGCTACCAGCTGCATGTATATGTAGAATGGAAAAGAGTATTTTTTTTGCTGTGAGTTCAATGAATGACTTGATTAACAATTAAGATAAATTTTAACATTAAAAGTAATTGTTTCAAACTGAAAATCCATCTATTTGTGAAGTAGGAAAAGATGTCTTACATGATTCTCGTGATATGGAACAGTAATTTACTGTTACAATTGTTCATGACAAAATTGCAATTGTTGGTAATAATTATTCATACTAATATGAATATGACTATCTTTCTAACAAATATGTTTTTCTTCTGATACTATATGTAACATTAAAGGTAATTGTTGTAAACTGTTCACTGAATATGAATACAAAATGTGTTAAACTTCTCACCTCCAGATCCAGGTGCTGTCTGACTTGCTACAATCATGTAGATGAACATGAAATGAATATGAAAATATTGTAATTGCTACATCGTATCTTGTATCATACTAACAATTAATAATTATTTATAAATTCAGTTTCCAATTTAAAAAAAACTTCAAACTTTCAAAATTATAAAACTATTAATACAAAATGTATTAAAGTTCTCACCTCCAGACTCAGGTGCTGTCTCACTTTTATTACCTATAGTGGATGAACATATGAATTAAAATATTGTATTTGCTCTATTGCATTGTACCTTACAAACAACTAATAATTATTTATAAATTCAGTTTCCAATTATAAAAAAAACTTCAAACTTTTAAAATTATACAACTATTAGTACAATATGTATTAAAGTTCTCACCTCCAGACTCAGGTGCTGTCTCACTTTTATTACCTATAGTGGATGAACATATGAATTTAAATATTGTATTTGCTCCATTGTATCTTGTACCATATAAACAACTAAGTTTTAAATTATGAAAAAAACCCTCAAATTTTCAAAATTGTTAAACTATTGACATAAAATGTATTAAACTTCTCACCTCCAGATTCAGGTTTTGTCTCACTTTTATTACCTATAGTGGATGAATATATCAATTAAAATATTGTATTTGCTCTATTGTATTGTACCATACAAACAACTAACAATTATTTATAAATTCAGTTTCCAATTATGAAAAAACTTCAAACTTTCAAAATTATAAAACAATAGAAAATCTATTAAACTTAATTCTCACCTCCAGATGCAGGTGTTGTCTTACTTGCTACAATCATGTAGATGAAACATGAAAATGTGGATAAACATATGAATTAAAATATTGTATTTGCTCTATTGTATTGTACTAGTTTAATACATTTTGTACGTATACAAAATGTATTAAACTTCTCACCTCCAGACTCAGGTGTTGTCTCACTTTTATTACCTATAGTGGATGAACATATGAATTTAAATATTGTGTTTGCTACATTGTATCTTGTACCATACAAAAAACTAATAAAAACTTCAAACTTTCAAAATTATAAAATCTATTAAACTTCTCACCTCCAGATGCAGGTGCTGTCTCACTTGCTACAATCATGTAGATGAACATGAAAATGAATATGAAAATATTGTATTTGCTACATTGTATCTTGTATCATACAAACAACTAATAATTATTTATAAATTCATTTCCTTCCAATTATATAAAACGTTTAATTTTTAAATATACTTCTCACCTTCAGGCTCAGTCCCATTGAAAATTAATAAATTATATTGATAATTTGTTATATTTGTATACTGTATCATACACATTTTACCTATAGTAATAAACTATACATACCTGCCATTCTAGTATCCTTGGAACACAGAAAACTAATTTTAACCTAACTGCAATGTATCTTGTAGTGTAGACCTTTTAATTCAGTGTCATAAGATATTGACAGTAGGTTTTACAGTAACATGCAGTGTTGGAAAGTAAAGGACAGCAATGACATTATGCAGTCATGTGAAAAAACAGTAACTACAGCTTTTTCACATGACTGCATAACTGTCCTTTTAACCATGCAGTGAAGAAGTAGCAACATGCTGCACAGAATCCTCGCCACACTGGCCTGGTAAATAGTATATCTGAAATTTGTAAATTTGAAATATTCACTTAATGTACCGATTACAGATGAGAGGGTTATCAGTATTATAATGGGATTTATACTTGCCAATGTGTGTGTATGTGTGTGTGTATGTATGATAGTGAGTAAAATACAAATGTATTTTGGGTGCCAGGGGACTTGTTCATCTCTTGAGGGGACAGAGCAGAACTATCATCTGCAAAGCATGACCTATTCTGTAATTTAATGTGTACAGGTAAATTTTTAACTCTGGCTTGCTCTTCTCTGACCACACAGATGTTGTGATGTGTTCATGTATAGGCACCTCTTATGTTAATATGTTTTAATATGGTATTTTAACTGGTCATCAGGGGAGCTCCACAATTTGGTCATTGCAGAACCATAAGTTTTGGCCCCTTTAATCTAGTTTATTTATCATTACACACGTAATTATGTACACATGTAGTTTAACTATCAACATATACACATACCACATTGTCTTGGAATGGACGGTCAAATTTGTCTGTGGCTGGCTGCAGCTGCTTAAATGACTTGACAAACATTTCTATATGGTTAAGCTAAGTTAGTTTATGCCATGCATGTGCTTGCACCAAAGGTGAACATGTCCTCATAAAGGTGAATTTATGCCACATAGATTGTTTTGCTGGTTAACTTTTTAAGTGTTTACTGTATTCTATACAAACTTTTTAATGGTGTTAATTGACATCAGAGGTTATTGTAGTTAACATTGTGTGAGCCTGGTTGGAGGCAGTTATACACCCACGAGACAATTATCTCAAGGGCCATGGTAGCTAACACAAAAGTAAATCACATTTGACATCACTGTTGTCAGAAACCATAGTACTATACCAGATAGTGTTTACCGTAAAAACTGTGAAAATACAGTTAGTGACTAGACACTAAATCTCCCTGTCTACTGGCATGTTATATTTGTATATATCTCCCCTGTGGTACATCAAAGGTTACCATGGCGATCGCCTACGCACTGTGATACAAGTGTATGATGTATGTGTTTGTGTATGATTTAGGTGTATACATCTACATGCACTGTGTGTGTGTGTTAGGAAAAATTAGAAAATTTTGGTTGGCAGGGGGACTTGTCTATTCTTACAGAGAACAGAGTAGACATCCCTTGTGTAACTTAAAGAATTAGTGTCGCCCAATGTTTATATATTATGTATATTATATTATATTATATATATATATATATATATATATATATATATATATATATATATATATATATATATATATATATAATTATATATATATATAATATATATATGTATATATATATATATAATTATATATATACATTTTTTTTAGGCAATATGTTTATCTTACGAATACACTCTCTGACTACACGGGTAAGCTTATTTGTATTTATAAATATTTTATCCAGTCATCAGGGGAGGCTCCCCAATCTGGTCATTATATAACCATAAGTTTCGGTCTTTTTAATCTCCCAATTTATGGCTTGCTACAGAGACCACTCCACCTTTGGAGTCCAGTAGTCTACCTCATTCTTTCAATGCTTACAAGTTAGGCTGCCTAGTGGGTTCTTTGTAGTAGCAGACTTAAAACAACTTTTTCTCAGCCTTAATACTTGTTCATCAGCATGATACACAGTGTTAGCCTAAGTAGCTACATAATTATATAGTTTGTGCCATGTGCTTTAAAGGTTATGTTGGAAAGAGATAGAGATCCAGACTACAGTGATCAAATCAAAGCTATATAATTCACGATCATGCAATTATATTCTACACAATGTATACACTGCTATCGAAGTATATATCCACTATTATTGTCAATTACTGATGATACTGTTAGTATTAGACAGATGTAGTCAGCCGGACCATTAACTATCAGTAGTCTTTTTTTTTTTTACATGTGTTTATCCAGCAACTATTATAATTATGACCTATACCCTTCTAATAACTGACTTCACATTTGTCTAGCTCTTCTGTATCTATCTATTAATCTACACACTCCTCCTCTGTTCATTTCATTACTAACAAACTGCAAAATTAACTTTAATTTGTAACATTATATAAAGGTAAAGTGTCAGCTATTATACATTAAGAGTAGCTATAATAAAATACAAAATAATAAAAGAATCAAAACTTGTTATAATCTGTTGTCATGATATGCAGCAATAAAGTGGGAACAACACTTGACAAGTTCTTTTAGCTCATTTTCATCACTTTCATCCATTGTTGTAGGGAGGGATAAAAGAGAAATTTGTTCAGATAGTTGTTTCAAAGAAATAAAGTTGGTAGTACTGTCATCAGATGCTACTCTGTTACATTGATCATCTGTATTGTCAATATGTTGGTCAGATTTAACTGTGAGATCAATGGTTTGTTTGACCGGAGGATGCAGGCAATCATCACGATTTTCATGTGCGTCAGAACTTTCTGTCTGCTGTTTGTCACTAATATCTACATGGCAATCAATCTCATCATATATGACCATGCTGTCACTCTCTTCTATTCTGTCATTGGAAATTGAACCAGAAAATAAATCTTCTGATTCGTCAGTGGCTGCAGTTTCTAAAGCATTATAAGATATACTAGTCTTAGACTGCACAAGTGAAGTAGGAGAAACTGGTGATTGAGAATCATATGTATGATCATGATAGACAAGATACGATGGATTAGACTGGTCTATTAATGTTTCCATTTTGTTATTGTATTCTCTGATTCCTTCTTCATGCTCCATTGGGGTAGTGATATCCATTTGGTTGCTTATTGCATCTGAAACATTAAGAGATTTGTCATTAGTTTGATACGAGTCTGGATCATCAAGTTCATTATGTTTATCTGGGACACTTTCATCTGTTGGTAGCTTGTCATTCATTAGCTGCTCCGATGTATTAGCTTTTTTTTTGTCGACATCATTACTTTCTACTTTGTCAGTTGAAAGAGTTTCTACTTCCACTTTCTTATCATCGATTAGAGATTGATTGTTTTCAACTACATGTAGCTGGCTATCAGGTGTTGATAAAGTGACGACATCCATATCTTTATCTCCTTGTGGTTCGCTTTCTGTTTCATCATATGAAGGTTCATGACGAACATATTTCTGAGCAGGTAAATCAGCATTAGCTTCATCCTTAGACATCTTTCTCTTTTGCCCTTGGGTCTAGAGAAGGGGATTGGGGATAAACAATTCTGTATTCGTGTTATATTTTTGTTACATTACAGTATGTATGGATTCTATCATTCTTATATGTACGTACTTGCACTATTTAACATTATGAGTTCTATTATTGTTAAGGTAGTGCTCGGGTAATTAGCATGCATTTCATCACTGCAATAGTAGATATTTAAAAAGATACCTTTACTGCATGGATTAAGTAAGGTATGCTATGAGAGTAAAACATGGTTTATATTAGTACTGAAATGAACACTGAAATGAACACTGAAATATTCAGATATTCATTGGAAATTAGCAGAGAGGTTTCTAGCTTCGTGTCACTGGTTTTCTAGAATCGTAGAATGCAGAACAAACAATAATAATACAGCAGATGATGTTATAAATATCTATGTTAACAACTTACAGCAAAACGGTGAGCTAATACTTAATAATTTACAGGAAGTAATTCAAACAATCGAACAAGTGAATATTCGAGAATTTATTTGTTAAGGAAAGTGAGTATTTGAATACCAAAAACACTATTTTATATCTGTAGCTGCATGTGGTAGATTGATCTAATAAGTTAATTCTACAGGAATGTTTTTCAGGAATTTACCCAAGTAAGGGTGTCAAAGTAGAGCATGATTATCACACTGTGTAGGGGCATTGGTTTCAATCAATGTATGCATGGTATCATCTGGAAAACTGTCAAGTCAGTTTCTGCTTTCTCTAAACATCCAGTGGCTTTCAAAACATACCCCAAGTTCGTCCTTGTGTTCATAAGAGCAATATTTCCCAGTTTGAATAGCAGTGCTGCATTAAGAAAGTTGCCAAGGGGAGGCAAAACAAGTATTTGCCAAAATATAGGGGTATGCTTCCCCAGAAATATTTTAACATTTACAGAGAAATATTTGACCACAAAAGATATTTGCTGAGCAGGATTGATATTGCAGGGGAAGGGGGGGCAAATCCTCACCCCCCATTTCCCCCCTAAATGCAGGCCTGAATAGTGTAGTGTACATAAAAGTAAGCTTAAAATTTAATTATCATTAAAACTAACCATTTTAGTTTCAAAGTTTCTCAAAGCATTCCTCAGAACAGTCACTTTAGGAGATTTAATAGGAAGCGTTAGAATCTGCAAATAAGGACACAGAGATTAAATAATGATTTTTTTAATACAAGGTCGGTAAGTTTGTAATTTATATATCTTATGACACTGTTAGAAAACGTGACAAAACATTTGTAAGTTGTCTAAGACAAACAATGACCATGCCAATTTAAATATAAAACATGTGAAAAGAACAACATCAGTGCACAATATGGTAGAAAATTATATTTAGAAGTGTACAAATAACACTGAAAGTTCAAGATGATAATATAATAGTATGAACTATTCATATCATTTGCTTTACCAAAAATGTCCTGATGATGATGTACTGTAAACATCGTACTGACAAATTGTTCTTCATATTGGCACATGAGAACATTTTGCCAAAAATTATTATGATTTTAAAATGTATAGTTGATACTCTGTGCATTATACTGCCAAAAAGAGTTTCATGATTCTTCTAATACATTCTATTGGTACATGTACATGTGTATATCAATAATATGACAAAATGTTCTTGCCTGCAAAGGCAGAGTACAGAGTGTTAATACATGTATAATCACTTTAGACATATTTGTGTGTATTATCATATTTTGGGAAAATTAACGATACGGAGACTTCAAATTATACGAGGACCAAAATAGTAGATAGGATTTTTCCAAAACATGTCAGTTGTAAGGTTATGACTAGGACTGAGTGATATTGGTATTACCATATCACAATTGATTATTGCCAAATTATCACAATAACAATATCACGATAATTTATGTATACATATATACATACTGTACTCATTACGTAAACATTTCAAAATCACTTTCTCCTGTCTTTGACTTACTTTTATGAAACTAATCTATAAGCTTAATGATGCCTCCAGTTCCAGTGGGAGTGAAAGCCAGGTTCACAAAAAGTTGAAAGCTGGAAAGCTAATCTGGTAGGCCCACAAGTGTGATTTAGTGACCAAACAAGGGCTCACGGTTTTAAAATTCCTTGCTTTAACTGCATAAATAAATATCACGAAAAGCTGTAGTGACTATTCAGCTTAAAGATGCTTTCAAAGAGAACTCATAATTGCACATGTGCAGACACACTTGGTAATTATTGTGATAAAAAATTTGTTATCAATCACCTTAAATATTTAAATAATCGATAAATTGATATTATCATTCAGCCCAAGTTACAACAATTTGTATAACTCAATTTGTATAACTAACTCGTGGTTACCATTAGCCAATTATCAGAAGACATCTGGTAGCAAAAGAATAAATGGAGACATAACTCATCTTGTTCAAAGGTATCACTGTCGAAGCACTACTTGAAATCAAGCTACAATATCGAGCACTGGTCTAAGCTACATTTATCAGACAATGTCCTGCATGACTGGCTGTTTCCACACCACTGGCTCTATGATAATTCTTTTTTAATATGATAGTTGATTCATCACAGGAAGGTACATGCATGATATATGATAAACTAATCCTAAGATTATTACAAAAATATACCTCATTTTCAGTTAGAGCTGACAGATTTCCAATAGTAGTGATATTACGAGCATGAATTAAATTGTACAGTCCATGAGTACTAGTAAAAGAATGGAGAACAAAATTATTATATATATAATTATTCTATTCAGAATGAAAGTTATCAGACTAATTGCTTCACAAAATTAGTTTTAAGACCCATGGGACTATCCCTACAACTGCTGTTAATGATGTATGTACAATATATAATAATACATGTATGCATGTAAAAAAAAAATCTGTGTTTACTATATACGAGTATGTAATATAAATATATATTATTATAATATATATATATATATATATATATATATGTGTATATATAGTATAGTGACATCATCCCTCTGATGTGGTGAGTTCTATATAGACCTTCCATGTGCACACTGTGCAGGATATGTCACCATCATACAATATATTGTATATAGTATACTAATAGATCCTATATACTGCATATAGGACCCTCGTTTTGTGTCCTCAGATGTGATATAGCCCTCGCTGGCTCGGGCTATATCACATCCTCGGACACAAACTTGGGTCCTATATTTTATATATAGGACCTGTTAGCATACTATATATATATTACATATATTATAAATTTATAATTGTATAATTATATGTATGTTAGAGTACAGATAAGAGTATCATACTTTATATTTAACTGTTAGAGTACAGTCAACTCTGTACTCTAACATCTACTAATTATTATTATAATACTATACATACATTTTTAGCATGGCAGTGCTAAACATCAATGGGCCAACAATGCCAACATATAGCATGCAGCATAACGGCAGCAACCACGGTGCCACATCTCAAATATCAGCCACCATGTCAAGATGGTGTTCCATAATATACTTGCCTTTTCTTTCCAAGGCAAGGAGCAAATCCATAGACCATTCTAAAAGTACTGGAAAGGAATATTCCACACAAGAAGGATACTTTTATGCTTTGTTGCTATGCTGCAAAACAGTTATAGGATACATATACCTCCTCATGAATATATTGAATATATATTTTCCCTGTGATGACACCACACCCTTGGGCCTGATGTTATCACAGTGACAATATATTCCATGTGGCACTCGGAAAAATGCTTTAACCTTTAGAGGACTGATGTCACATCTTTGTGACATTTGACCCCTATGCAGTTGGGAGTGCGTTCAAGCATTATGAAGCATTCCAAATGTTCATAATTGGTGTCAGGAATAAGCCCGTGAAAATGGCTAAAAAGGTTGATGGCTTTTTGGCAACCCTTTGCCCTAAATATAAAGTACAATAAGACTTCCCCCCATTAATGGGGTTAAAAGGAGGTGCAGTCCCATCACCACCCACTCAATCGGGGGATTCAGTGACCCCGCCTACGTAATCTGGTGGGTAGCTGATACATTTCTCTTGCTGTAAAACCCGATATAAAATTGAAGTTTGACATTGCTAATTTTGTGGAAACTGAGAATCTCCTATTTACCATGTACCCAAAGATTTGTGAACTGGAAGCTCACCATGGAGTTCACATTGGTTATTCATACATCATTGAGAATGATGAAAAGGAGATGATTCATTACAATGCTGATTTAGGAAGACAGGAGATAATGAAAAGGCTTGCCAATGGCAAGATTTGTTTCTTTACTTGTAGATGGGTCAACAGACACGGCGACATTGATAATGAAGTTATCCTTGCTGTGTGGTGTGATCAAGATAGAAGTGATGAGAAGGTTCACACATGAATGGAATACTTCACTGTTGTTCGACCACAGTCTATTACAGCTGAAGGCTTTTTGAAGGTCTTGGAGAGTGGACTGCAGGGCCTTGGCATCAACGACATCTCAGCTGAGAATTTCAAAAAGCTTGTTGGAATAGACACAGATGGTGCATCTGCAAATACAGAAGCATCAGGGATGAAAGGTATGGTTGAAGGGCATTTGAGCTGGGTGTTTTGGAAGTGGTGCATGACTCATCAGTTGGAACTAGCTATCAAGGATGCCACAAAGGCCACTGCCTTTGATTTAATTGATGATCTTTTGCTGAGGCTTCACTACCTCTATGAGTAATCACTAAAAAATTTAGGGAGCTCGAAGACATCATAACTGATCTCAAAGAGTGTCTCACCTTCAATGATGCTGGAATCAAGCCAGTTCGTGCCAATGGATCTAGGTGGGTTGCACACAAGCTGAATGCTATGAAGCTAGTTGTCTCAAAATTTGGGGGCATACACGAATTATGTTGCTGCATTGTCTGAGGCAGGGTTTGAATTTAACTTTCTGATCCACTTGTCCATAGGGCAAGTAGGCAAAAAAATCGCTTGTCCCAGACAATTTATTAATATTCATGAGGGGTGTGTCCAAAAACATCCACAGGAATCTGACTGTTCACTGTGTTCAGAATCTTGGTCTTCAGTAGCATCTTCATTACCATACCTAAAGACTCATCTCACAGTAACAGCTGATACAGTAACCACGTGTATGTGAACAAAGGTGTGGCTACACCCACAATTATTGCAATGAATATAGAAACACTGTTGCTTGTCCAAGGGACAATTTGAATCATTTTTCACTTGTCCCAAAGCATTTTTCCCTTGTCAGGACTAGTGGACAAATGCTAAATTCAAGCCCTGGTCTGAGGATAGATCTGTGAAATCTGCAGATCATGTCACACTTAAAGGGTACTACAGTATATGGACTTACCTCTTTGGCTGTACTATGCAAAGCAATGAAAGCACAGAGCTATTATTCTTCCAAATACAAGGAGGACTGCTCCAATGTGAGCCAATGCATTAGGTCAAGGCTCTTTTGGTCTGATCTGCAGTTGATGCGAGACATCATTTTTATGCTCAGTTCTCATGGCTGGGAGAAACATATTGAAGAATGAGACGATCTGGCAGCTACATGTATTTACAGGGTCATTGAAAGATTTGCTATCTCACTTCAAGGCACTCAAGCAGTAACATGATTGAGAGTATGCAGTGCAATATATTGCCATCTCTTCCCTTGATTACCACTCTGTGTGGTGAAGACTTTTTCATGCCCCTAATTCGTTGAATGCAGAATTAAAATTTTCACAGATTGAACAATAAACTAATAAGCCAATTTTAAACACTACTGGTGTGACAAAGGGGGTACCAGAATCAAGAGAGGTGAAATTTACTCCAGAAGCCATGGTATCCTGCTGTGAATTTGAAACCAGTTGAGAGAAGGGCATTGAAAGCTTTGAAGCAGTCTGTAGATGTGGTGATTCTTTCAGCTGATAAAAGCAAAGCTATAGTAGTCATGTACCCCAAAAAATATGATGAAAAATTACTTTCTATGTTGAAGGATCCCACCACCTATAAAAAACTTAGCAGAGATCCTGCACCACCACTGGAATGTCGAATGAATTCAACTCTACTATCTTTGCATAGAGAGGGAAAGCTATTAAAGAAATGCTATGCAAAGTTAATAAGTTCTTCTTGTAGGAACCCCCTTCTATATGGTCTTCCTAAAATACACAAGCAAGGAGTTCCTCTACGCCCTATCGTATCCTTTATACATTCTCCAACTTACGAGTTATCTAAATATTTGTCAAATCTTCTTTCTCCTCTAATCAGTGTTCATGAGATTATCTCACTCCTGGAGTTGTACCTCAATGCTACCTTTTTGACTTTTAGAGGTGTTCACTATAGACAGTGTTTCGGCACTGCTATGGGGTCTCCTGTGTCGGTAACAATTGCAAATTTAGTGATGGAGGAAATAGAAGAAAGAGCTCTGTTCACATTTGATTTCCGACACATGTACTACTCTGCCAGTAGACACCATATCTTCTTTCCACCAACATCTAAACCAAGTCAACCCACATATACAATTTATAGTGGAAATAGTGACAGATAGTTGTCTTCCTTTTCTGGATGTTCTTTTATGTCACCAGGAGAACGAATCGATTCAGACATCAGTGTACCATAAACCAACTCATACTAACAAGTACCTGGACTTCTCCTCTCACTCACAAGTCTTCGGTGGTCAGAACTTTATGTACTCAAGCGAAATCTCTGTCATTTTACAAAAGTACTTCTCAAAGGAAATGTCATATGTCATGTCTGTTCTAAGTCAAAATGGGGTTTCGTAAAAAGCTGCTAAGAGAAGCATACTTTCTACCCCATCAGTGTCACATGTCAATGATACACAAATACCTGCCGCTACAGTGGTGCTTCCATATATTAAAGGACTATCGAAATCTATCAGCAGAGTCTTGAGACAAGGGGACATTCAAGTCAGATATTGCCCACACAAGACCTTAAAACTATATATATACATAAAATTATTTATATTCTTGTGTTCCCTTACGCGAGTATGTATTGTATACATAGTTTAAAAAATGGCATCATTTCGGAGGCTCAGTCAATTCATGGGCGTGGCACGTAATACAACATGTGCTCAAGCTCTACAACCAGCAATAAAAAAGAAAGCTGCTATTCTACCTAAAATATACATGTATTCTTAAATTTCTACAAGATACATAGGCTGTTATGTTTTAGGCATGATAAATTCAGCACTGATTACTGAATGCTGGACACCACAAAGCAGTCATAGGGATGCTTTTTTTCTCTATATACATGTATCTTGTTTCATTTTGCAGGTGGGAAAGAGGATCTGCCAAGGTTTGGGGTCTGTCCAAACCCAGAACCACTGTCATGCAGACATAACAGTGGGTGGATGAGGCAAAGGGCCAGTAAGTAAGAGTATCAGCCACTTTCTGTGGTTTGAAAGAATCAAGTCATAACCACGCCACCAAGTACATTGATTCTAACTTTAAATAAATACTCTAGAATCAACATACTATAAATAGAGTACAGCTATATGGTATATACAATGTACATGTAGTAACCATATATACATGTATATATATATTATATATTATACTTTATATAGTACCATATAGAGTATCCAACATATCTTCAGAGCATTAATACATCCATAACAGTGAACACTCTTTAAAATACTGCTAAACTACATGTACTCCAGTTATTTTACTTCATTCAGTTAGTCTATTATGCACATTAAGTAATAGTTAGAACACGTGATTATGTGTTTGAATGTAGCACGAGGGCGGGTCAATAAAGCACATAATGACTGCCCAAGTGCTACATTGAAACACACAATGCACTGTCAAGTGTGTTCTAAGTGATTTATCGAAGATCTATACTGTTGTTGGAGCAGCTTCGTTGGTAGAGGTGAGCAAAGTGTGCAATAACTACTTATTGCACGCAAAAGTGTGCAATAAGAGATTTAATGGTCAATCATGTGACACATTATTTGCACTCTGATTGGCCACAGGTCACATGATCAGCCATAATTATTTAATACAACATCAAAATTTTGAAAGATTGCAGAAAGTGTTTTTAAAAGTATTCCATACATGTACATTGCATTGCATTTCACCACATGCTTGGACCAATATTAGTTAAATACATTACATACATATGTACACTAACTATTACTATAGCCTGAACTATTGTTAAAAGTTTCAACAAAGGTGTAGTATGTATTTGTTTATCACTCACAATTTTCCTGATGGAGAGAGTGCTGGTAGGATCTGCTCAACAGAAGAATCACAACTTTTCAGAGAGGGGAACACTGCCCCTGCCTGAGGTGGACTAGAAGGTGAGTCAATCTGCTGTGAGGAGAGAGGAAGGTTTAATCAACAATGATTTACTAAAAGAGGGATTAGTTATAATTATATAGTTAACTAAACTAATACTAAGTATGTACATGTGCATTCGTATGTATGTATGTATATATATCATGACTATATTTCTGTGCCTCGAATTACATGCGTTTTTCCTATATTCTAATTAACGCACAAAGTTTATATTTTGTATATAACCCTCAAAACAGGTTTATATTTTTTTATGACACACCTACTTTCATGCTCATGAAAGCATGAAAGCATGAAAGTAGGTGTGTCAAAAATGGACTCTTTAGCTCACAGGTAAATAAATGTTGCATGAAATATATTTTATATAGCATGGTTAATCGGTCAATATGCAAAATATAAACCTGGTAGCTCAGGAGTTTTGATTGATATATCCCTCGGGCCTACGGCCCTCGGGATATATCTTTACAAAACTCCCTCGCCACCAGGTTTATATTTCGCATATAGACCTCTGAACCATGCTATATAATACACATATAGTATGATGGTGACATCATCCCTTTGATGTGGTGAGTCCTATATATTGTATATAGACCTTCCATGTGCACACT
Organism: Petrosia ficiformis; assembly: GCA_947044365.1. Taxonomy (NCBI): domain Eukaryota; kingdom Metazoa; phylum Porifera; class Demospongiae; order Haplosclerida; family Petrosiidae; genus Petrosia; species Petrosia ficiformis. The sequence continues at coordinate 2,515,487 of OX345650.1, read as the reverse complement.
ATGCAGGAGATGTCACCATCATACAATATATTGTATATAGTATGCTAATAGGTCCTATATACTGAATATAGGACACTTGTTTTGTGTCCTCGGATGTGATATAGCCCTCGCAGGCTTGGGCTATATCACATCCTCGGACACAAAACTCAGGTCCTATATTTTGTATATAGGACGTATTAGCATACTATATAATATACATTATATATATATATATATATACATGTGTATATATATATATATATATATATATATATATATATATATATGTACCCTTTGAGGAGGACCAGTAGTACTAGCACTTGATGTATTACTGAACAACACGTCTGGTGTAGTTCGATTGGTAATACCTGTCAATTGAAGGGTTCTGCGAGAGGAGAATGGAGACTTTCTTCTTGAACGAGCTAAGGAGAAGAACGAAAACAATTTCACATTGTGACATGTTTAATGGGAATATGAATACATGTAATTCAATCTGATTGCTCTGTGACTATTGAGAATCAAAGTACATGTATGCCCCTGTCTCACAAACACAAGGAGCGACTAATAAGATTCCAAGTTTACATTATTTTCTACTATACTGTACAGGGAGTCAAGAATATACAAACGTGTCTAGACAGCATTTATGCTTGAGTAGAATCAAAGGATTAACCTTTGCAGTGCAAAACATTATTTATGCACATCAATTTACAAATTAATTGTCCTTCCCATGTGAAGTCAAACATTTGTGGAACTAAATAGATGATTTTACTTTCTAATGTTATAGAATGAACAGTATAGTTCTGATATCCTACATTAAAGTAACCATGAGATAATTGTGGTCTAATATCTCAAAGTTAAAAGTGACTTGAGTTACAGTAGTATACAATAAACAATAGTAATACATGTGAATTTAATGAGCAATGTATACTCCAGTACTACAGTATATTATACATAAATGCATAGGGTCAGTGTTTTTGAAAAGCTTATATGGCACACTATTGGCCCAAAGAACTTCTTATTTGGCACTGCACAGTTCTCTCAGTTAATTATGATTACATTGTCACTAACAGCATTAACTCTTTAAAACGGTTCACACACTAACTATTGTTGAGCCAATTTGGCCCACGCATCAAAACTTATCAAAAACTCTGATGTACATGTATATTTACTGGTAGTGCAAGCTCAAGTATTGTACTGCATGTACTGTACTGTACAATGATTTTTTACCATCTACTTCTGTATAAGGGAGCAAGCAACTGCTTTCTTGAAATTATAATAAAAATTACTTCAGTCAGGAATTACAGTCTTTATCATTATACTTATAGTATATACATGTACATGTACCATTTTGTTATAATTACCATATCGTCCTCTTTTAGTCTCCTTGGTTTCTTCTCCTTCAAATGCTGACACTGGGGCTTCTTGTTTACCCATTACAACAGGTACAGTAAACTGCACACGACGACCCTATACAGGCAGAAAGCATACATATAGATGAAGCATCTTTTCATAGCTATTCATAAGATGTTAATACAGGTAATAGTATTTCTAACAATCACTTTTCTCTCAGGCTAAAATTCCTACCCAAATGGTGTCAAACTTTTTATGGCCCACAGGCCCTCCAAGCCACATATAATAATGTATTTTTAATTACAAATAATTTTAACATGCTTGCTTTTTATGACACATATGCATTGTATAGGTAGTTAAGGATTAGCATGACTTCAGAGGATTGAGTCTGTTAGTAGAATGACACTACTAAAAAAAATTTTTTAAGTTAAGAAAAAAACTATGGTTGATGGAGAATCAACCAATTTTTTTTATGGCTGTCCCATCCTGTCCTTATGATTGCTTTCCATGGGGTTGAATCTATCTATATATATCTATATGCTTGTGTCACATATGTGACTATGCATTGTATACGTAGTAAGGAAGTTACATTATTCCAGGGGCTCGGTCACTTAATGGGCGTGGCACATTATGGAACACACACTCGACCAACAGGAAGAAAAAAGCTTATAGCTTACATAGAAACTGGAAATATGAGCTGTTCTACTTGCCTTGTCCCCAGGCTCTCACAAATGCACGGGTAGGGAGGCAGAGAAGATGGTCTGGACAACATTGCATGTGCAAACTCGCCAAAACACACACACACAATTTGTGTATTTGGATACTACGTTTCTGAGAAATGAAATTGATAAATGGGGAAGAGGCAGCAGAAATTTGTTTCTAAAAGCTTAAAAACTTTCTTCCCCGAGATAACAACCAACACTATACAGCATATTCAGACTTCCAATATCATTTTTATTCGCACACTTTACATAATTGTATTACTTGGTAGGAAATAGACTTCCCATAACTAGTATGAAAAAAAACAACAGAAGTGTCACTACTGGAGCACACAGACTAACTAGCTCCTACCTTGCAGCTTTCAAAGTTATTTAGGAGTCCTAAACCTTTTGGTAATACGACAGTGCATCATCCAAAAACACTTCCCATATAACAATAATACTTCTCTGAAACATAGTATCCAAATACACAAAATCTGTGTGTGTGTGTGTGATGTTTGCGCATTTGCATGTAAGGCTGTCCAGGCTCACACATCAGGGGATGGATGAGGCAACTGTTCTGCCTGTAATATTCCTAATGTTCTACAAGACCTTTCAAAAAGTAAGGAGAGTAGATAATCAAATTAATAACTATAACAGGCTGCTATGCTTCAGGGATGAGATACTCAGGCATGATTACTGAATCTTGGACACCACAAAGCAGTTGGGAGATACTTTTTCTTGTTTTTAGCTTTCACAAAATTTAAGTTGAAACTACACAACTGCATCTAATTAGAGTCTACATGTACATATACATGTACTTACCTGACAAGAATAAATGTAATTACTACTCATAAGTGTTTACCTTTGCAACAGATAAAGGAGTATCAAACTGACTAGCATGTTTGAGTATGCCAATAGGAGTCAGTTTAGGAGAGTCATTTTGCTGATCATTATTTGTTGGAGTACAAGGAAGAGATCCACTTATACGAGGCTCACTACTTTGGATTAAGGCATTATTATTTGTTGAGGGAAGTGGTTTCAGGTGAGGGAGTTCAGCCATGGGAAGTTTATCTTCCTCCTCATACTGTGTTACAACAACTGAAGCTAGATGAGACAAAGATGGTACAGAAATAGCACTTAAACAAATTTCTATATCACTAGAACGACTGCTATGAGCATTGAAGCCATCATCAAAGATATTAAGTTCAGTATTAAAATCAGGATTACTTGAACCATTAGTGGGTTTTATAGCTAAAACGTCCTCTTCCATTTCTTCTGTTGTCTCCAGCCTTTTTTTAACATGCATCTTTTCTACTGTTTGTTGATTAAGTTCGATAGTTTCTGTGACTGTCTTGCTTACATCCTCATCTTCAGTGGAGCTTGATTTATCAGGCATTATGGTAGCTTCTTTTCTACTTGTTTCAACAGCAGTACACAAATCATCATCCTGAGATTTGACATTAGATTCCATTCGCTCTTTAGTCACTGGTAAATCAATATCTAAGTGTGTATCAATAGTATTTTCTGCACTAGACATAATCTTGCTACTCGTTTGTGATTTTGAATCCTGTACATAAGTCTTCTCTACAACTAAAATTTTAGATGCTACAGGAGTATCCAAACTAACATCTGTTATTGGTTGAATATTTGTTATTGGCCTCGTTACAGGAACTGTGTTGATATGACTTTCTGATAATTTGGACACCATAGTGATTGAGGTTGTTGCACTTTCGATAGGTTTGCCAGTACAAAGAGGAATAACACTAGAAATAGTAGGTGTACTAGAGACTGTAGATACCAATGAATCTTGAGTGACAGAGGACATAGATTCAGAAGAAGTTTGTATAGAATTAGTCACCAAAACCTGAGAAGGAAGTGTGTTTTCACTTACAATGGCCGATGGAGAATTTGGTACAGGTTCATGTGGTAATTGATTTCTATTAACTGTTGAGTCCGTCATAGCAGCAGATACATCTGACACAGTGGAAACTGATTGACTAGCAGACACAGTCTGAGACAATGACTTAAAGTCATCTAAAAATTGCTGCAATTTCTGGACATTCTCAGCTACATTACTAGAAGACCCACACCCTATATTTCCAGTTACCTTGGTCGTCACTACACTAGCAATAACATTATTTGAGTAGGTAGTCTGCGTTGAACTAATGGAAGTATTACTATTTTTAGAAAGTGTTGTAGTGCTTTGTGAGTTATAGCTTTGTGAAGGAGCTATAGAAGTGGAGCAGATAGATGATGTGGAAGATGTATTAGTAGAACCACTAGCCATAGAAGTGGAGCAGATAGATGATATGGAAGATGTATTAGTATATGTATTCGAACCACTGGACATTAACTGATTTTTTACACAAAGCTGTTGAATTTGAGAGTGGATAAAAGATGTCAGTTCATTTGGATTATGTGCTAGGTTCTGGAGTGGTTGATTGTTGGCAAAAACATTTAATAAGGGTTCATTGAATTTTACTTGTGTAGAATGTTGTCTGGTACTCAATGAAGAAGTCAAGGCACATGTATTTGGTAATGATCCAGATTTTGGTGGAGCTAACGACTGAGTGGCCAATAGATGAGCACTGATGGCAGCTTCTATCTGTGCTTGAGTTAATAGTACTCCTGAAGGAACGTGAACTTGTATTGGTGCTACTGTAGATGAACGATAGTATATACCTGGTTTCACCAATTGGGAAACTATGTTGTCAGAAGAAATACCAGGTGTTGGTGGGTTGTGTTTAACGACTTCCATATTTTTTGTGTGGTTGGTTGGAAAATATTCTTCATCAAATTCTAAGCCAGTCTTTCGTTTCTTCATTTTAGGTTCATCTATTGGTGATACAGTATCATTGGTATCATCACAAACAGATGATATTCCGTCATCACTCAATTCAGGTTTTTTAGGTTTTGTTCTTCCACGTTTTTTCCCCTTAGGTTTGGCTGAGTCTACTGACTTGGGAATGACAGTTTGACTCGATGGGGTATTGGTTACTTTTCCATTCTGTGATTTAGGTATTCTCTTTGGTTTACCACGACCTTTAGATACTGTAGGTGTGGATTTGGCTAATTCTTGAGAAGTATTGTCAGTTGATGTGTCATTGACAATTGACTTTTCATTCTCAGATTCAGCTTTTTTCTTCTTTGGCTTTTCACGTTTTAATGATGTCTGCCGTTTTCTCCGTTTTGGATTTTTTCCAGCCATTGGAGGATCACTTGAAGAAGTATCACTGGTAGTGGTGATCTCAGTGACTACTCTGGTAGGTGGTGGAATATGGTCATCTGTAGCATTAGATGTTGAATCCTGTGAACCAGGTAGCACTGATTTTAAAGTATTTAAAGACACTGCTGATACATTATTTGAATAGCTAGTTGTTGTTGATGTATCTGAACCACTAACATTTGATATACATGTAGACACACTTGTACTACCAAAAGGAACAGCTGGTGGGACTTTAAACATAACAGTACTTGGTACATTACTGGTCAGTTGATGAGAGGTTGTGGTAGTAAGTATATTACTAGTGAATGGAATATTTGCTGGAGTAGTGGACACATTTGTAGTCATAGAATGATTACCAACCATTATATTTGCAGTACTTGCAGTGGTTGATAAACTGAGCCCAATCATATCTGAAGAACTTTGTTGCACATTAGAACTCTTGGCTTTGGTTGCATCGATGATAGAATTTGCTACCACACTTTGTAATCCAGTTACATTTGGAGGAGTTTTCGATACTTGTACCGGCTCAGATTTATTTGTTGTTTCTGACACATTTGCAGACAAGGTAGTAACAGATGGAATGAGGGTTATTGATGACTGTGTTTGCATGCTGCTAACTGGTAGAGTTGTGCTGTTAAGTGATGATTGTGTCACATTTGTAGTGTCACATAATATGGATTGAGATGAATTTGATGGCATTTCATCAACCTGAAAAAAAAAGTAAAATATACAATCAGCAAGCTTCAAATAGTACATCAGGGCCAGTTGAACTAGGGTTAGGCATGTATTGCTAAGCACTAGCAATACTGAGAACTAAGCTTTATTAACAATACATACAAGTAAGTGTACTAAATCACGGTATATTTTTATGAATCAATTTGATCTAGGATATGAATTGAGTGATTCAAGAGGTTAACTACATGTATATTTACAAACAATACTGAATAGCAGTACAAAAGTACCTGATAAGTGTTATCTTCTGTCGGTACTGATTCTCCAATCACTTGAGGTTCTAATCTATAGGATTAAGAATATTTGAAATGTTTCCCTTATGGTGGGGCTCTAGCAGTTACAGGTTGCAATAATTAACAGTACTTCCTGTTATTCATTACTTTACACGTTTTCCACAAGATTGCAAAAAAGCTAAGTTTAATTTGCATGTTAATACATTAGATTTAGTGAGCTGTTAGATAAGAAGGTAATGCAATGTACTGAAGTTAGCAAAGTAAGGTGTGGTTATGTAATTAATTAGGGGTGTGGTTTTATGTGCGCTAGGACGTTTTTCTAGGGAAAACACTGGTACACATACATAGCTATGCATGTATGGGAAAAATGCCACAAAACAAAAGTTTAACTTACATGTATGTTCATTATTGTATAGGAAGCTAACACATGTTGAAACCTAATGCCTGGATACTAAATTTCATTGGCTTCATGCACAAAACAGCTGATTGGTTACTTTTGTATGGAAGGCTTGTACGTGTAGCTTCAGAGATAAACAAGTATACATTTCACAACTTACCCTTGTTGCTGTGATTCATCAATAGTAAATGGTTGTGTGCTAAGAGAAGGATCCACAGTATTGTATAATGATGGTATACTATCACTTCTCTCTCTCATTTTCTCTTTCTGGTGTTCAGTAAGTAATTTGGACTTCTTTACAGCTGGTGGTATCATAACATATTCCTGTGTAAATAAGGACATGTGCATGATTTGTATACATGCATTATAATAGGGTATTAAAGTTCCTCGAGCAAACGAACGAAGGTTTAAAGATCCGAACCTTTTTCTCAGCTAGTATAAACTCAAAAATGTTGATTACAAGCATCTCAGAACCCACCAGAAGCAATCTCACAACAATTGAAATTCAAAACGTTTCTAGCAGGGTGGGTAGGTCTATTGAGTAGGGAAGAAAAGTATCTGTACCCCTGAACCCTGAGCCGAATGTTTGCTTAGCTACTTGTCTTAGTTTACTTATCTTGCTACACAAAATGGCTAAATAGCTAATGTTTGATACTGTACAGATACATGTAGATGTTGTTTTCGTAAATTGAGTCACAACTATTGAATATTGCAGTAGCCAAATATAGGTTTCATACAAGAGTGTTTGACAGGAGAAACAAAATATTAGCGTACACATGGTCCTCCTAGATACCCACAAAGTACATGTAACGGAATAGTAAAATTTTGAAAGTAAACATGAGACCCAAACACACTGTAGTCACGGCTGGTTGCAAAGATAAACTAATTTCAACCAAATGCTTACTATTCTTCCATTTTTTATAGGAAGAAAACAAAATTTGGTATCTAATGATTGCTCTTCCTGGTTACTAAATTCATTGACTTTGTTTACAAGCTATTAAATGTTGATCAAAATTATTTTCACATATGTGATGTGGATGCAAAAATCAGTCATTTGTAAAGTAAGAATTTGTCAAAAACTTATATTTCATTATTCAGCAATTGTGTACAGCTAGCCAATAAAATGAGGTACGCAGGAAGAGCAACTATTGCTTTACCTATGTTCCAAATTTAGTTAGTTTTCTGTGCAAAAAAGCTTGGTTAAAAGCATTTAAATGTAAGCATTTCACAAAATTCTTATTTTACAAATGACTGATTTTCATATCCATGGTCACATTTAGTAACTATATTCAAGGAAATACTTTAAAATAAATACACAATATACTGTATGTAAATATGCATAATTATTATGTTCATATATCTTACTTCATTGTCTTTACTATCCAGGGACAGCTTTTGCCTAGCATTACTGTTGACACCAACATCCTTCCTTTGATTAGGAATAGCTGGTGAATGAGAAAGTCTTAAAGGCACTGGAGAAGGAAGAACTGCCATAGGTTCACTGTCTTCAGTGAATTGCTCAATATCGTCATCATCATCATTTGAAGAAATCAATATAGGCTCTTTGAGAGGAACGAATCCAGGTAAAGGAATGTCTGAATACATCTTGTACCTTAGCAAGAACTTAGTGAATGCTGATCTGTGATAATGAGAGAACTAGATATCAAGTTTTATTGGCTAACTGTCAAGAAGATAATTTAAAGGTTAATGGATAATTGGATTTAAAAGAAGCAAAAATCTATAATTCAATTGTGACAATATCCCATTCACTGAAAAACAAACAATACATGTATACTCAACATTTCCAGTAATAACTAGCTTAATAGATCCACACCCACTTTCAATTATATTTACATGCCACAGAACCTGAGTTCTGTAGTACTATTATTAACCCTCGCCCACGCAGGCGGAGCGGAGGATTACTGTAATCATAGTGTCAGTCTGTCTGTTGCCAAAATTCCAGCAAACTTACATGTATGCAAAACTATGCATCAGCTCTTTGAAAATACTACCAGCAGACTTGAAGTTTGCAGCCTTTTACAAAACACTAACTTTTTGGTGAGTTTATTGTATCAATGAACATAAAGCAAGGTTTATACCGTATAGCAGGAAATTTTTGCCGTTCTAATTAATTAAGTTTATAATTTTTGCTGGATTTTAAATTCGCGTAACTCTATGTGCGTGAAATTAAATTCCTGTTATATTAAATTCCTAATAAAAAAAGTATTGCGGTATTTTTTTGAAACACGTGTTAAAAAATGGCCACTGAAGCTGAGCTAGAAATCGTTAGCTGTGTTAGAGGGTTCCACGTTTATCGTTTCTTGTGGAATCCTGTACTTGGAGAAGAGCTAATTTGTAGAAGAGAAATAGGGAATGCTGAGGACAGATATGCTGTAGGTGTGTATATCACTGAAGAAAATGCTTTGTACAAATTTTTATAACCGTTAATATTATGTGGATTTTAATTTCACGCACTTGTGGAAGCGCAAAATATAATTCCTCGCGAACAAAAACTGCTATACGGTATTTGGGGTTTCATAAAGGACTTCCCTAGTGGGAGGGGAGGGAACTTTGTATCACATGGACCATAAGATAGGGATACAACTGTTGACCAGTGTTATCTTTAATTGGCATTCTGTTGTATATGAGTGTTCTATCCTCATTTCCTAACTGGTACATCTTTATTAAGGTGGCACTTGGATAATCATTAACTGCCATATATTTCTGACCACTGCAATAGTAGATTTTTTAGGTAACTTGTTCTTATTATCCATACACTCTATTGCTCTGAAATTTTGAAAAGTAGTAGCTAAAACATTGAAGTGTTTAGTAAGAGTACAATTTTTCTTTTATAACTGTTCGTTTTGAGTCCCATTTTACATAGTGGAATACTTGTTTCAGAGATCCTAGGAGATGTATTTAAAAAAGGACACAGTGACTACGTAGACTAAGATATATTATCGAAAGTAAAACAAGTTTCATAAGTAGCTGTGCTAGATTCATTAACTAAATTACACGAAACCGAAAACTAAAAGAAACAGCATAGAATTTTTGTGAAATGTCAATACAAGATCAGTTCTATGTATAGAGGTCAGTAGGACTATCAATATTAACCAAAAACGTCTTCTGAAAGTGGAATTTTTGCAGTGGCAAACAAGTTTTAGTAATTGTTATTATGAAATACAATGTATGCTAATTACACAAGCGCCACCTAAATAATGTTTTATGATATCTTCAGGTCCCACATCCTTTGTACGAATCTCTGATTAATCTCATCAGGATTATACAATGTAGTAGTTAAGAAATACCAGTAATTTCATGGTTAAGTGTGCATGTGTTTAGGACATGAAGCAAATACATTTGTATCTGTACTTTAACTGGTATTTACATGTACATGTAAGTATATGTACATGTACATGTAAGTATATGTACATGTACATGTACAGTATGTGTACATTGTCAAAGCATCTGTACTTGTACCATTCAGTAAAAGAGTATTCAGTATTCTAACTGAAATCTGAATAATGTACTTGTAATTGAGTATTGATACATGCATGTAAGCCCCATATCTGGTTTTAACTGTTACTCACTGTAGACAAAGTGGGTAGATAAGCTCAGTTGCTTTGCCAAATGTGTTACACCAAAACTGAATAGTTTCTTTTACTAAAACTTCTTTCTTTGAGAGAAGCATTACCTCCTGTTAATCAGAAAAAGATAGTTCACATATATATACATGTATATATGTACTATGACATGTTTATATTAATAACAAGAATAATACTTTAAAAATGAACATGAAGCAAGGGATTACAAAACCAAAAAAGTACAGAAACAAGATTGGGATGATACACATGTACATGTACCTTAGTAATAAACGTAAACTCCTACTGAAAACCCTAATGGACTGGCCTTCAGTACTGAAAGGTACCTATAAAAAAATTACCAAATTACCCTATGCAGCATTGCATGGTTAATTAATTAAGTAACTATAATAAATATTATAGTCATTACCCTCGTCGCGTAGCGTAGGCGGTAGGGTACGGTAATCGTTTTGTCTGTCTGTCTGTCTGTCTGTCTGTGTGTTAGCAGTTTTTCTGGAAAAATAAAAACATTGACATTTCAAACGGGGTACTGGTAGACTTCAAATTATACAAGGAAAAAAAATAACGTAGGAAATCTTCTAAAACCTTTTGGTTCTAAAGTTATGACAATTTTTATAACTCACCGTTACCGTTTCACAACTTTAAGATGAAACGAGGGCAATAACGAGAGTATATACGGACACACAAACACAAGTTATCCTGTTTCATGGCCTGTCGCTAGCCAAGAAACACTTCAAACCAAAAACAATCAAGGTAATGGTTGCTACTACTAAATAAACTACACCACCATTGATGCAAGCTACTTAGCTCCACCTACAGGCATGGTCTTGTACTTGTGCACGTTAATGCTAAACACGTAATAGAGTGATTCGTTTTCACACGTTGAGACACGTTGGAGACTTCATAGAATAAGATGTAAGATATATATATAAATTATACATTTTTCAATAAAAGTATTGTTTGTTTTATACATTATATTTAGAAAAAAATTATAGTGCTTTGTATTACTTTGCCACATAGGCGAGGGTCCCGTCCCAACGGCGCTCGTTTATAAAAAGCAATGAAACATTAAAAACATTTTCAAAAATGAACAACCAAAAAAGCAGACAAGAATGGTACCTTCCACTAGCTACATATATGTAAGTATAGTTTCTTTGTGTTTCACTTTTACTCTATCCATATCCATACTTATGTAGGGTTGATATGTGGAAGTGGTTATCAAGCATAGTCTGCGAGTAATAAGTGCGTATTTAACTCAACTAAGACAAATTCTGAGAACTGAGTTTGACTTGACTACTATGTACCTCCTAACTATGATAGTAGCAAATTCCAAAATAATAAATAAAGTTCTTATAATGGTTTCAACACAGTTTTTGTATAAAGTGTGCTCCTAATTACGAGATTCAAATTCCACAATTTACAGTGGGAAAACAAATTTTGAATACAGTTTTCATGTAAATAGTAAGTATTTATCACTACTAACATAAACAGATGTACATATTAACTGCAATTGTATGCCATACAAGAGTTGTGATTATTTTTGAATAACCAATAGCATTTATTAAAGTAACTGATTAAATAACAGCTACAGACATTGTACATGATGTACATGTACATGTATAATTATACTTACTAGCAGTGGTGCAAAAGATTTAAGTAGATCACTAGAGAAAGTGTCAGAGTATCTGCTCTGATAACAGCGACATATCATCTTCCATGTTGTGACAGCATCATCCAGAATGGATGGACATTTCTCTATTTTCTTACTCACAGGATCTCTGACAGGTGAACTACCAGAAAGAGTTATTTTCATTAGCCTAGCAACTGGTTCACATAATACATCTGTTGCAATAGTGATGGCTTCATTTTGTGGTAACATGTTGTATAGTTTATGTGTAACATCATATGCAGAGTGTGGAGAGGTCAAAACTGTTATATTAATGCTTAATTTAGCACAATGCTGTAAAGATTAGAGAGATACATTTCAGTACATAATAATAATAATAATAATAATAATAATAATAATAATAATAATAATTGTAGTAATTTGAAATTGATGGCCACGGCAATCACTTGTATGAAATTATAAAAGGCAAGTCAAACCACCATGAGTAGTCCATAAATGACTATGATGACTAAATTAGGGCTGCAATAAATATTTGCTTGTTATTTTGGTATTTGAATGTATTTTCAGTATCCTGATATTCATTTACTTTTTGTACATGTCCAAAATTAAAATGTGAAACTACATGTATAATTGCAATAATACAGTTGCAAAGATGTTTTATTCACTGTGTTACCTGCTTTAAATACTTGTAGAATAATGAATGGAGGAATGATGTCACATATATCATGTGACATTTGACCCCTATGCAGTTGGGAGTGTGTTCCTAGTGCTATGAAGCACTCCAAATGTTTGTAATTGGTGTCAGTGATAAGCCCATGAAAATGGGTAAAAAAGTTAATGGCTTTTCAGCCCACACTTTGCCCTAAATATAGAATACAGGGGGAATTTTAAAGGGGGTGTCCCCCTAATGGGGGTTCAAAGGGGGTGGAGCCACCTCACTGCCCACGCAATCTGGTTGGTAGCTGAGATATTTCTCTTGCTGTAAAACCCAATATTGTGGGTGTAGCTGGTGCCAACATGCAGTGGGGTCATTTTGTTTGCCGCAGTTGCTGTCAAAACAGAGAGAACACTGTATTTGAATAAGTCGTATGAAGCGCTTGGGGACATTTGAGTTGCAGTAATCAAGTTCCAAGAAGTGTTATTCCATGTTAGAAAAGGAGTCGAGTTCTGAGGTACAGAAAGTGAATGGTGGCGAAGACACATGCATCTGCAGCAGAGATGCCAGTGTTGGAAATGGGAAGAATTGTGAAAAACAAGCTCAGTCCTGTAAGGGTTAAAAAAAACTTTGGCTACTGTTGTAAACATCTATAGTAATTTCTTACAGAAACATGATGAGATTTCACTAGAAATGAGTTATGACAGCATTTCTCTGAAATCAAGCAAATATCGAGATATACAAGCACTCATTAAACTAAACTACCATTATCCATTGCAGCCCTACTACAAATGATCATAAACGTATTTTCTTTTCCACACATTATTATATCAGTTTCACTTACAGTTGTTATGAGAGTATTAATCTCTGTGATACACAAGCTAATCAGTTGACTAATAGATGTTAATGAAGATAGTACAGATGAACCTGATCTACTCCATTGACCTGATGTACTCAGTCCTTCAACTATTACACAAGTAACACTAGTTAAACAATTCAGATAGTTATCCAACTATAGGGATACAAGAAGATATATAGTGTAAATTATATATATATATATATACATGTATATAATTATAGTAAAATTATCATTATGATTGCTTGTAATTAATGACTAATAATGATTGCGTATGACTTTCTCATATCTGAAACACAACACCATATTATGGTTACTTGATTATTCATTCATGATTTTTCTGACTTTCCAACAGTTTAGTACAAGTTTTACAATAATTATATTTTAGCTATAATAGATAGTAATCACAAGCTGAATTCATCATGCTGATCTGTAGTATGCATTCATTTATGCACCACTCCTACTAATTGACCTGGTCACACCTCTGCAATGTGTATGTCACACAAGAATATAAATAATACATGTATATTATATACATTGTAGATTCAATCCCTTGGAAAGCAATCATATGACAATGTGGGCTATAAATAAAAACATTGAAAAGTATCCATGTGAATGCTTTATAGTGGCTATCTCTCATTCCTGATAGCTCTGGTTTCTCTACCTTTCTGTGTACTCTGAATACTGGGTTACACAGATCCTTGATGAAACTGAACCACTGTTTAAAGGTTCTATAAACTAAATCATTACTCATAACTTCTTTATGTCTGAAACTCAACAAATTATTACACTTATACATGTTACATATCACTGTTTTTCTCACTTTTTTAAACACTCGTGCATAATGTACACATGTATCTTTGCTACAGTAGCCACTAGTTCCTGCACAGACTCAAGTGCACATTCTTTACACACCACGCCCATTAATTAACCAAGCCTCAGGGTAAGCATTACTGCTATTTCAAATATTACTCATATATGTGAAATTACTTGAACTCACCTCAAATACTGTGGCTGATGATATTGGAGCTTCTGATATAGCACTTGACATGAACTGAAAAAAGGAAGTAATGAACATTGATCTACATATACATGTACATGTATCATCATGCATTACAATTATATCTTAACAGTGGTGCTCTCTCAAATATGAGTCCTATCACTAAACCCTTACAAAAAATGTTATCTGCTCACAGAGTACCTACATGTACTTTGTCTTTTGTAAGGATAGAAACGTGCCAATCCTAATTTTATATTACACATACACATACACTTACACATACACATACACATACATGTACATATATACATACACATACACATACACATACATATACCCATACACATACACATACACATACATATATACATACATGTACATACACATACACATACACATACACACACACTTACATAATATATACATACACATACACATACACATACACATACATATATACATACACATACACATACACATATTTATATACATACACATACACGTACACATACATATACCCGTACACATACACATACACATACATATATACATGTACATACACATACACATACACATACACATACATGTACACATACACATACACATACATGTACACATACACATACACATACACATACATATACACATACACATACACATACACATACATGTACACATACACATACATATACACATACACATACACATGTACACATACACATATACATATACATACACATACATGTACACATACACATACATACACATACACATACATGTACACATACACATACATATACACATACACATACACATATACATACACATATACATATACATATACATACACATACACATACACATATACATATACATACACATACACGTACACATATACATATACATACACGTACATGTACACATACACATACATATACACATACACATACACATATACATACACGTATACATATACATATACATACACATACACATACACATATACATATACATACACATACACGTACACATATACATATACATACACATACATGTACACATACACATACACATACACATACATGTACACATACACATACACATACGCATATACATATACATACACATACATGTACACATACACATACACATACATATACACATACACATACATATACACATACACATACACATACATGTACACATACACATACACATACACATACATGTACACATACACATACATATACATATACACATACACATATACATACACATATACATATACATACACATACACATATACATATACATACACATACACATACGTACATATACACATACACATACACATACACATACATGTACACATACACATACATATACACATACACATACACACATACATGTACACATACACACATACATGTACACATACACATACATATACACATACACATACAATGTACACGTACACAAAATATACATGTACACATACACATGACAATACCTGTTTCAATGAGCATAGCAGATCTTCAGAAACCATTTGAACAGAAAAGTTAGTATCTATTGAGACCAAAAAAAATTTTAAGTTTTGTAATTTTAGTAAACATATACTGGTTGACCTGGTTTCTACTATCTTTAATCTTTGATCTACTGATTTCAACTATGGATATGATTTATATCTAAGGATCATGTACAGGGAGGGTATGGTGGCAGTATTCTCTTTAGATTTGCTTTGAGTGGTTGGTTTACCTCAAGCCTTGCATACATGTATGTAGTAGTGGAAATTAAATTTTCACACACCCCATTTGGAAGACTACATTTATACTAGTATAGGTGAAACCTTACTTAAAATGAGTGAATGTTTGAATAAATTGTGTATATTTACTGTCAGAAAAAGCCCATGATCTATTGCAAATAATTAAATGCATTGTCTATACAGTATACAGTATATAGCATACACAGATTACAGTACTGACTACCTCTACAAGACATGTACAGTATGTTGTAGATCAGAGTTTTTGATAAGTTTTGAAGCATGGGCCAAATTGGCTCAACAATGGTTAGTGTGTGCGCCATTGGGAATACATCTTGAGCCAATTAACAAAGAGTTAATACTGTTAGTGATAATATAATCATAATTAACTACACCATCTGGCCCAAAGAGAGTACTGTACAGTGCAAATGAGAAGCTCTTTGGGCCAATGGTGCACCATATGAGCTTATCAAAAACACTGTAATGTAGATATTTTTTAGATAATCATGTGCAAATGATGATGGCTATATGATTTTGGGATGAATATAAAGAAGAAATAATACTCAAACGACACTATGCTCATGGGTATGAACAATTATATTAGCAATATGGACTATGAAATATATATAAGTACATGTATCTATAGATGTATAGACTGCATAGGAAATTCCTAGAACATGTACATGTACACATAGGTTCAACATTAATTTTAAGGTACATGTACATGTAAGTAAATATTCAGATATCAAAAGTACTGATTAGTAATTATAGTAATTATTATAAATTTATGTAATGTAGTATAATTAACCTTTAACAAGAAGTCCAACATGAATTCGAGTAACATAATACAATTTCTTCCAGACATTAAAAACACTTGAAGACTTTTGGTCACCCTACACATGTATAAGATATAAAAAATGTACTGCATATAAATGTATCAAAAGTAGTACAGTTTACATGTACATTGTATACAGGAGTGTGGAAACATTGAGCTGACTACTGGACATTTTGACCTACATGTACATTGTGTGTATTTTCATCCCTCTTGTCCTGCTCCCCATACATGTATATTCTGTATACAGTTTAGTTTCAATTTACCAGACATTCACTAGATTCCACTGCATTTACATGTATATGTATGTAGAAGTGGAAGATCAATTAATTATTCCCATAAAACTCACAAGCTAGAAAAAACAATCTGCAAACATTTGAAAGGTATATTGTCAATACATTTAGTATTATGTGTAGGTGTGGCAACAGAAAGGGTAAAAATGAATGCCTTCCTGACTTATTGCACTAAAATTAGAGACATAGTGTTCTTATAGGACAATGGCCTTGTATCAATTAAACTGCTTGCATGCACCAAAATGAAATATACAGTTTTACACATGATAATTTGAAAGTTTTACGGTGTAAGTTCAAAAGATATTGCATACAAGGCCAGACCAGGTACAATAACCTTCCATTCTGCTTATATGCCCAAAGTCATACATATATATACATGTAGTTGTTCACAGTGAGGTAAGTAGCCAAACTGATAAACTTTAAATTGCTATAAATATGAATGAACCATCACAAATCGATACCTACATGTACATGTACATGTACATATTATAATATATACATGTATGTGTACATACAAGGTTACATACAGCAGGAGGAAGAAGAAGGAATCCCCCCTTGATTTCACACCAAATTTGTCAGCTACAAAGCTACATTTGTGTATTTCGGAAGGTCTGAATTTTTTAAATTCCTTGGGAAAACGTAATCAAATCTTTCCCTTCCATAACAAAAAAATCCTGTATGAATCATTAACCCTTAAAGCACTGAGCCTGTTTTTCAAAATTCTTCCCATTTCCAACGTTGGCGACTCTATTGCATATATTTTGGCCACCATTCACTTTCTCTACCCCAAACTTGGCTCCTTTTCCGACATGAAGTACTACTTCCACCAACTTGCTTACCGGGACTCGAAAGTCCCCAAGCACTTCGTAGGATCAAATCAAATGCAGTGTTCTCCCTCTTTTGACTGGAACTGGGGCTAACAAAATGACCCCACTGCATGTTGGGACCAGCTACACCCACGATTTCAGGTTTCACAGCAAGGGAAATGCCTCAGGTACCCACCAGAGCGTGTGGGCGGGGTAAAAAAAACTGCAAATTGCGTTGGCCGCATCGAACCCCCGCATTAACGGGGGGACACCCCCCTTTAAAATTTCCCCCATAGTCGTTATTTAGGCCAAAGGGCAGCCGAAAAACCATCAACGTTTTAGCCACGTTCATCGGCTTGTGCCTGACACCAATTACAAGCATTTGGAGAGCTTGGTGTAGCTAGGAACACACGGCTAACCACATAGGGGTGAAATGTCACATATATGTGACATCAGTGCTCTAAGGGTTAATACATAATTATATATAATACATACCTTAGCAAATCCATGTTGAAATGGGAATTTCAGAATTTGTTTGACAGTAACAAAGTCTGGATCAATGAAAGTACACTCTTGACTGGTCTAGTGAACAAGAAATAAGTTAATTAAATCTATGCACATGTACTCACTACTCATTATCATAAATGTACAATATATATACGTACATACATGTATATGTATATGTATATTTACATGTAAAAGTCACCATACAGAACAGTAATTATTGTAATTCCTTGATAGTTTCATTTCTGCACTACAGTAGTTCAACAATAATTTTGAATTGGTGTATTTGTTCACAAGTGAGACAATAATTACTGACTGTACTGACAGTAGAACTAAGGTAATTACTGTTACTGTATGGTAACACTTTATTGACATATAGTACACGTGTACTGTTGACTCGTACTCTCAATAATGTGGATCAGTAATATGAAGTGTATAATCAAATATTCAGCTGAAACACGGATTAATAATTTGCATCATTTCCACAAATAATTATATTAATATACAATATACATGTTAATATTTATAAATTATATTATCAAAGGTCTGAAAGTTAACATATAATATGCTAAGTGACTACAGTTTGGGCCTATCAGCTGTGTATACATATAAAAAACATATTACAATAATTACCAGCTATTATCATATGTAGCTCAAGTAATATTTTTTGTAATATTATAGGGTGCAATATTAATTAATTATCAGTGAGCTAAGAAGTATAGAAGGGAACAGCATGTAAATATGCTATATAGCTGCATTTACATGTAAAAAGATACTTTTTGGGTGAGGTAATTACACATAATAAGGCTTCTCCAGAAAAAAAAAGATTTTCAGATGCTGTGAAGTTGATTCCAATGCAATCTGACACATTTTTATGGCCCGTAAGGCGATCCCTATAATTACTTTTGGCGGGGTTGAATCAATATATATATACATTGTGTATATGCTTGTGTCACTGCGCGACTATGTGTTGTGTACATAGTTAAGGAAGTTGCGTCATTCCTGGGGGCTTGGTCAATTAATGGGCGTGGCGTGTAAAAGAATGTGCGTTCGAACTACAGACCAGCCAGGAAGGATGTAAAACTGCTAATAACTGTTGTATATAGCAGAGAAACAGTATAAATATTATGCAAGAATCTTTAACAAGTAAGTATGGTAAGTGGTTGAGTTTCAGACACAAGGAAGTCATGATTTAGAACATTGAAGGGGTACTTGAGTCAGTTCATCAGAGATCTGTGTACTTAACCGATTAACAGCCGCATGCGTGGGCGTTGACTTGCCCTCAAGCGCCAAAGGCATCACAAAAATATCTACTATACAGGGAAAACCCCTATAGATGACGAAGCAAGTGTCAAAACTGCTTTTACAGTATTATAACATTGTAGAGCACGTGATGAGGAATCGAACAATGTTTTTCTTGAAGGGCTGTGATGATCTGGTGGAAAGTTATGTTTCTTTTTGTCTGAAAGTGTGTTATTACCCATTGTTTTACAACTGGAAAGCTTCCTAAAGCTCATGACAGAGGCTTTGGACACTGAAATGATGATGTGGAGCGCTCTGGACACTTGGCCATATCAAAAGTAAGTGAATGACTCTATTGGATGTTATAAGTATATTTAGATGTAAACAAATGTTATGCAACTTGATAAAATTTATAATGATGATTGGGAATATAGTGAGTTTATATTATATTATTAGTTGCTATATTTGAAAATGATATATAAAATTTTAAATAATATATATATGTATATTATATAATTATGTATATTATATAATTATGCCATATAAAACCACTGTGCTTCCTCAGTGGCAAAAGAAATGTCAGAATTCATTATTGTACCACTGTGTATCCCGTCTATTTGTAGGTGTGGCCAATAATTATACTATAGGCAGTGACGAAGGAACACTGTCAGTGTAAAAGGAAAGAAGCGGATGGTAAAATAATATTAGTACGGTCTACTGGTGATGTTGTAAAGTGTAATGGTGAAGGATGCTTTCATCGTTAGAGGGCTCACTGTTATCATTGTCAAAATCATCAATCTGTGCTATATATCAGTGGATCTTCAGATTCAGTATTGCTGACCATCATTTTCAAGACATCACTTGTCTCATATCTTTGTCTTCTGTGTCATACTTATTTTATTTGTTTATACAAATATTATTATAATAATCTAAACAGTGTAAACACACTGTAAAACCACAATAAATTTTCACACTGCAAAAACTCCGTTTTCTTATGGTAAGCCTCTAGACCCAGTACAGATTATTTTTAGCACTAGAATTCCTCTCAGTGTTGCCAAAATATCAGGGCCCTAACTGATATTCTTCGTGAGATATAAGCATAAGAGTAAGGTGTGGCGGCATCCAAAATACCAATTGACGTCCATGGCGTTTCAACGCCCTCCGTGTTGGACCCCAATTGGCGTCTATGGCAGTTAATCGGTTAAACTGCAATCAGGCTTACACTTACTTCTTTAGGCCCCAGCTTTCAAGCACAAAGATTAAGGTAGAGACACTAGTGCCATCAGCAATGCTTGATACATAGTTATTACAAAGCAATTATAGGGATACAATCAATATATCTTGTTTAGTGTTGCACCGATTCATAAATTTGCCGATATTCCGATACACAGATATTTATTTCCAAATACTGCAGATACAGATGCTGATACAGATGTTTTTTATATAATTATAATCAAACAAAGATTAATGAATCAACAAGTGAAAATGAAGATATAATAAGTGATTTGGTTTGTTTTTGTTATTAGTAATTAACTAATTATACATAAATGTACTAGATCTTGTCTATCACCTTCACCAGCAGTAAAGTACAGCCATATCGGAGATCTTCTCTTCGACTTTTCACACGTCGCTTCCCGTACAAATGTAAGTGCTACGTACACATGCAAATTATTATCATGGGTTGAACACTGCAATTTCAAACACTCGCCTTGCTACTTTCCCGCAACTAACGAAACATGATTTTGTTATCTACAGCTTTCTTAGAAGGTCTTCTGTCAAACTAAGTGAGTTAAAAGTCTGTGTCATTGAAAATGTGGAAGTTACACGAGCGAGTATAGATGTGGGCGTTGGCCTTGGAATTACTATGCATTCAACAGCTCGCCATACTCTCTTCCTGCTAATAGTGAAACATAAATTTTACATGCGTAGCTTGTCTAACAACTCACCTTTCCAACAAAGTAAGTTTGAATCCAAAGTTTTACATAATGTGAGTTATAAAGGTAACAAGAAGTATTTATTAAACACCCCGCCCAACATTTTTTTCATAATTAACTTTAATTTAATTTTGTGGTTAAAAATAATGTATTGGATAATTAAAAGCCAATACCGATCCAGGGCCGATATGCGAATATCGGCAGATACCGATTATATATCGGCAACACTAATCTTGTTTACCATAATTATTTTCAAGTGATATTTTTCACTCATTGAATGTGCTACAGACATTGTTTAATACATTTGCAGTTTTCAAATTTTGATTGAGTTCCTTAAGAGGGGGGGGGGGGGGCTGAAACACTACATACATGTACATACAGAGAATATACAATATACATGTACATGTACCTCTTTTAGGAATTCTGTGAATCTCTCTCCCAATTTACACCACACTTCACTCATTGTGGTGTGTTCAAATTCATGTTCAGACAAGTTACATTCAATGGTTTTTATTACAAAGCAGAATGCATCCAGTTGCTTTTTGGTGTCTACTTTGGACACGCCTACTTTCAAGGTTATCACAGTAATTATTCGACCACACAGTGACAGAAGTTGACTATATGAATATACAGTACATTATATTATACACAAAAAATATATTACTCACAAAAATAACCCCAAAACGTTAGTCCTGTGGTTTAATTAATTTATTTATATGATAATTGATTTAAAACATCAATTAAATACTGAAGTACATGTACATGAATTGTTCGAGGGCTACATGTAGGTCAATCAATTGGTGTGGCATGTACAGTATGTACAGTACAGTACAGTACAGATACATGTACATACAATGTACACACAATGTACACAAATTACAATCTACATGTACTGTAAAGCAACTGTACATGTAAACCCAATCAAGTATAGTATTATACTCCATTTAGAGTGGGAAAACCAGGGTTCAATGTACAATGTACATGTAGTTCAATCAATTGGTGTGGCATGTACAGCATGTACAGTACAGTACAGATACATGTACACACAATGTACACAAATACAATGTACATGTAGTTCAATCAATTGGTGTGGCATGTACAGTATGTACAGTACAGTACAGATACATGTACACACAATGTACACAAATACAATGTACATGTAGTTCAATCAATTGGTGTGGCATGTACAGTACAGTACAGTACAGTACAGATACACAATGTACACAAATACAATGTACATGTAGTCATGTACCATAAAGCAACTGTACACGTAAAACCAAGTATAGTATTATACTCCATTTAGAGTGGGAAAACCAGGGAAATGTTCAATTTTACTAGTCATACTAATCTGTATATAATCTTGCATTAGACATGTACCTCTTCTGTTGGTCTTGTAAATTGCAACTACCTCCAATTAGTAAATACAGTGTCCTTTCTAGCAGGTAAGAGAACATTTCAGTGACTCCCACATGTGTAGATGTCCGTAATGAATAGAATAGCTTGGAAGGTAAGTTACTTGTTTGACACAGAATATCCTAGAGTATACAAATATTGTGTTACTACTGTATATACATGTATATATATATATATATATATATATAAATACATGTATATATGCTTTTATAATGTATTGTTACATGTACATATTATAATGAATAGTTTGACTCACTAAATATAACGTTGCTAGCTAACATTCAAATACTCATTTAAGGAAAGTGAAATTCGAATACCAAAAAGCAGTGTTCATTTATTAACAATTAATATAATATATTTTATGCCATATAATATAATATAACATGTATATACAATGTACATGTACATGTACATTGTATATATGCATTTGTAGTGGATTATCATACTCACTATACATACATACATGTACATGATTACATGTACATGTACATGTAATCATGTATATTAGTTAAGAAAGTTAAATACATTTATTTCAAGGCACCACATGCACTCTTGAATGAAGCTGAATTTAATTAAAACATTGTATAACTACATCTACATGTACATTGTTTTTAGTCATACCAAAAAATAATAGTAATTTTTAATCATATGTAGTTGAGACTATTATAATAATACAAAGTTTCTACATTGTTTAGTTAACACTACATTATCATACAGTATGTGAAAGATATGAAATCATAAGCTATCCATTTGTATTCAATTACATGTGACCACGTGTTTGAAAACAAGATATTCATTTAGGTATCACAATTTGATGGAAGATTGATCATTAGATATCAAATCTCATTGGCTTCCTGTACTAATAGTGCATTTAATCAAATTCTTTTCCTTCAAATGATTAGTTTTGTAAGCACATGTACATTACATGTAGAGCTCCCATACAGATGTACATTTGATAGGGTAACTCACTAGAATATGGTGTTGTTTCATAATGTCTTTCATCTGAAGAATCAACTCAAATATACTATATAATATCGATTCCTTCATTGGAGTATGGCTAGAAGTGGGATCACTAAGTGTGAATATTGCTGAGCGTAATATATTATATCCAACTGATTCAACAAGAGATAATGGAAGAAGAGATTCATAATGAAGAGAACCTTCAACATACAGCAGAAAGAAAGGTAGAAAATTAAGTGGAATTTTATTATTCTCAAAGATCCGAATACTGGAAGATGCTGAAATAATAATGTGAAAATACATGTATACATAAAATGTAATAGTATAACAAATTATGTTGGAATCAGTGTTTTGTTTATATTTAATGAGAGAGAGGGGCAGATGAGCATGCCCTTCTGGGATTTTAGATCCTTTGAAGTTGATTAAAACACCATAATTATTCATGGAAGCACATTTTCCTATATTGCCAAATGCATGATGTGTATGTGACACAAGCATGTCCCCACACACATTTTTGAAAAATAGATGTTCCAAGATTGATTCAGAGGCATTCTGGAGGTACTTATAGCTATTCTAAAGTAATTAACAAGAGAGAAATTTAGCTTTGAATGTGCAGGATATGAACGAATGTTCAAACATTCAAAACTTTTTCCCAGTCCTAATATAATTATAATTATATATACATGTAAATTCATTTGCCTAGCAACAGGCATAGACAAACACACACAACAAACAAACAAGCAGCCGCCATAATGGCTTTAGAGCAGCCACTTTGGCTTAGAAAAATAATAATCAGCCACAATTGTTTAGAAAATAAGCAGCCACAATGTACATGTATATATTCTTTTGTGTGTGTCACGTACATGTTGTACAATGTATATATAGTTGAGGCAGTTGTACCAGTTTTGCTCTGCCTCGATCAAGGGACTCATGCACAACACTTGGTGTTCAGAACAATATTTGTCCTGAACAATGTCTAGAAGCTACTGCTAGAGTCAGCAAGACAGCTATTTTAATTGTTTTTTGATGTAATACAGGTACTAATAACCAATTAAACAATTAATTAATAATATCATGCAAAACTCAATAATTACGAGTAACAAAAAGTGTTGGTACATGTACATGCACATGACTACATGTACATGTACATGCATAATAATTATTGTTCATGATAAAAATTGCAATTTACATGTAATCATGAAACGATTAATTATCCAACACTACGTACATGTACATGTACATACATGTATAAAGTCATCAATGTGAATGTTATACATGTACATGTAGCTAACTGACCTCTTACACATGTGGCTTCTTTTACATCTACATTTTCAATGCCCAGAAACAGAAGTATGGCTAGGCAACCGTTACTAATAAAACTTGTATGAGGAGTAGAGGGATAATGAGAAGTTGTTCCTATTGGTTTAGGGGTAACTGTGCTTGACAATAGAGTAAATATTTTTTTAGGGGTTAAGGAGGTGTCAAATAGATTGGGTGTTTTCTGTGGTACAAAGGCTGACATGTCACTTTTGGGGTCCAGTCCCAGACAGAACAGCAGGAAAGGAATACATACCTAAAATAAAATATATAAAAACACTATGGATTCAATACAGATTACATCAATTTACAAGAATGTACATGTATATAATTATAATTGCATATATATACATGTACATGTACTGTAAATGGACTTACAAATACATACAACTCTATTATCTATTGATAGAAAACACAATATGAAACCTTTACTACTGTACTATTGTAATTTATAATGTATGAAAACATTTTGTTGAAGAGAGTAAATAATACATGTACGTTATAATTACATGTACAAATGTACATGTAGAATACATGTACATGTATATTGTAATTACGTGTATACATGTGTATGTAGAATACATGTATTTTGCAATTACATGTATACATGTGTATGTAGAATACATGTATTTTGTAATTACATGTACATGTATATGTACAATACATGTATATTGCAATTATGTGTACATGTAGAATACATGTACATTCATGTATATGTAGGATACATGTACATTGTAATTACATGTACTGTACATGTAGAATAAATGTACATTGAAAGTCAAATAATGAAATTTTCATGGTAATTATTATATGTATATACAATGTAGTATACTCTGATAGCATGTACATGAATATATACATGCATACATGTACATGTATGTAGGACTGTAGGTGATACATATACATGTATTTAAAACAATACAGGTGTACACAAGCTACATATAAATGAGTATTATGATTTACAGTTGAACTCACATCATGAAATATCATACAAATATTAGTGGGATTAGAGAGAGGTATTAATTTACAAATCAAGTGCCACCAGGTACCGATACGAGCTTCATCAACTTCAAAAAACTTCTGTTTAACAGCTGAACCCTGTACCATGTGTGTATGTTTGTGGTAAAATACAATATATATTGTAATAATCAAAGAATACATTTGTACAGTAAATAAATGCACTTGCAGAACAGAATCCTTGCTACAACAGTGCTTGAATATTTTTGACAATAATTATATATATCTATGTATGATTATATCCGTATAGTGTTTGTCATGCCATGAGTGCTATATCAGGTTTATAATCACCAAGCCCGAGGGCGAGGTGATTATAAACCTGATATTGCACAAGTGAACATGACATAATTATTGTATTTCATGACTTCAAAATCATGTTTATACAGTTTAATGAAGCACACAGTGCACCATGGTGCATGTATCCCATTTATGGCACCATCGGAAGCTTTGAAGGGTGGCTTCATCATTACATGTTTAATTATGTGTCTTGCAGGTGTACACAAGTTTAAAAGCAATTAGAGCAGCACATGTAGAAAAACAACTTTATGGCTTTGTGTATGCATGAAATGAAATTAGAAAGTGACTGTCATGGCCATACATATACATGTATAGTACCTTCCAGACCTGGTTTGCACACTTTTCACTTTTGATATAAAATATAATTCTGTACATGTGTCATTTTTATTTCTTTAATATACATGTACATGTACAGGTATGTAACCATTATGCATCCCATAAGCACATTTAGTAATATAATCAAACACGTACGTTATCACATCTTACCACTAGTGGCATTAACAGCAGCTTCAGTCTCTTTGGGTTTGTGAAGACATCTGAAAAACAGAATTTATAATGATATACATGTATTATAACACAATGTACAGTATGTCACTATATCTACTAGTATACATGTATTATAACACAATGTACAGTATGTCACTATATCTACTAATATACATGTATTATAACACAATGTACAGTATGTCACTATATCTACTAGTATACATGTATTATAACACAATGTACAGTATGTCACTATATCTACTAGTATACATGTATTATAACACAATGTACAGTATGTCACTATATCTACTAATATACATGTATTATAACACAATGTACAGTATGTCACTATATCTACTAGTATACATGTATTATAACACAGTGTACAGTATGTCACTATATCTACTAGTATACATGTATTATAACACAATGTACAGTATGTCACTATATCTACTAGTATACATGTATTATAACACAATGTACAGTATGTCACTATATCTACTAGTATACATGTATTATAACACAATGTACAGTATGTCACTATATCTACTAATATACATGTATTATAACACAATGTACAGTATGTCACTATATCTACTAGTATACATGTATTATAACACAATGTACAGTATGTCACTATATCTACTAATATACATGTATTATAACACAATGTACAGTATGTCACTATATCTACTAATATACATGTATTATAACACAATGTACAGTATGTCACTATATCTACTAGTATACATGTATTATAACACAATGTACAGTATGTCACTATATCTACTAATATACATGTATACATTAACAGTAATTGGTACACATATACTTGTCAATTCAACACAACAGTAATGAGACAGTAATTACTGACTGTACTGACAGTAGAACTAAGGTAATTACTGTTACTGTATGGTGACACTTTATTGACAGATAGTACACATGTATACTGTTGACTCATACTCTAAATAATGTGGATCAGTAATATGAAGTGTATAATCAGATATTCAGCTGAAACACGGATTAATAATTTGCATCATTTCCACAAAATTTGAATAGCACATGTACATGTATATTTACATCATACATTTTACCTATATTTGTATAGGTGCCTATACCAAGGTATATATAGGTATAGGCTAGTAGTACATATATAGGGCAGATACAGATACTTTACAGACCAACATTATAGTACTACATGTATTTCACTGTAGGAAAAGATTGATACAACAGTCAGAATCATATTTTTTGAGTTACACATGTATTTCCATCCTTTCTAGTAGTTTGTGAGTTTCATTTTTTAATAGAAATGGCTAATAGAGCAGTGCAGCAAAAAAATCAGTGATACACATGATTATAAAAGGAGTGTACATATAGATATAGGTATACATGTACATGTAGGTACAGGCACTTTTAGTTGCCTATAACATTTGTATCTGAATTAACAGCAAAACCTAGTATAGGTACAACACTAATTATAATACATGTACTTTACATGTACATGTATGTGCTTACAATGAGTTTAATGACAATTGAAAATATTTATAAAATTACGAATGACTCATAATTCCATTATACCAAGGGAAATGTACATGTAACATTATCTCTAGTATGTGTATTCACCAAACTGTTTCACAATGTGTGACCTACATGAACATGTACTCATAGAGGTTTTTTTCCTTATTTCTTAAGTTACCAGAACATATGATAAGGTCCATAAATTGTTTGTTTACTTGCAAAGTTGCAATGCTAATAGTGCATTAGCATTGCAACTTTGCAAGTAGTGATACATGTATTTGTACATGTATATATACAAGCCCAATAGCTAACTACATGGAGATACGTGTACAATTTCCTTATCCACAATATATATAAACGTCTAACACACAGTAAGATTGTTCCATGATGGTTAATAAACACAGAGCAACAAACAACTAAAACAATGTCTGATGATACTGTATGTTCAGTTAGGACTACAGTAAAATATACAACACATTATTATTGTCATTGACTCACTTATGTCAAGAGCAAAGTCATCAATTAGTACCATCCAAGCTCTATAGGCTGCTATTTGTACTAACATAGCTCTATTTTTGAAACCCTGAAGAATATATATATAGTGATTATACAATATACACAACTGTATGTGTTATATACATAATTTCAGCAGTTAATCAAGAAACACTGGTGCAATCAACAGAATGCTTATACATCTCACACAAAAGCAATTCCTAGCATTCTGTCAACGAGCATCTCTTACACGTCCTATTGTGTACATTTCCAATAGAAAAGGCTTAAGTATCCTGTATCATTACTCAGATATCTGCAAATTGCAATTACACCATAGTGACTTGTACTCCAATACTAACACAGTAACTAAATTTGGGTAGAATATACCACTAGAAGAAGTCAGGTTGTAAATCAGGTTGGAATATAATAATTATAACACACAATAAAGAATTACTATTATTCCAAATACAATGCAAAATCTATCCTTCAATAGGTTTCAATTAGTCCTTGTGCTAAGTTTTACATAACATACGAGTATGTTTGCACATACATGTAATATGAGTGTGTTACCATGGTTACTAAATGTACTCAGTACTCTTATTTTGATAGAATACAGAAAAAGGAAGTTTTTACAGGTGCAAACAAATTATTTCAAGCCAAAAAAATTTAATTATTGAGCAATGAATTACTTTATACCTCACTATCATCAAAGGAAGGAGTAACATACTCTAGAGCACAGCCAACTGTCCAGTTAGAGTACTACTCTAACAGACTCCATTGCCATGGCAACTAGATGTAGTATATATATTCTTCATAATCTAAAAAACTATTACATTTTGTCAACTACTTCAACAGAAAGACTTCAACTTGGACTGTTGTTAGTTAGAAAGTCATTAAGACTGTATTTACACAAATCAGAATGTGGGCAAGGAGTCTAAAGGTGTTAACCTAGTGTGTGTGGTCTGTCTAGCCACTCCTTGGTTTTGCCTTTAGAGCGGATAGACCACACTTACATGGGGTTTAACATATACACACATGTACATACATATATACATACATAATCACTATAAAGTGTTAGTGTATCTCTTCTACATATCTAGTCAACAACATGTACCATTATCAATTCATTAATAATGGCCACAATAACATAGTGCTTGAGATATGAAATATGTACATGTATATTAAAATAACACTATTATTATCACTGCAAGACAATGACATTAATTCCTAGTGTGTATATTATGTACTCACTTACAGCTTCAACAACTTTCAATAATTCATTAAGAAAAGATCCAGACTTGTGAAGTGTCTACATTTGAAAACAAAAACTTCACGATATGATTATAGCATACAGTATTGCACATTGTGCAATAGGTTGGTGTTTTCCCAAAAAGCATGTCAAGTGTGAATAGATAAAGTATTCTGATTCCGAAAATGAAAATGTGATATAACATTGGCCTAATCATTAGTCATCAGATATATCATATACGTTTATATTAAAATGTGCTTGCATGATTACTATATCATTAGGAATATTACATTTTGTGGGTAAACCACTCATGATGATTACAATATCCTTTCAAGAATATTTTTACCTTGCCTAAGATTACAATAAAATGCATCCATACTCTCATTAGACTGGCTTGGTCTATTCCTTTTGAAGATAATAATGAGTTGATATAAGGTAGTAGATTCTAAGGGTAGAAACAAAACAAAACATCAAATATAATTATCAGTGCATAATCATAGAGTATGATTAGGCGAAGGAAGCATGGAGGCACTGGGGCACCTAAGTATTAGTATAACAGTACCACAACTACATCTACTCCACATTCAGTGCCCCACCCATACTCTTAACCATTTTCCTTCCTCTATATGTATTGTAAACTAATCAAACGTAAACATCAGTCTACACAATACACTGCAGTGACTAGACACAGTATACTAACTGTTTTCAACTCCTTGTATAGCCAATTAGACAATTCGGAATTTGACTCTAGTGAATTCTCAACATCATCAGCAAGTTGTAGTGCCTTTTGCTGTACCTTTGATGAGTGTAAAATAAGATTTTTAAGCACCACATGTACATGTTATATACAAAAATATATATATTAATGAGCAAAATAGAACAAATTTGTTCACTTTTATTATTCTATAACAAAATAGCCAAAGAACTGGCATTACCTATATGTACATGTACGTGTAGGTAAAAATACCATTACAGTATATAAATTTTAACATTATCCCTATGATTGCTTTGTTATGATTACTAATCTTTGCTGGTTTTCTTATGGCAGAAATCAATGTCTCTGAAACCCAATAGCATATTATAGTTATAGGTATTTGTGTTTTTTTTTTTCAAATTTCTTAGTTTTAACTGTTATTGTACAACTTTTGTGATGTTTTCCAACTAGAACAGCAATTAGTTGCACAAGCTGCTTTCTAGTTTCTTCCTGCTAGCACAGTAGCTGAAGAATGTACATTTGTTATGCACCACAGTGACCACATACATTATTTAACTGAGCCCCCTACCCCAGTATGATGTAACTTTATTAACTACGTAAGCAATGTGTAATAATTGTATATGAAACAACACTACACATAAAGCAATTATAAAGCAATCATAACGATGGCCCTATGTGCCATAAAAACAAATTATCTACAGCTACATGTACATGTCCATTGTATATAAATCCATTGAATATAACATTGGATGATAAACAAGAAACAAATTAGACTGTTTATAATTAACTGTAAATGCTTACAAGAGCAGCATAGTATACACATACATGCATATACATATATACAGTCTGTATATATGTGTGTGTATATAATTTTATGTATTTCCTTGTACATCATACCTTTGCATGTTTTGAGAGAAAGGTATATACCAGTAAACTATACCATACAACACTGATCTTCATTACCTCAGATTTACACTGGGAAAGGAGTCTACCAAAAGACACAAAGAACAAATAATGCAGATAATTGGTTATTTCTTCATGTAAGAATCACGAAATGTGCACAATAGAATTTACAATGCACTTGTCACATAAAAGATAAGTACATGTATAGTCGACTATTGTGCTGGGATTAAATACATGTACTTAATGTACCATATGAAATACAAATACATCACTAATATCAAATACACATGTACATGTACTTGTGATAGTGATGTATTTCAAACACTAACAAAAATATTTTAAACAAATTAGAACACATCAAAGAGTAATAGTGCTAAGCTGTTCTTTACAAGCAAAAAAAAGAGACAGTGGTATGGAAACATTGAGGCGACTACTGGACATATTAACCTATTTTCATCACTCTTGTCCTGCTCCCCATATACATGTACTTTGTTTACAATTTACTATAATTTACTAGATTTATCAGTTAATGTCCTGAAATACTAGCTGTTTCCACATCACTGACTGTAGCCTAAAATGTTTTGTACATGTGTATTAGCGGTTTTGGAAATACTTTAATTCTTCATACAGACAACTACCACTAAATGTATACTCAATAGTCTTTACTGGATAGCTTCAGAATGCACTACATCAAGTATTGGAATTATTCTTACTTCTGAAGAACATTAAGAGCTTCACATGTAACACTAGAATTCTGCAGATAAGGGCTTGATGTTATGTTCTTCAATGTAGCTCCAATTTGTGGTATCTAAATTTAAATAAATATAAGTTCAGTGCTTAAGTATGTACTACATGTACATGTTATTGTTACATCTATAATAGCGTATTATTCCTTTTCTGGACACAAACACTGCATTTGTTACGCATGAACTGGGGCTTGTAAGAGTGCAGTTCAGATGCAATATTTCCACAGCTTTTACAAGTAGAATATGTGCTTATCTCCAAACCCTACCTCCTTCAAGCGAAGGAGCAGTGCCGCCATACTGTTGCTTTCATGGCTACCATGTTTATTGAAGTATATAGGAAGCAGCAGTTGAGGAACTAGACTGTACATGGGAGCTTAACAACTGGCATGCTATGGGCAAAATTTAACAGCTTCAATTTTTGCCAGATTCACCAAACTGCTGATTTTTCTTCTGGTGAAAATTGATCAACTATACTGTATAATACATATAATAATAATGGTTTATATATGCATTATATTATAATCATTTCTCACATGTGGAAGAATAACTGAACTGTCCATGTTTTGATTAGCTAAACACCACAAAGCTCGAGTACACATGGTTTTGGTCGACTTCCCAGAATTAATCACTTTCAAGAGTGCTATATATAAGAAAACTTATGAAATATTTCTAATTACAATTACTAACAAGTACACAAAGTGACATGTACTGCAGTGTAGCTCTCTGTGAAGGTACTTCTTGTCAAATACAGCAGGGGTCCATTAAAAAATATAGTCAGAGAACATTGGAATGCTAATTACTTTGGGGAATGTACAATTACACATCCAATGCAAAGTATCTGGGAAAAGCACCACAGCTTTAACACTCAATTCACTTCTGATAAATTATCAAGAATGGACTGCATGATACTGAAAATGTACTACTAGATTCAACTTGGTTAGTACTTCTATACTAAGTTCCAATGTGGGCAAAGATTCTAGCAAAAGGAAGAGGACAAACCCTCCCACCTCTCCTAAAACATTATAAATTATGTACATGTGTGTACATGTAGTAGGTTAAAGCACAAATCCAACAGCACACCACTAACCCTCTAAAATACTTGTAGCTACATCTCCATCCAAACATCTAAAAAGAGACACAAGGATTAGTAAAGTTATGTAAGTATACATTATAACATGCCTAGGAGTGCTACATTGTATATCACATTTATAATCACCGATCATGAGGACCATAGGCCCAAGGGTGAGGTGATTATAAATCTGATATAGCACAAGTAGGCGTGTTATAAATTTATAATTAATATAATTCCCAAAAGATAAAACCTTTGTTGATGTCTGTTGCTTCTCCTATCTTTTTGTTGGTACTTTGGAGAAGATAAGCGTTGTTTTCTTGTAGTCTGTTTCGATGACAGGTTTTATATTCAGATATAAAACTTGTCATCGAAACAGACTACAAGAAAACAATGGTGCTATATCTGATTTATAAACCTGTGGTCTACTTTGATGTTTCACTGTATCAGAATATATACATATATGTAATTATGAATGCCAGTCCAAACATGTACAGTATACAACAAAATAATCAGTAATCCTCTAGTAGGGTAATTAGTGTGTTATATTATCTAGGATAGGGTAATTAGTGTGTTATATCTAGGATAGGGTAATTAGTGTGTTATATTATCTAGGATAGGGTAATTAGTGTGTTATATCTAGGATAGGGTAATTAGTGTGTTATATCTAGGATAGGGTAATTAGTGTGTTATATCTAAGATAGGGTAATTAGTGTGTTATATCTAAGATAGGGTAATTAGTGTGTTATATCTAGGATAGGGTAATTAGTGTGTTATATCTAGGATAGGGTAATTAGTGTGTTATATTATCTAGGATAGGGTAATTAGTGTGTTATATTATCTAGGATAGGGTAATTAGTGTGTTATATCTAGGATAGGGTAATTAGTGTGTTATATCTAGGATAGGGTAATTAGTGTGTTATATCTAGGATAGGGTAATTAGTGTGTTATATCTAGGATAGGGTAATTAGTGTGTTATATCTAGGATAGGGTAATTAGTGTGTTATATCTAGGATAGGGTAATTAGTGTGTTATATCTAGGATAGGGTAATTAGTGTGTTATATTATCTAGGATAGGGTAATTAGTGTGTTATATTATCTAAGATAGGGTAATTAGTGTGTTATATCTAGGATAGGGTAATTAGTGTGTTATATCTAGGATAGGGTAATTAGTGTGCTATATCTAGGATAGGGTAATTAGTGTGTTATATCTAGGATAGGGTAATTAGTGTGTTATATCTAGGATAGGGTAATTAGTGTGTTATATCTAGGATAGGGTAATTAGTGTGTTATATCTAGGATAGGGTAATTAGTGTGTTATATCTAGGATAGGGTAATTAGTGTGCTATATCTAGGATAGGGTAATTAGTGTACTACATGTATATACCATTTTTGCCGCCACCATTATTTCCAATTTCGGAATTTCAGCATTCAAGAAAGTACTAAAGGGTACCACATTATACAACTGGAGAGAAGGTAATGTGAATGGCACATGTTGTTGCAAGATACAGTAAAAAAATTCCACATCTGTACCAGACTACAATGTAAGTGGGTGAGCTCACTTCACTATAATCATAATATAGAATAGACAGTGTCTACACACCCGCCACTGGGAATTGTCTTGAATGCAATATGGAACCGGCACTAGGAATATACTTGGAAGTGTCTAGAGTCCCAGCACCGGGACCCTATGTGATTACTTTAAAATCATGGCTCTGGGGTTTTAACAGGTTGATATAGCTGAAAATGTGCTTGAGCACGAGTCAGATGAAGCTTCTTCAATTGGGTTTCGTGTTGGAGATGTGTTCAGAAGTTCAGAAGAATTCGAATCTGCCCTAAAACAGTACAAAGAGAGCTGTTTTGTTGAGTTTTGGTGGCGTGACTCCAGAACAATTGAAGCCCGTAAACGAGGCATTGATAGACCACTGAAAGCTGAACTGAAGTATTATGAGCTTAAATACTGTTGCATACACGGTGGACAGAATTTCAGGTCGAAAGGCAAAGTAACTAGAAACACATCGTACGTATTCTATCTATCGACATTATGATAGTCGATCCTTATTTTAGTACATTTAGACAAGAGTGTCCTGTACGGTGGCCCTGAAGGTCGCAGTTGTCTTAATGTTCTATGTGAAGGTCTCTAATGTTCCACGTGACAATCCCTACATTCTACGTGAAGGTTTCTAACATTCCATGTGACAATCTGAACGTCTTGTCGGAAAAGAAGATATGACTCATTGCCCGGTCACGCCCATATTTCATGAAGCATCATAACACAAAACGATAAAAGACTCTGCCCATATGCATACTGACTTGCACGCACCACGGACGTGTGACAGAAAAGGATTGCACACACGTGTGGATTCAACAGACATGGATCAGCAAAAGCTGCGGATATTCTTCGTCGAATTTCGAGGAAAAGAAAGGGGAGACTTGCTGGTGTTATTTCTGTGCTTGAAGAAGCAGCTGACGTGGTGGATGCTAGCGCTAGTGACAATGATCCTGATGCAGAATGTAGGCTGGTAATGACAATTGATGCCATGTAAATTTTATAGCAAGAATTAATTTTTGAGGCGTGGCTCTAATTAATACTGGCCTAGTTAACACATTGTCACATAGAACGTTAGAGACCTTCGTGTAGAACATTGGGATTGTCACATGAATGTTGGAGACCTTCGCATAGAACGTTGGGATTGTCACATCGAACGTTGGGATTGTCACCTCGAACGTTGGATACCTTTGTATAGAACATTGGGACTATTGCATAGAACTTTTGGACTATCGCGACCTTCAGGGCCACCGCAGTCCTGCCCACATTACTCTTAAGATATGTTACGACGGTGACAGCTTTCGAGTGAGTA
This sequence comes from Petrosia ficiformis, assembly GCA_947044365.1. Lineage (NCBI taxonomy): Eukaryota > Metazoa > Porifera > Demospongiae > Haplosclerida > Petrosiidae > Petrosia > Petrosia ficiformis. The sequence goes on along the minus strand of OX345650.1, from coordinate 2,478,716 downwards.
GTGTCAATACTGAACACAATCCCAAAATTTCACAAGTTGGTGACTGAGCATGGGTTAGCTCAAGTATATGTATTCCTGTGATTTTTCTTTAAAGAATGGGCAATCTAGAAATAATGTTGATGCTGTTATTGAATTATTGATTGATAAGTATGGTGAGTTGATATGTACACTACCTTTATTGTGTTTTACGGTGTCCTTTTTTTTGGCGTTAATAAGAAGCATCTGTTGAAGTGTTTACTGATGAAAAACAAAATCCCATGGGATTACTTTTTCAAGACAGAGAGATGAAAACGACCTTCAGTGCTTACCCAGAGTTTCTGTGTTTGGATGCAACATACAAGTTGCTTGAACTAGGCCATCTAATGCTGGGTGAAGACGCAAATGGTCAAAGTGAGGTGATCGCAGTATGTCTTTTGGTTCAAAAGGATGCTGACAGTGTTACATGGATGGTCGATGCTTTCAAGAACATCGAAGATTGGCACAAGATTTGTATCATTATGGCTGATAAAGATATAGGAGAGGGAGGTATTGAAGTAGTGCATCGCAAATGCATCTGTTCTCATTTGTTTGTTTCATACCCAGCAAAACCTTTCATAGAGAGGTATCATGTGAAAAAATGGGAATTTCACCTGGCCAAAGAAGTACACTGTTAGAGTTTCTTCAGAAACTTTGCTATGCGTATTCAGAAACTGAATATGATGAACAGTATTCTCAACTACAAACCAGTGCTCCTAAAGCAGTTGTAGAATGGGTTCTTGGAATAAAATCTAGTTGTGGCAATTTCTTAAATTTCACAAATAACTGATTAGAATGTATCAATGAAAACCTGAAGCAGGTTGTCAGTTGTAACAGTTCTTTGGAAGAATTTGTGAAGAAATTCTTCATTATTTGTCGGCGCTAAGAGTAGAGGTAGACCCCAAAGCTGCATTAATGTTTCCAAGGGTTAAAGTTGTTCCTTTTAAAGACGATAGCCCTGAAAATGACTATTCAAAATTGCTTACTTCTTATGCTGCTGAGTTTGTTCATAAACAGCTGAAATTACATGTAGCTGTAAAAGTAAAAGAAATCAAGGAGTTATGGGCAGTATATGGTTGATACATCAGAAGGAAGCAAGGTGGTTACCAGTACAACTTGTGGGTGTATTTTTCATATGTCCATGTTGCTTCCATGTCGCCATATATTTGCACTTCAACATAAGAATGATGAACCAATTTTTGACCCAGTACATTTGTGATAAGAGATGGACCACCAATTATTACAGATCAACTCAGAGACTGTTCTTAACAAGTTCATCTCAGCCTGCTGTACAAGTAATGACGTATTCCAAACAACACCAAAAAAAATTGTCAAAATTAGTGACGAAATTTTAGATTTTTTACAGTATATCAGTACAGTACCACATGTGATTGTTTTTAATCAAATTGTTGCGATAATAATTGTCACTATAGTGATTATGTCATGGTTTGTGGATAAAGCAGTTATGACTGAGGCACTTAATAATGGAACTTTAATAGATGAGGAGTCTATTGAGTATGTTCCTGAGAAATTACCTGATTCTATCGTAGATGAAAATGTAGATGTGCATTTAGTTCGTAAATATTTCACAAGTGATGCATGGTCATTGGTTGAAGAAGCTATAAAAGTGAAGAATGAGAAGCTGATGTGGATTTGTAACGTCTGTCATCATGACTTGACTCCACCATCACTTGTTTGTGATGGTTGTTTACTCTGGTATGACTTTAATTATGTCAAATTATCAAAACAGCCAAAAACAAGACATTGGTTTTGTAGAAACTGCTCCTGAAGTTCTGTGACTGGCTAGCTGATATTTTGTTGCTTGTTTTCTTCTTTTTTTCAGGTTAATGATAATAAAATAATAATTATAATTTTCTACTTGTGGGCAGAGTTCAATATACATATGTTGCAAGCTCATGTAAGACTTATAACTCAACATTTGGGAGAAGCTATGCAAGTCCTATATATAACGCAACATTTTGTATGCTGGTGTTTTACCGATTTGAAAGATAATTTACGGTGCCGGGTTTCTTAAACTTTCCAAGTATATCCCCAGTCCCGGTTCCATATTGCATTCAAGACGATTCCCAGTGCCGGGTCTGTAGACACTGCCTATACAATAATATTACAATAAGGTAAATAGTTGTTACCTGGCTACAAGCTCATTGAACAAGATGTACCCAAGTGCTTGTATGGCAAACGGTGACACAGGGTCATCTTTAGAAATATCTGATAAAATTGACTCGATTAGCTTCTTTCTGTGATTGAAAACGTCTTCGGGAATTGGTGCATTAGAACTAACAGCCTTGAGACAGCTATTGTAAACAATGATAATATATATATATTATATATATTGAATAAAGTTTAGTCTGTCTTACCAAGCAAGTGTACTATAACTATTTGTTCTGTCTTTCGAAGTGGGATCAGATAAAACCTTCACTACTTCTTTGATGGACTCCTGCTCCATCGTGTCAGTCGACTCAGTCCACGTCCCCAATTAGTGCCCACATTGGTATTTTGGCGGGCAGTTCCCGCAGGCAAAAGTTTATACCGTATTGTGTTATAATAATAACATGATTGGCTATGGGATCGGAAAAGTGAAAACCAGCCTTATGGCTCACATGCACAATTAATAATTTTGAACAAATGAATGAATACAACTGGATTTTGTTTCCAGGAAGAGCAACTATTGTTTCTCAAATTTAGTCTGCTTCCTGTGCGAAATGACCGTGAGCATTTGATAAAAATTATATATATATATATATATATATATATATATATATATACATAACTATAATTTATTATAATTTATATATATATATATAATTATAATTATATATATATTTTAATGTAATATAATAATTATAGTTGGTCTGTTGGGGGTCGTGCACACACAGAGCATCTAATTGGCAGGATGTGTATATTGTTTCACCTTCATGGATCTGCTTCCAGTGCCAAATTGCTCTGGTTGGTTATTTGACCACATCCTTGATCCTAGGGACAATGTCATCAATCTTTGAGTAAACATTCTCAATTCTATGGTTTAGGCCCAGAAGTGATGATAGTATAGTAGCACCCAAATCTCCGAAATGAATTTAGAAATAATTGTGTATCACAAGACAATCATAAACTACATTCAAATTACTAATGATCAAAGCATGTCTTCTCGGGTTGTAGATACCAGTTACAAAAAATAGATTCTATGCTAATTGCTACTTGATCAAAGTAAATCATTTGACTCGTGTACTATGTCATGTAGTGACTCATTATGTTTAACCATTGAAGTCGTAGTTCAATTTACTCAACATATATACTGTATGCTAATTTTGGTTATATGTGATAATATGTCTAAAGAGCCTAGTAAATAAGAGAAACAGACTTATTATGTGACAGTACATAATCTGTTTTCAATCTAACAATGCTGATGAATGTTGACACTTCTGATCATGAACACTTACAATCCCACCTTTATTATCTATTTAACTGTTTGTCAGTCCATATGTAATCTCTTGTGACTAGTCTATATACTCATGCATTCTTTAATTTATTTGTTTTGTGCCACCATTCAGTTTGTCCATGGCCAGCAGGAGGAAAGGTGCTTGTAGCTTACATAGAAACAGGAGGCATATAGCAGCTGTTTACTACTTCTATAATTATATCTGAAATATATTCATACAAGAGCCATTAAGTTACAAAGAATTTAAGTAAGAAGAGTAGATAATTCAGGCATGATAAAGTCAGCCATGCATGAATAGTGATTTTTAGACCTGTTAAAGAATGATTCATACACTTTATTAGCTCAATTATGACATAATTATTATGCAATGTTAAAATTAAAATTAAAAAAAAATTCATGTATCAAAGGTCACGAGCAAAAAATGTTGTAAATGAAGCAAGTTTATAAGGTGTTAGTTTCACTTCAGTAGTGGACACCTTCTTTAGCATGACTCCAAAGTCTGGTGTGGTTTCATTAGCACTACGAATTCTCCATTCTTTTAGCCACCCGTCAAGATCTACTGACACAGCCTGTTCTTGATTTGTGTTCAATAGCCTGTCAGATTAATAATATATTTACTATATTCTGACCAATCAGATCATGTATCTTTTGCTGTTATGAGGGCTTAATCTATACTCAAAGTATAGCAACTAAACATAATCTAAAAAATTGCACAATCAGACAATGTAACTAAATTCTAATACACACACACAGACACACACACTCTCTCTCTCTCTCATCAGTACTGCTTAACAACAGCAACATCAAAGGATATAAATGTTTTCTTCTATTGCCTTTCATGGCAAGGAACTTATCCTACAATCTGATTGGTCAGAATAGGGTAAGTATAGTAAATGTATAGGACATATCCCTCCTACCAAGACCCCATGAGAAAGTATAGTTCTTGATGTGTAAGTACAGTTTAAAAATAAAACAAGTAGTACTGGCTACTATGAAAAGTGAAAGAGAGTATTATTACCTTATTCCAATTTGATACATTTCATCAGATATCACATTCAGTAGTTGCATACTCAACAAATGTACATTCTGTAAAAATTAGTAATTATTAATATCAATGACTGTCATAAGTAATAGGTAATTGTAGTGGAACTACTAGTGCTGGTGAGTGCAGATGTACCACAATAAATAAATGGAAGGAACAGGATATTGTTACATGTACATAACTGAACTCTACACAGTACATTGACTTTGATTCATAGTAGTATAACTGCTTCTTAAAAAGCACCTTCTTGTAGCACATTTTCTGGGCATTCCAGATCTATAATTTGATGCTGATACAAAATTTTTCTATGTTAGTGTTCATGAATATACCCGATACAGGTACTTGTGAGTATTAATTAATACAATAGAACAATATAAGTAGGCATGGTTCACTACATGTGACATAATCATGCAAGTTACTTATTAGGATCCACATAACAAGAGTATACAACATCAATCTTTTGTGAATGAAAGGGGGAGGGGTGTAACTCAATTGCATAGTAGTTAGTTGAGCATTTTTGAATGTTGAATCAACATAACACTCAATATACCACTAACAAAAAGATCAACAATTTAAGATGTATCTGGTATAGTGGCCCTACTACCTGTACTATACTCCATGTACATGTATTATTGCTTATTCTTTTTGGGGGCCTCATTAAGAAACAGGATCTCTAAAGACATTACAGATAGCCTTAGAGTCATCTACAGGCTATTACTTTAGCAGTAAAGCATTTGCACACCACACTTCTATAGCTACATGTAAACATTTGAAAACATTTTTGGGTGTGGAGTAAGCAATTACATGAAGGTTATTCTTTTTTCTTATCAGTTGTGTATCTAAGGGTGGGCCAACTACAAATTATGGCTAACATTAATTTTAACTATCTTGTACATGTAAATGTAAAATAAGTTTCAAAATTTTAAAAGTTCTCTTCAGTTAATTTTTATAGCAGTAAACAAGTAACAACATCAAAGCCAATCTATTTGCAATACAGGTATGGCACATCAAAGCCAATCTATTTGCAATACAGGTATGGCTCATCAAAGCCAATCTATTCGCAATACAGGTATGGCTCATCAAAGCCAATCTATTTGCAATACAGGTATGGCACATCAAAGCCAATCTATTTGCAATACAGGTATGGCTCAGCTCAAATTAATTAACCACTAGTAACCACACTCCTCATTAATAATTAATGATTAGGATGTTTTGCTAACTGCACCAGCCCTACCAATTTCTAAAGTCTACCGATGACAATGATCTTATTATCATTAGTATTGGTATCTGGATCCACAGATACTGTCATTCCAATGATTTTATTATCATTAGTATTGGTATCTGGATCCACAGATACTGTCATTCCAATGATTTTATTATCATTAGTATTGGTATCTGGATCCACAGACAGTCATTCCAAGCATAGAAGTATAGGAATATAAGTAAATACAGTTATAGGTACAACCTTGATACATTTATGCTTCATATCTATACCACACCTTTGGTAAGGATTCTTTGACAGGATTCCATTCTGTTTGACAATTATCTGTCCATTTCTTTTGATTATCAATAACAGCAACATGTACTGAGAAAGGTGACTGACAGTAACTCATAGCCTCATAAGATAAATCAACAACATCATCTGAATAATAATAATATACAAAAGAATTAATCAAGCATTTGTACTATATCCATAACTACATGTACTAAAATTTAATACCATCTATTACATGTATATTATTTTAATGTTACATACATGTACATGTACATGTATACTTTACCATTGTCTTTCATACTAAAACTATCATTATTTTTATAGCAGCGTTTTTAGTTCTATTCCGCTTTTGGTTTAAACTAAAACTAAACTAAAACAAATCCACCTGAGATGCAGAACATTATTACACACTATATATATACATATACACACACATATATATAATATATTATATGTATTAGTCAAAGCACTGGTGCAAGTGCTATATGGACATGAGGGGTGGAGTTGAAAGCTCATACAGATAGCATTAGATGTAGCCAAGTGCTGTAATAGGTTTTGAGACCCCACCTTCACCACCACATTTTCCAGTACAATACAAGCAAAAACAGTACTTTTACTGATTTATAGTAGTTTGAATTGATGAATATCACTAGCAATGGAGAAGAAGAATGAAGTACTTTGGCATTCTTTCACTAAACCAAAGTTAAGTGTGTTGTGGTTTGGAAAATATAATACCAGGTGTGGTACTGAACTGTGCTCTATATGGCAAATATAGCACTGTCAGTACCTTTAATGTTCATCACCCTCTTCTTTTAAACATACATGTACACTATTCAGATAATCAACATACACTTTGAGAATGAAAGCAGAAGCAACATGTACATGTAATTCACAATTGCTGAAAAGGTGAAAAGGAGCGTCAAACTGCACTAACGATCTGTTGTCGAATCACACTTTTAGCAAAACTTACAAATATGGTCAAAAGGCAAGGTAATTGTTCTGAAGTGAGTGGGCAATTATCAGAATCATAGTCAAGAAAACAATGTTGAATGAGGTCGTACAGAAGAACAGACAAACCACACTCTGAAGTAGATTCATCATTTAGATGAAATTGTGATCAATAGAACCAATGCACAGATTTCTGGGATGGAACACTTCAAATGGGACACAACACTTCAAACAAACTGGAAGCCCGAAACGCAAGTTCTACAAGCCAAGAAGAAACTTGAGAAGAAAGCTTGAATACAACTTTATACAAGGCGGTTTCAAATCCTACTCCTGGTAACAAACTCATTAGATATTGCTTAGTCCTTTTGTACACCCTGTACACGTAACACAGTACACTTTCGTTACAGAGCATGGTAGCACTTATCCTTTGCTGACTATAGTAGATCTGCATAGAAGTGGGGACTATACAGACTACTTCTACTCTTCTTGTTAGATGCACACAATTAATAATTATTTTATTTTTTAATTTTATTTAAAAAAACACTTATCACGCCTACTTAAATCACTTATGCAGTTTACAGTGGTTTACCATATAAGGCAGTTTGCACAAGTGTGATTCGACAACAGATGGTTTTGCAAAATATAATGGAGTTTGACACTCCTTCATGGCGCTCATAAGCTCCTGATAATATGTAGATATGGAAATTGTTAGGGGACTACTAGACATTTTTATTACTCTTATCTTTTCCCCTTTACATATGGTTCAGTTCAAATTTTGTTAGATAATTGAGCCTGATATGAAAATATACAGTACATCAATTCCCAAAACTGATAATTATTTTTACCTGTTGGAATCATTCCCACAAGAACATGGTCATTCATAACTGAAGTATCATTTCCACGTTGATCAAACAATAGAGGAATTCGTCTGAATAAACAATTTAAAAAACAATTAAACCAAAAAGATTGATCAGACAATGTTGTGTACCGGTGTCAATGTATTTGGATTATAGTGCACAATACATTCAGTGATGACAAATGAATACTTTCGCACGGCCGACATATTGCTAAAATGAGTAAACATCTGGGGAAACTGTGACAGATTTTGTTTCTGCTGGAAGATTTGTTGCAAAGCCAATCAAATGCGTTTGGTCATATGACTTTCACCACAAAAAGTTTTAATATAGTGTAACTGGAGACTACAGAACATTCAAACACTTGCCTTGCTGTTTTTCTGCATTAACGAACAACCATTCTGGTATCTGTGGCTTTTTTTAGAAGTTCTTACATCCAACAAAGTAAGTTAGAATTCTGAGCGTTTTCAAATTGTAAAGATATAATATACCTCCTATAAAAGTTGTTCAAAATCGCACTCACACAGTGTCACGGGAATTCATCAATTAATTATTACATTCTTGTCTGAAACAAATTATATCACAGTTCCCCATATGTTTCCTCGCTTTAGCGAGACATCGGCTATGAGAGACTAACAAATGAATTGCACAGAAGGCCTAGAGCTGAGATGTTTTTGCATGTTGAAATCTGAAATCTAGGGGTGGGAGAAACCCACCAATTCATAAAAAGTAGTGCTGCTGCTACGCAAGTGCAAATAGACGATGCCATAGAAACCATACCCATTATGAATAATTAATAAGCTGGGAACAATTCCCCCAGCTTCACACCTCATCATGCCACCCTACCCACCCCCAACCTCAATGTTCTGGTTACACCACTGAAAATATATTTCTACCTTTGTGGAGTTATCAAAGTAGTTTTAACATGAAAACATTTGTTTACAGTTAAAGTATTGTGGTACTATTCTGTTTCTTGACCTAGTCCAGTTGCTTTGGTCCACTTTGCAAAAATTGCCATGCATTCTTATTCTTTACACTACAGGGTTGCATGAAATGGGAGGTACCTGTGAACAAGCAAGTTAAGTGTTCCTTGATCTGCAGAGACTGCCATCGGTCGTTGAGTGGACACAACAAGAGCCTCTTTCTTAGAATGATCTATCATGGACACTCTTCCAACTAATGGATAAAAGTTACCCTGTTGGTAAACAGTAATTAAAATGTGCTGAAGGTTAAACCATTAAATATTTGTATCATCACATCATAAATTTAATAACAAACATCATATTCACAATTAGAATGGCAAATATCATAATTTTATCAAATGTTTAACAGAGTGCCTGCAGAGCCATCCCTATGATTGCTTTCCCATGGTTTCAAACTACATATAATTATTATGCTTGTGTCACTTACACACATTGTATATGTAGTTAAAGTTGCATCATTCCGAGGGGGGGGGGGCTCAGTCAATTAATGGGTGTGGCATATAATAGAAACTTGAGCCCTATAAACCAGCAGGAAGTAAGCTGCTTGTAGCTTACACATAAGCTGGAACTAATAACTGTTCTAGGTGAAATATATTCCTAATTTTCTACAAGAACCTTTAAACAGTAAGGGTAATTATATAATGGTCTGTTGTGTTTCAGGCATGCCATGATTACTAACTAAATGACACCACGAAGCAATCGTAGGGATATGTTTTTCTAGGAACAAGTCTAAGCATGAAAAGATCACAACCTCTAACATACTCTACCACAACCTCTTAAGCTACAATTAAAATGGAATGTAGTTATGAACAAATCAAATGATATTATTCATTTAATAGGAATTGTGATATAATGTGTACAAGGCCAATTTTATAAGTATTTCACAATTATTTAATATATATGTACAAATCAGTATATATACCTGAAATGGTTTAGAGTTATCATAGGTTCTAGTCTGCAAAAAAATAAGAAGGTAACACACAAATCAGACAATAAACAAAAAAACGAGTTTCTGTTACCCTCATGTATAAAGCTGATCTGGTTTAGGAGAAAACATGCAGATGACAGTCCTAGTGGTTTAGTTGGTAGACAAAACTGAAATTACCAACACAGAAATTTCCACCCAATTGCTTTTGATCTACTACTGCAAGAAAATATTCTCACATCGCCAATGAAATGTCTGTCAATAACTAAGTGTTTACTAGTTTGTGAAAAACATTCATGTCCAATGTTGTATTACACAACTTTTAGGACTACACAATATTTTATATAGTACCTCAATAACTTTCACATCACTCACCCTGTCCACAAGATTACATTATGACAAGCAGAGCTGCTACAGTGTGCTTAAACGCTTTTCGTCTGACCTTTTTTTGCTATAAGAGCAACATTTATAAAATACTACCATTGCAGTAGGTAAGACTGTCAAGTAAATCTGTCTAAGATGAATTATAAGCTCTTACTATTCATGGTTTCATACAGTCAGAGGGGGAAGAGGGAACATTTCAGCTACACTGTGATCACAAGAAGCAACCTCAGACAGCCTAAATTTTAATAATTTCCTAGAGGGCTCACCCCCAGACTCCCCTAAAAGCAGTGTTCTTCACATGATCGATTCTGTCCCCTCCATAACAAAAAATCCAGATAAAACCCTGCTATTATTACGTAGCATAGTTATATGTGATCAATTTCCTACAGAAACACAACATAACACATACCATTGGATATATACCACTTGTGTAAGTTATAAACTCTTCACTCTCAAGAGATGTTTTCAGAGAGAACAATATTGAGTTAGGAGTTGATGATAATGAACCAATCCTATAAAATGAATGACAATAATTTAGGAATATAAATTATTACTAAAGTTCTACTAAACACTCTCCAGTTTCCTTTATCAATATTCAAATGTAGCAAGAAAAATAAAAATATAGTATTTAAATCAAAAACATTCATTTAGATTACTACCAAAATATTGTACATGTATAACTGCAATGCAAAATGATTTGTTTTGGAAATAATTTTGATTAAGAAAAGTGAAACTTATAATTGAAGGGATCAGAAGTAAAGTGGACCAACCCAAAAGTAACTACTGGAAATTGTCCATAGACTTCAAATTGTACGGCTTTTTCTACAGTTACGACAATTTTTATAAATCACAGTTACCACTTCACAACTTTGAGAAGACGTCTGGTAACAAATGAGTATGTGAAAACAATTAATCTTGTTTGAATGCTATCACTGATGAAACAATGCCTGAAATAATTACAATTGAAGTAAAATATTAAGAAATGACTTTAAGCTTTCTGCCATGATGGTCCCTTTCTAGCTCCACAACCAAGTGTATTTGTTGCACTAAGCAATTCATGTGATTATAACATAATTATGATTATACATGAGGGTTGTAAGTAAAATTTCCCAACCATATTAACATAGATGTATGTTTATAATTCTGTAAAATTATATTATATATAATAATAATTATAATAATAATAATTATGTGGTGACTGTTAGGAATGTACTCACGTGTTCTGAATGTCAATGAATTGCTTATGTAAATCACTCAAGGGATGAAATAGTCTCATTGTTGTCCTAATTGGACAGGTCTCCTGTAAAATATCATATTTAAAATTAAAAATTATAAATCCCCAGTGTGTCACTGAAATACTCACAGTACTAATCTGCTGTTGTACTTCCCAAACTAAAGGACCATCTGCTGTGAGTACTGTATCAATATTCTATATATAAAAAAAATAATTTGAAAACCAAAATTTAAATAATAACCAGTGTTCAAGAGAGGTATTTATATAATTTCAGGAGTGAAATAGCTGCTCTTCATTTGATAAAGAAAATAATTCATACATCTTATTGAGGTAGTACATGTGTTGAACATAAGCCCAGCTCTCTAAACTGGAATCATTATAAAAATGACAAACCATATTTTAATTTTCCAATATGATCACTAACTTCAAATGTAAGTGCTTTGCTTTAAATAAATACACAATGTACATGTATATCATTAATTTCCTCTGCTATATAAACCGATTAATGTGGAAATAATATATAAATATGATTTTTTTGTGGTACTTGGAGGCTATTAGATCACATAAGAACTGAGGAAGTTATATTCCAGTCAATGAATATTTTATTGTGACAAATATACAATATTCTACTGCTTCAATACTTATAGTTTATGAATGACACAAGCACAACTTTTTTAATGTACATGTAAATTTGTAAATAATTAATCCAACAGATAATTACTATAGTTGTCATTCTTAACATTACAATTTTAATGCATTATGAAGTTACTAATAAAGTGTTTGCAATGTACATGTAGTGGAATTTTAATGAAATGTTACTCACCTCATCGTTAGGTAATAGATTTCTGGAACTATTAGAACCCTCCATTGGAACAAATGTGTACACATTAGTTCCATCACAAACTGAATCAAATGGTTTACCCACACTTTCAAGAACCTCAGTTAATTCAATTGATAATTTTAAAGATGAATTCCTTTTCACATCAGTTAAAGAAACAAGATGATTGTTAGAATTAAAATAAAGTTTGATATATTCATTGGTGATGTTGAAACTCTCTGTAATGAAAGAAGATGCCATTTATTGTTGAACAAAAGAAATGACCAGTGTGCTATGTAATTTAATTTTGATATCTGCTTTAGTTACAAAATCTCTAATGATATAATACACAATTACTTAATGTGAGTGAACTTGCTTATTTGGGTCAGCGAGTATGAGTGTGTGTCAGCGAGTATGAGTGTGTGTCTGCATGTATGTGCATGTGTGTGTGTACATCAGAGTGTGTGTAATACATAATGAATAATAAAAAACAGTTTCAATAAAAATGAAAGAAGATGTAAGGACGTCAAAACCCAAAAAGCATGCAAACAAAGTTTGGGAGACTAACATAGGACCCAAAATTAAACAAACCACTTCCATATAAGCCTACATAAGCACTTACACTGCTATAAAGCAAAATACAAAGAGCTGTACTTATGATAGAGAAGTTGGTTAGGATTAACTATCCTATAGGTCTTATATGAGCAAATGAAGTCCACAGAAAAACAGACACTCTCTTTCTAGGAAACAACATGACCGTAGCTGGAGCAGAACCACTGACCATTTGATCAGGAGGCTCATGCTCCAACCACTACGCCACACTGCCTCCTTAATAAAAGAGAGCCCTGGGTAATGAGGGATGACGCCTCTTGGCTTAAATGGTCCACTTTAGAAATTGTAGTCTTTCCGGTCAATTTGTGGGACTTACCACCCTGTGGATTCTGACGGCACTTTAAGTCAGGGGTATAATAGAACTTCAGTTCCCCACAGAACTGATAGACTACGGTCTTACATACATATATGTGGTTAGTCACTCCCATCAACATGTCCCAGTTTGATGGGCACTCTTTTTTTTTTTAAGGAGGCAGTGTGGCGTAGTGGTTGGAGCATGAGCCTCCTGATCAAATGGTCAGTGGTTCTGCTCCAGCTACGGTCATGTTGTTTCCTAGAAAGAGAGTGTCTGCTTTTCTGTGAACTTCATTTGCTCAGCTGTATATATAGGCTTATGTTTTTTTATTATTCTTGTTTCCATTGTTTTTTTGTTTTGTTTTTTTTCGGAATGGTGCGAATATTTTTGTAGATTGCAGAAATGCTGGTGTAAGTTATATATCATGAAATCAAACAATCATAGATTTGTTTCAATCTGTTCATTAATAAAGATCAGTCTTTTGTTATTCATGCATTCTTTTTCACTTACAGATGATGTCTATTCTCTATTTCACTTACAGCACTGTCTGCAGTCCTACAATTAGTGTCTGTCACTGTGTCAACCATTCAGTATTCCAATGCTTATCATAGTATATAATATCAACGGCTTTAATATTAATAATTACTTTATTCATTATTATAAGAATTTATTTGCTCAAAAATGTTAGTACTATGCCAATGCAACATGCCTTTTCAGCTTCCATGCTTGAGTATACGAATCCACATGCATAATTAAATTCCTCATGGCTCAATACACTTATGAAAATGGCGTCCAATTTGAGATCAAATCTTTGTAGTCGTCGAGACTCTCTCATTTCATAGATATCATCTCGATAAATTTGGATCAGAATTTTACTATGAATGCAACTGGAATGGTGTTAGAATCATTGTGATAGTTGTAAAAAAAAAATGATTTGGCTGGAAAATAAAAATAATAATATTAACAGATTTTGTCAGTTTTGCCACTCGCCGGTTCTCTACCTTAATGACAATTTTTGGCCGTCTAGAAGGTGTTGGTAGTGATAAAAACACTAGATATGAATTGGTACATGTATGTGTGTATTAAAACCTATCTGTGTAATGTGTGTATATTACCAGCGATTTCAGCTCATCAATTGCAATTGAAATGTATGAGCAGCCATTTTTTTCCCTGCCATCCCTACATAAAGAGTACTACCATACTCTCTGATAACTGTTGTTCATCACATGATGATCACATGTGTCTTTGTGTATGTGTGTGTATTTTGTATATGCAAGTGTGAAGTTGAATGTGCATAATTATTATACAGGTGTCCAATTTCTTTTGTGTTTCGATGGCACTATTTCTTAATTTCTTCAATCTCTGGATTGTATCTCTTGGAGGGTATGATACTATATACCATTTTAGCATGCTCCAAGGTTTAAGCACAAAATTTGTGAGCACATGTCTTTTTATAGATACTTTAACCTGCATCAGAGAGTGCTAATAGCATGGGCATTCAGGCATTCACCATACTACTTTCCTGACAGCAATGATGTCTCTCTTTGTTTGTCTGTCTCTGTCTGTATATGTACATGTATGTCTTTCTTTATGTCTGTCTGTATGTCTGTGTCTCTGTCTGTATATGTACATGTATGTCTTTCTTTGTGTCTGTCTGTATGTCTGTGTCTCTGTCTGTCTCTTTGTTTGTCTATGTCTTTCTGTGTGTGTGTGTGTGTGTGTGTGTGTGTGTGTGTGTGTGTGTGTGCATGTCTGTCTGTCTATTTGTCTGCCTGTCCATTTGTCTGCCTGTCTCTTCTCTACTTTTCCATGCACAAGCAAATATTATAAAACACTAGAAAGTATACCAAATGAACTCACCATGAACCTGTTTTAAGGAATCAAACTTTGTACCACATTCAGTTTTTTGCAAATATAATGTTTGCATTCCAAGTGGTGGCAAGCTAAGAGGTATGTAGAATCTATCCTGTACTTGTTGACTCATCACTCTCTTATTGCGAACCCGTGAATATGTGCTGAAGACCTAGTAAAAGAATATAGCAATGCTGTCATTTGCACAATCAACCACTATAATACAAGTTACATTTGGGAATATATATTACATATTGGAGCAGGCAAGACTACAAGAGTGAGTACAAAAATGAATGAATATGTAGACATATCATATCAAACCACATGGTGGATGTAGTTTGTATTGAATATTCAATATTCAAAATTAATATCTACAAATTGAATACTGCACCATAAATTCAGTGCTTATTAGGGCAGGGATGATTAATCAATTAATCAATCCATATTTAAAATTCTTCTGATTAGTGATTATAAATCTGTGATATCAATCATCAATTATTCCAAAAGACCTACTTTTCAAGCATACAACAGTATAATATGGAAAGCTTCTTGATAATTGAATGGGAGGAGTTTCCTGCATTAATTAAGTTAATTGGTCTAATAACTTCCGCTGATTTTAATTGATTATCGAAGTTAGTAATAATCAATTTCAGAAACTCAGCCGATTCCCAGCCCTAGTACTTATACAAAGTCAGCAGGTTTTCAACAATTGCCTAGTTATGCACAATTATATGATAGAGCATAAACAATATTTGAAATTTGAAGCTTCGAATGTCAATTTTGACATGCAAGCATTTGAATGGGTGAGGTATTGCTCATCGTGCAATTTAATAAGTTGTTAGTTACTGTTGCATTACTCTTTCTTTGCAGCAAAATATATCTTATCCCTCTACCTATATCAAAAATACACTTTAAGGCTTTCTAAGCAGGAATGTAGTTCAAGATAAACAGTTTAAGAGATCATAAAATGCATATTAATGAATTTAAGCTAACAAACAATTTGCATCGTTTTCGTGTAGTAACTGTTTATAACTGCTTCATATACTACAAAAAATGATTTTAAAGCTATACGATTGCAAATAAACCCATATCTACTAATTTACATGTAGGAAACATTTAAAACTCGCATATTGAATGAGCAAACATTGCCAGCATTTGTTCATTAATACTTAGTGAATTGGGTAAACCTACATACATTTATGTCCTAAGAGTTAAATAGCTAAATTACCTCAATACATAATCCTTCAGGTAACTCCAGCATGACATAATCAGACCTGAGTAGGAAGTGATATAACATAATGCTATATGTGTCTTACAAATAATGATCCCTGATTTAGTTATTGCAACTGCTAACTAAACTTAAATCATTCTTTCTAACTACATAATAATGGTGAGGATTATATGTGACCAACAAACTGCTTCTTTGCAAACAAAGCATGTAAAATATACCAATACATGTACTACAGTCTAGGTCAGATTTCCTTTTACAAGGCCTAGAGAAATATGTAAATGTATATGTATATGTATGTCTAACTGTTATAACTCAATAGGTGTCCAACTATTTTGCAACCACTCAGCACTCAAAACTATGGGGTGCTGTTTGTGTCAAAATTCGATAACAATCAATATTTAGGAAAACAATCGATATTTAGTAAATATCAACGATGCTTAGTGTATATATTAGGGCTGAAACGAATATCCGCTTTATCCGGATATTCGTTCGTTAATTTGGTATCCGGATGTATTTTTAGCATCCGGATATTCGTTCAATGTTTGCGCATGCGTAGAAATTGAACATGTGACATTATAATTGCAATAAAATGGCCGCGGAGAAGTTTCTTGCTCTGTATTACGGGCGTTCTACACCTGTAGAGTACTGAATGGATAGTTTAAACAACTTTGGCTGTTGTTATAAACATCTATAGCAACTGTAAACAGCAAAATGGTGAGCTAATATGTAATACATGTATCTCACTAGAAACGAGTTATGACAAAATATCTCTGAAAGCAAGTGAATATCCGGATATTCGTTCGTTAAACTAACCAAATATGCAGATACCAAGAACTACTATTCGTTGCAGCCCTAGTATATATCGAAGCCCCCTTAGTTTAGGCCCTGGGATCGTTGGAGCTATCATCAATGTTGTATATTCGCCTCTCCTGACTCAAACAATATGGATGATAACCCTAACAATCCCAGGGCCTAAACTGAGGGAGCAGAGCCCCCCCAGACCCCCCCCCCCCCCCCAGTTTGTCAGGATCGTTGATATATACTATACTAAGCATCATCGATATTTACTAAATATCGATTGTTTTCCTAAATATCGATTGTTATCGAATTTTGACACAAATGGCAACCCATACAAAACTACATGCATAATCCTAACATGTCTTCATTACCTTGTTTTATCACTTGGGTTATACACCACAATAACACCCATATTAGTGTTAGAAAGATGTGCCAATGCATCCATTATATCTGTTGTAAATAATGGAATATTCTTATCTCCCTTGCACAGGATCATACTCTAAACAATGAACAACAGATTAGTGGATATACAGAAGTCAAAGCAACAAATTTAAACTAACTACTTCTACATAACCTAACAAGTATGACTAGATTAAAAGCAAAACACAAAGAAGCTATAGTTATGTGGAAGTGGTTACTTTAATGTAGTTGCTATGGTACCATCCCAATCTTGTTTCTGTGCTTTTTCAGTTTTGATATTCTAAAGAAATGTTTTATTACTATTCTTGTCTTTTTTGTCATATTCATTTTTTTGCAAGGACAAAATGTCCAAGCAAAGTGAGATCTGCTCAGACAAACAGGATAAATGGTCAGAAACTGTCTGATGTCCAACTGTTATTTCGACCACTGGACTATTCTATATACATCACAGTTCATCAACTAACTGTAATAGTAGTTTAAAAAATATAGAAGTGAAATTTAAAGGAATGTTCTCACAGGAATACTCAATAGTAAACACCCTGGTTCTAAGCCCTTCGATTAATAATTATTTACAATGTACCTTCAATAAACCTATAGCTTCTTCTCCACTACCAAGAGCATATTCTAACTTCAAATTGTAATCTTCATAGGAGGAAGAAAAAGATGTTCCTGTAATCGCATCATGATGTGTCAGTAGAGCTGAGGTAGTGTGACTCACAGAAATACTCTTTTCTAACAAGCTGTAATTAAATGGATGTAGACTATTGAGTGTATCTAAAACTGATGTTACAGCCTCTTGTTGACGAGTTAATAACTTTTGTGCTGGTTTAGAAGTAAAGTAACCACTCCAGTATGTATCGTTCTTCACTTTATTGCATGGCTGATTCGCACACATTTCTGAGTTACATGGGTAACAAGCAATGTATGGAAAAAAATCAACTCCATTAAAGGAAGGAAAATCCACACCATCTTTTTGAATTACTGTAAAATAATCATTAAGAGTAGAAAAGCGAAACTCTAAACCCAAAACACCTGACTGATTATTAATGTGACTCATAGTCTCTTCCATTTCTTGAAAATCTTTAGTCGCATCTTTAAAAGCAAAGTCACTTCCAAATGGAAGAAGCAAATGTTCTGTTTTATACCATTCCATTCTTTTCCTACAGGTGTCGATTAGAGACTGGGCTTTCTGAGCAATATCAGTACCAGTAATTTTAGGAGTCGAATAATGTGCACCTAGAACATGTGTGAACATTGATATATTTGTGAATGGTGATGTCCAATTGAATTCCAAGGTCTTATTCATTTTCATCTGCTGTTTAATTGGATTGGGTATGCGATTGAGTACAATGGCATTGTATTGAAGAGCATGATATAACTCCGGCATCATTATAGAATGCCCAAAAGGGTCAATATGCCAGTCATATTTCGGTCTTGTGTTAAGATTCTTTTGAAGAAACTGCAAGCCAAGCGTCATTTGGTTTACTATAGTACGAGCATCATTCACAGCCTCATCGTGCATTGTCCACCCTCCACCAATCATTTCTAATCGACCTTCTTTTATCAATTGTCTCATTAGTTCTTTTTGATCGTCACTAGCATCATTCCACCATCTTTGTAAAAAGGAAACTTCCTCCCAAACGAATTTTCTGTTAGGGTCCTCTTTAAGAGAGATTAGTACAGTGCTAATTATGCTACCCACGTCTTGTTCATAGTATTGTTCAAAAGACTTCCTATATCCAGCATCACAATGACTGTGTGGGACAACGTGAACCACAGATAGGCAGCTTGATATTTTAAACACAGACAGGAAAACAAAAAATAAAAGTGCCATGTTTGTCGGCACCATTATATGATACTCGTGCTCAGACTCTACCCCTTTTTGAGATCGGATATCCGGATATCGATATATGCGTGGACAGCCCACCGTCCGATCAGAGCCGGAGTCTGGGGACGAGCCACTGCCAACTTAATTAACGATAAGTGAATGGGCGGGGCAACCAGACTGACAATTTAGTGACAAACATGGCATGGCATGGCACTTCTAAACCATAGATTATGTAGACTACGTACTGTATACAATCTATGACTAAAGTCACTAAAGTCTGTTCACAACTTCACATTCACTATGTTCTCAAAATTAGGATGTGATGACTTTATATTTAATATAGTGTATAGTTTAATGTCAAGGTTAATACATGATTATACTGTAACTCAATAATGATGAAATTTGACATTCACAAAAAAGAATAGGAAGGATAATTATATGAAATTGGTGCAGGTAAAAAGATTGTTGGTCATTAACATTCTTCTGTGAATCTGAATGACTACAGACTACAATCTCACATACCTAGCCCCTCCCACATAAACTGGGAGTGGCTTGCTATGGAGATGCTAGCTTGACACATAGATTATAGTCTCTGTGATACAATATTAGTACTCGATAATTATAGTCAAATAGCACATTGCCGCCATCTTTCGTAGCATGACAATATTGATTTTGATTGGCCCTCCACAGATTCATACTGACACAACACTTTCCCCTAGCCCATTTCATTTTTGTATGGAAAGCATTTTCCTAGTAGCCTTTTCATGACTGTAGGTGAATTGATAATAGACCATAGTGTGGCAATCCTTTTCTCTATAAGTGGTGTAATGAGAGCATTGATCAAGTGAATATACGCAGCAGTTGTGATATTCTTTGTTTTTAACTACATACACTCAACATTTTTATGTTAATTATATGTGGTGATTGGAGGTAAAAGAAAATGAATAATGAACTCAACAAAATTAATAATAATAAATGTATATTAGAAGTCCTAATCACATAATAATTATCATAATAGTTGATCTTGTTAATAATTTAATAAAGGACCACTGTTCGAATACTGTATGAAATAAGAGAATTAAAATTTCATAATTAGTAATTTGCAGCAAATTCAAAATTCTTCATACTTATGGCCCCAACTTCCATGATTATAAATGATCTAAAATTACTATAATTATTATGGTTGAGAAATTAGATGGTTGAATCAGTTTGGCAGATTGGTTAATTCACTGCCTTTTCCAGTGAGTAATTGTGTTGTTTGTTAAATAAACAATCTATGTACTGATATTCTATTTCTAATTAATCAATTACACAATGCATAAACTAAACTTTTTTGGGATCTGATTGGTCATAAGTAATGTGATCAGCCGCTAAGATGGCACTCAGGTAATTAGCATATTTATGAATTTTTAAAAACTTTTTTCCATAAAAAACTCCATTTAAAGAAGTTGTTCTTGGTTACTTTTGATAGTCTTACTGACCTCAGAACTGATCATGTGTTGATAGTGCTTCCATTCCACAGCAATTCCATGCTGTTTCTTTCAGCCAGAGGTAATGTATTTGACCAATCTATGATAGCTACAGATATAAAACTTGTTCTACTCTCATAACCTACTTTAGTCTACACAGCAACGGTCTCCATTTTAAACACAACTTCTAGGATCTCTGAAACGAGCTTTCCACTATGTAAAATGTACTGTGAATCAACAACTGAGTTTTAAAAATCTGAGCAATAGTGTGTGTGGATAATTAGAACAAGTTACCTAAAAATATTACTATGACAGTAATCAGAACTGTGATTAATGAATATGCGAATTACCAAAGCGCCACGCCATTACTAAATATACCAGGGTGGCATCACCAACAATAATTAACCAGATGTCAAAATACAGTGTAAGCTTTATTCATTCTCATATCCTTACCTCTTTCCTTCATGCATGAGAGTGAAAGCTTGATTAATTTCACTTAGTGGAAGATCACCGGTTACAAACTCATCTACCTTGACTTTACCCTTGAGATATCCCTCTACAAGTTCAGGAACACTGTCACGACTCTTCCAGCCACCAAATGCTGTGCCCTTCCACACTCTACCAGTTACTAACTGGAAAGAACGAGTTGAGATTTCTAGAAAGGATAAATTCAGACAATAATTTATTAACAAAGCAAACATTTTATCAGAAGAACATGAGGGACAGAGTTTTTGATATGTTTTAAAGCATGGGCCAAATTATTTCAACAATGGTTAGTGTGTGCACCATTGGGAATATATACTGAGCCAATTAACAAAGATTTAATGCTTTTAGTGACAATATAATCATAATTAATTGCACCACTGGCACGAAGAGAGAACTGTGCAGTGCCAAATAAGAAGTTCTTTGGTGCAATGGTGCGCCATAGTAGCTTATCAAAAACACTGATGAGGGATATCTACATTTTTCCTATTGATGAATTCCCAACTACATACAATACAAACCCCATGCATCATTTAGCTATATAAATATATATTCTTATATATAATTATACCCATGTATAGTGCAATTACATCCCCAAATCAAAATCACTAATTACCATGGTGATTGAACCCATAGTAGTGAACACACACATTTAATCTATGAATTTATAATGAACTTGGTTTCAGCTCCACATGATTCTACCCGTAGTACATACATTACATGTACCTTGACCAGCTGGTGCTACACCAATGATAGTAGACACGCCCCATCCTTTGTGACATGCCTCCAAAGCAGCACGCTATAAAATTATTTAAAATATAATTATGACTGTATACCAATGCTGGATGATATCAATATTTCATAATATTACTACAATTATCACAATAACTCATTATTGCATTGAAAGGAAATTAGCCTTAATGATATGCCTCGCTGATATCAAACTGACCTTATACTGGTGACAGAAATAATGATTTACAACAGATGATAGCAAGTCTGAAATCCATTAACTGGACTACATCTAGTGTTACATTAGTTTGGAGATATTTGGGGACAGCAACTGATGCACATTGTGTTGTGGATCAGACCCTACCAATTTGTACAATTGAGGGTTGTTTGACACGTACAAGAAAAGACTGAACATTCTCAACCTTTACAGCCATCTAAAAAAGTAATACCCAATGGCCCAAGCCTAAGAGTAAAGTAAAGCTCAACAGCTAATACATATCATATAAGATATACAACCTGTGTACTTTGTTTAGTTGCCAGAATATGCAGTCAATTTAATCCTTATTATTGTCTGCCAAGTAGAAGCCTTTTCCAAACTGATCTATATGCAGAAGTTCAAAAGATGAAAAAAATTTAATGGGAGGAGCTATTTTTTAGATAGAGCTTCATGTAAGCTCATGAAATAATTAGAACATACTATATTGCAATACATGAAAGAAACCCTCTACCCCTATGATAAGAAACCCTATCCCTGTGATAAGAAACCCTACCCCTATGATAAGAAACCCTCTACTCTTATGCCCCTATGATAGCTAAGTGTAGTATCATATATACATGTATTCTAATTATTTCGTGAAGGCTTACATGAAGCATGAACTCTGCTATCACTGATTTTTGGACACCTCATCTGTCATCTGATCCATACATCCCTTTCTCTACACTGTACAGATAAATCATGGGAAATACAAGCTAGCCATTACCTATGCACCACATACTATACTGAAGATCATACAAGTGAGAATATCAATTAAGATATGGTCACGAATCATTGAAGATATGATAAAAACAAGTAGTCCAAAAAGATACACTGTGTTTACTAATTTCATCATAAAGCCTATTATCCACTGGGACACTTTGGAGTTGGAAACAAATTGCCTGCTCCAAAGTTGTCTAGTGTATGGTAAAAGTAGTAGGTTGTATAAACATGTTGCCACAAAGTAGAAGCATGCCTTGCCTTATTCACTGGCAACATGGAGTAGACAACTTGTCGCCAACTCCAAAGTTGCCTAGTAGATGGTAAAAGTAGGAGGTTGTATAAACATGTTGCCACAAAGTAGAAGCATGCTCTATTCACTGGCAACATGGAGTAGACAACTTGTCGCCAACTCCAAAGTTGCCTAGTAGATGGTAAAAGTAGGAGGTTGTATAAACATGTTGCCACAAAGTAGAAGCATGCTCTATTCACTGGCAACATGGAGTAGACAACTTTTTGCCAACTCCAAAGTTGCCTAGTGGATGGTAGGCTTAATAAATTCTTACCATTGTAGATACATTCCCAATACACTCAAATGTGTAGTCCAGTCCTCCATCTGTCATTTCAACTAAAACTTGTTGTATAGGGCGTTCATGATCTCGAGGATTAACAAACTCTGTTGCACCAAACTCTTTAGCTAGAGTAGAAAAAAACACGTGTAAGCATACATACATTTGTATATACATATTTCAAGACAAACAATACAAATGTACACAGGTGAATAATCATAGGGTGGGTCTGGGGGTTACTGTGGGGATATTAAAACAAAACCATGGTGGGTAATGATCCACTAATTGCAGTGATCCACTAATAAAAAGAGTTCATACACAAAGGGGCCTGGGATTAAGGCTTACACCTCATCCACTCTCCCTTGACTATCTAAAGAGGTTGTTGTTATAAACCTCTGTTGTACTTGTAACTACACCAAAATGGTAATTCAAACAATTTATGATGAGTATTCATTCGTTAAGGAATTATTTGAATACCAAACATTATTCGTGTCAGCAATAGTAATTAATATTTGTACATTTAGGTATTTGACTCTAAAACTTGAAATTGTACTTATTTGGCTTGGTAGATGGATAAATCAGGTCTCCGCTCTACCCTTTATGATTCTATTACCTAAGGCAACATTACGTTTGGTACAATTCTACAAGTCTTCTAATGTGTGTTCCATAAATACATGTATAGACAAACCTTTAGACCACTTGTCAGGATTTATATCAATTGCAAGGATCCGTGAAGCTCCAGCTTCAACACAGCCCATTATAGCTGCTAGCCCAACTGCTCCACAACCAAACACAGCAGCTGTACTACCAGCCTCAACATGAGCTAAAATTAAAATTAATAGCAAACGTTAGCACAAACATTTATTAACTATGACAGAGTGAGTCTATGGAGCTGACAACTATGATACTGTGTCCTGTAGTATAAGACTAGAATTCTTCTAAGTTTACTTTAGAAAGGTTTAAATTTAAAGTAAATTTAGACGTTAAAATTTATTGCATAACATGAAAGAATCAGAAACAAAGGAAAACTGAAAAAGTCAGGAATCCTATTTGAGGGTATTGAATCCAGGACCTACTGATATCTAGTCAGGCACTATTACAATCTGAGACACTGAACTTCTTAATGTCTGAGGAGTGTAAGATTTTACTAATCCCAAAGCTAGCTTCAAACCTAACTCTCAAAACTCTCTCTTACATACATGTACATGTAACAATTCTTTCATAACTCAAATAGAAACAAGACACAACTATTATACTTGTTATTCTTATTTTAAGTGGATTGATAAGATAATTGACGTTTAGTGGACGTGATTCTCAAACAATTTGACCTGAAACAAAAACTGGCAGTAATTAAAAACAAGCGAAGTTGTAGCAGCCACTACTTTATTTGTACTTCATTTTAAGCTGTGATTAGACAGCAATAGCCTTCAAACAAGATGAGTTGTGTTTCCATGTACTCTTTTGCTACCGGTAGTCTTCTGAAAGTGGTGAAATGACAATTATGAGTTGTAAATAACTTTATAACAGAAAGGTTTTAGTAAAGTCTGTCTTTTATTTTGATTCTTGTGTAATTTCACATCTTTTGGTAGCTTGATAAAATTCTCAATGTAGCTAGTGGTCCAGACATTTTGGTAAAAGAGACAGGCAGGCAGACAGACAGACAGACATACAGACAGAAAACCTGATTACAGTAACCCTCTGCTCCACCTACACGGGTGAGGGTTAATGACCATAAGTACGTCTAATACCTGTATTGAGAACAGCTCCATAGCCTGTTGCAATACCACATCCAAGTAAACACACACGCTTAAGAGAAGCTGAAGAATTAATCTGAAATATACAATACAAAATTCTAGAGAAAAGTCCTATTACTATTTCAGGGAAAAACATACTCAAAACTTTATTAACTACATGTGGCTGTTTAGTCATCAAATGTTTGAAAATAATATTTCTACAAAAACATATATATATGATGAAACATTATCACTTCATTATACCTAGAAGATTTTGTCTAATGTGTTCCAAATCCATTGGCCAACTTCATGGCCCACAGGACCATTCCAATAATTGCATTTCCACGGGTTCAAATTAAATTTATGTTGTTTTTTGTATCCCTTAAGCATTGCCTATGTAATTAAGGAAGTTGTGTCATTCTGGAGGGAAAAATTAATGGTCATGGTAGGTAAATGAGCTCGCACTCAAGCCTCAAGCCAGCAGCATGAAATCAGCTTGTGGAAAATGGAATCAATAGATTACAATATGTATACAAGAACTAAGTCATCACAAAGCTATCATAGGGATAGATTTTCTCTGTATATGTATAATATCACTCTCTCTTTAAAGTCCTTTTATAAAATTTGTATTTTCCTTTTTGCAGTGCTTTTTTTGCTGTTCTGTAGACCAAGCATGCATTCTTTATGTGCTATGGCCATTAACCGAGTCCCACAGAATAACACAGTTACATATGCAATGCATGTGTCACAAACACATACAGGTATATAATATATATTCATTTATACACTACAGGTTTCCCTTGAGCCCCTCCCCCTCCCTTGATTTTAAACCAAATTTATTTCAACACAAAACAACACCCTATTACAAACCTTCCAGCGCCCCAAAAGCCACCAGAAGCAACCTCAGCTAGCCTAAATTTAAAACATTTCTTAGGGAAGCAGTGTTTTTGGCATGATTGATTCTTTTCCCTCCCTAACAAAACCTCAATCATAGAGATGGCTCATTAAAGTGAATCCATACATTAATTTAGAGACTACAAAGACACAATTTGGAGTCCAGTTACTAGTGTTGTACTTATACTGGTATAGGCATTTACATAGGTGACTATAGATAAATATACATGTAAGTATGGCTAAGTACTAAGTAGTATAGGACTATAGGTATATAATATCAATACTTTAATAAATGATTGTATGTCATAATTCTTCTTAAATGACTACAGCTTTTCATACACAGTTCCTACCATTAATCTTTGCCTCCTCTTGGCACCCTTTTATGGCATACTTTACAAATTGCATTCCTATCTGTAATGGTAAATTAAGGACATCCACATGGAACTTAAACAAGCAGCCATCTTGTACATGTAATTGTCAAACATTGTGAAGCAAATTGCACATACTCAAAACTTGCAATATCAGTATTTGTATTGATACCGATAATATTGGATAGTGGTAGTATAGGCAGAAATCAACATAGGCACAACAATAGCATTTACTAGTACTCTTCAGTGATGTCTTATTGCTCTGTACTGTACATATATATATAAATACAAACAATTATTAACAGACCTTAGCTACAGCAATTTCTGGCACTACAGTATATTCTGAGAAAGTACTTGTCCCCATAAAATGATAAACTGTTTTTCCCTTGCAAGTAAAGCGTGAGGTCCCATCTGGCATTACACCTTTCCCTTGTGTGACTCGAATAGTACTGCATAAATTGGTCTTTGGATTTTTACAGAACTTGCATTCTCTATGAAAACACAAATGTACATTAAATAACTATACAGACACTACACAGTACATTAGTGTTAATGATTGCATTGTACATGTCAAACAGCTAGTGTATTTGAGATGAAACATATCCAGTACTTAGATGACCTACATATAGTTATTCTGTGATATTGATGATTTTCAACACACTGAAAAACAGTAAAAATGTCCTCAAAACTTCCAGCACTAAAAAAACAATTCTACAACCTTCATTACCCCTAGATACAGTTTTCTAAAGTTTACTATGTCCAAATTGATTTCAAACTCAACAAGTGTATATAGAGAAAAAGTATCCCTATGATTGCTTTATGGTGTCCAGCATTCAGTAATCATGGCTGACTTTATCATGCCTGAAACACAACAGCCTATTATAGTTATTATTTTGATTATCTACTCTCTTTACCTTTTAAAGAATCTTGTAGAACTTTAGGAATATATTTCAGGTAGAATAGTTAGCTAGTAGTTCCAGTTTCTAATTCTATGTAAGTTACAACATAGATTATATAGACTACGTATAAGGGATTGGAAACGCCCACGCATTTCCGTACACTCCGTTGCCCCACCCTATCTTTTTTAGCCAGCCCCTCCCCTCTAAATACAATGCGCTATGCATGCAAGAGTGGTAAAGAACTTGTTTTAAATCGTGTATCATTAAAGAACACTTTTGTTAAACTAAATGATAATATCACCAACCAACATAGGAGTGCTATACCTTCAGCTAGAAAACTGGAGTGTTGAACTATATGACCTACCACACTGCTTAGAGTCCCCAAAATGTAAGTACCTCGTAACCGTTTCAACTGGATTTTCTACATCTAAACGGTAATTTTTTTCTCTATATTTGTTTTAAACCCATGTATTTTTATTGAGTAACAAAACTTACATGGGAATATTGCAATAGAACTGTTATTAAAAGAAGTAAGAGTCCCAAAACCCGTTTTCGTTATGATATGTACTAAAAAACAATGGTTTTTAACATCGTACATGATTTGTTGCTAATGTTTTAGCAGTTGAGATGTTAAAACGATACAATAGCAACATGTGTATCAAGAAAAAACACCTTAATTGTCCAGTTTCAGCAAGGAATAGTGTTTTTTCTATGATCAGTCCTCACTACTAAGTAATAAAATTTAATTGATTTCTGGGGACACGGAGTGCGTCACAGACTTATGCATTGATGCTATGGGATCACGTGCGCCGTTTCCAATCCCTTATACGTAGTCTATATAATCTATGGTTACAAGCAGCGTTTTATTACGTGCCACGCCCATTAATTGACCGAGCCCCCGGGAATGACGCAACTTCCTTAACTACATATACAACGCATACTCGCGAAGTGGACAAGAAAATAAATATATAGTTCGAACCCGTGGGAAAGCAATCATAGGGATGGCCCTACGAGCCATAAAAAACGCCAAATTTTCTTGTTCTTAGTCCTGGATCACACATACGCATGTATAACTCAATATATAAACTTCTAAATCAAGTTTAGTTCACTTATAATTGGTATATTTTACCAGCCATGTGAGTGTAGGATTGATATACCTAACCAACCATGTTTCTCAATATTTTTGTACATACAAATTTTGTAATATCGTACCATGATCTAATATCACAATATACAGCGAGCTATACAGATATATTGCCCAGCTATAAAAGTTTGAGTGATTCTAGGCATAGACACATAATATGCAAAACCTTTCAACTAGTAACCTATTTTAAGTGAGTAATTAAGTTCAATCAGTCAATGAAATTAAATAATGTGAATATTAAACTATTATTTATTTCAGCGTATTTTACTATTATTTCTAAAGTTCTCCCAACCTGCATTGTGGTATATAAAGAGGAATAACATGATCCCCAGGTTGAACAGTAGTCACTCCTTCCCCAATACTCTCCACAATCCCACCTCCTTCGTGACCTAGAATACAAGGAAACAGCCCTTCTGTGTCATTTCCTTCAAGAGTATGAGCATCTGTATGACAAACCCCTGTAGCAACCACCTACATGTATTATAATTTTGAAAGTAAATGTTTGGTCATGAACAAAGGCAGTACCTATAATGTTCCTACCAGTATGCATAGGTATTGTGGGATAAGGTATCACTTCAGAGCCACAGGCAAGAGGATGATATCATTTACAATCTTTTAAGTTGGCAAGCAGGTTTATATCATGCATATAGACTGATGAAACATGCTATTTGTGATTTTATTAAGAGATTCATACCTGAATATCAGGACAAACAATAAGTAAACATTTATCAATCGATCTTTACCAGATTTATATCTTAAAGCAGGTTAAATATATTAACCTGCTTTGATGCTTATAATGTATAGGCTACGAATTCATTATGATTGTAAAAAGTCTGTTCACATTCACGATGTCCTCAAAATTATGATGTAATGGCTTTATATGTAGTATAGTGTATAGTTTAATGTCATATGGTTAATACATGATTATACTATAACTCGTTAATGAAGCAATGGATTGAGATTTGACATACACAAAAAATAACGTGAAGGATAATTATATGAAAATGGTACAGGTAAAAAGATGGTTGGTCATTTCAACTAAAGTTATGAGCATTTTTCTGAGGGTAAGGTGAACGTCAATGACCTTTACCTTATATTTCAGATATAAACTTAAAATCAGGTTGATATATAAACCAGCCTGTATAGATCAATCAGTTTGCTCAGTGTTTGGTATCGTGTTTTGTATTATTTGTTTGGTGCGAATGGTCATGTATGTATAATATATTAGAAATAACATGTCACATTGATGTATATGAAATATATTTTGTTCATTTAGGGCTACTAGAGAGACATTTCAATATCGGAGGGAAATGTTTCGGCCAGAAAGGTGTAGACTAATTACTTCTTCTGTTTTTGAGAAACTCGTGTACATTAAATGCAATGGTCATTTACATTAAAAATTGTCAGAAACCTCAATACTATAGTAATCCATAACAGCAACACTGGCTTGAGTAGCAATAGTAATCTACTCATCTTTAAGGTAATATTAAGAGTAATATATTACATACTTAGGTAGTAATAGTACATGTAATAGTAATATACTGATTTTTAAGGTAATAGTAATAGTAATATATTACATTGCAGTGTAATTGACCCCATGTCCGGACATCATAATCATAATTATAATTAAACATGTACAAAAGTGCTGTCTTTTAACTAATGAGTAGAAGATGTTGAAATGAAAACTGTTTACAAACATCTAGAAGTGACATTGTTAAAGTACCATTCCAGAAGTGACATTGTTAAAGTACCATTCCAGAAGTGACATTGTTAAAGTACCATTCTAGAAGTGACATTGTTAAAGTACCATTCCAGAAGTGACATTGTTAAAGTACCATTCTAGAAGTGACATTGTTAAAGTACCATTCCAGAAGTGACATTGTTAAAGTACCATTCCAGAAGTGACATTATTACAGTACCATTCTAGAAGTGACATTATTAAAGTACCATCAACTAAATTCATTGAATGGGCACGGGAATAAATGTTTGCACTCCTTTTAAAGTTTTATTGACACATTTCAAAAACAGTAGAACTAACAAGATGAACAAATCTTACATAGAGTGTGCGGTAACTGAATAATTCATATAATGAAAAAATAATGTAATTCAATTATAATTATACACACACAATTGTGTGTTGTTAATTCAAGATGGATGATACACAAAAGCTAGTACTTTATGAAAACATTGCAATATGTACATGTACGTAGGTACCAGTGAGCATAATAAAACATTATAGTTTATCAATGTAAGCACTAGTTATGAAAACGTTTTATTACAAAAAGACAGGCTTATGAACTGATTTACAGCAACCTTGAACAGTAGTATGGAGTGGAAACATCACGATAGGTAGCTATTCATACTAGTGTTGTTTTAGTTAACTATAAATATAAGTAAGGCATTTTGACTTTTAGTTAACTAAACTATAACTAAACTATAATTAAATTACAAGTCTATTGTAATAACTATAACTAACTAAAATGAAAAATGGCACTTTAGCTTGATAACTAAAGCTAAAACCATTTAAAAATTGTTTTAGTTAATTAACTATAACTTTAACTAAAACTGTAATAAACTACACATAACTATAACTAATATTGTCATACTAAAACAACAGTAATTCATACATACATGTATGGTGTGACATCATTAGCACCCAAGTAGGCAAAGTTTCACATTATCTTCTTCATAGTTATTAGAAACCAGAATACACAAAATTGTAATACAAACTACTCATACATTACATGTCTAAAGAGCAAATCAAATAAAACAATATGAATAACTAACTGTCTAATGCTTTGCTAATCTCGCCTCACTGTCTAATGATGTCACATCTTTAGCGAGATGTCATGATGTTTCCACCTTATACACTGTTGAAGGCTGTAGTAAAGCAGTTGATACCACTGGCTGTTTAAATAGGTTTTCATGCCTAGTGTTAAGATTAACGTTATATTGATATGAATATACTTATATAGTCGAATCAAAACTAAACTAAACGAGTGCTGTCAGGACGGGACCCTCGCCTACATGGCAAAGTAATACAAAGCACTACAATTTTTTTAAAAGTTTGTACATGAAACAAACAATACTTTTGTTACATGGAATAGAAATCTCGATAGAAATATAAATTTGAAAAACATTTATGGGCATTAATTAATTAAAACTGTTATAAATATCCTAAAAGACAAAATAATTAATGAAAGCAATGTATAATTTTTGTATATATATCTTACATCTTGTTTTCCTTCGAAAAACAATGAAGAAGTTCTCAAGTCTCCCTCCAAAACGAATCACCTCTACCACGTGTTTATATTAGTACGCAAGCATGCACGTACGTGCACGTACCTGTAGGTGGAGCGAGGTAGCTTTCTATCTTGCATCAATGGTGGTGTAGTAGCAACCATTACCTCGATTGTTTTTGGTTTGAAGTGTTTCTTGGCTAGCGACAGCCATAACGAAACAGGATAACTTGTGTTTGTGTGTCCATATTTACTCTCAGTATTGCCCTCGTTTCATCTTAAAGTCGTGAAACGGTAACTGTGAGTTATAAAAATTGTCATAACTTTAGAACCAAAAGGTTTTAGAAGATTTCCTACGTTATTTTTTTTTCCTTGTATAATTTAAAGTCTACCAGTACCCCGTTTGAAATGTCAATGTTTTTATTTTTCAAGAAAAATTGCTAACATACAGACAGACACACAGACAAAACGATTACCGTACCCTTCCGCCTACGCTACGCGGTGAGGGTAATTAAAGTCTGTGCTTTTCTAAACATAACTACCAAAATCTTCTGATAATGTCAAGACTAGTGGTTCAGCTCAGCAGAGTCTTCCAACAAAATTGTAACATGCATATGGCTATAATCTTGGAGCCACTTAAGGTGGTACTAGGGAGTGGGCGGATGCGACTCCAATCAGTTTCAAAATAGAATATTATATAATATGACTCTAACCTGGTGTAATAGCAACCTTCATATCTTCTGATCATCTTTAAACTTGTCTGCAAGAGTGAGAGTGTTGGAAAAATGTCCATTTTTGCTTTCGTAATAAGTACAAAACCAAGAAAGCCACGCCCACCAATCATGGCGTGCATGAAGTACAATGCATTTTGAGAAAACAAATAGAGCCGTTTTCTGCAAATTCATTTTACTTTTATAGTTACAAGAGCCTGAAGAAAGCTGAATTCTGTAGCTTTTCACTGAAACCATAAAATTTACCTTTCTAGACACTATCAAACTCCGATTTTTCTCAGAGAGCAACTACAGTTACCCCGCCATTGTTCTCATTGCAAATTCAATAGCACCATCCATTTTTCGTGCTGAAAGTGTCAGTTATGAATTTTATTAACACAAATATGAATTTAATTAACATATATGAATCTCATTAAAATGAAGCCATTGTTTGTATAAAGTAAAGCGGTACTTGAACAAACTGTAGTATGCTTTGTCCCCAGACCCTTCCTTCGTAATAGGTTGGGTCTGGCTACGCGAGACTAATTGTATGCTGCAAGAAGCTGGCAAGACTAGAAACTGATTGGAATAGCATCCGCCCACAGAAAAGACTACAACCTTAAACATGCAATGTAACAACGCATTTCCCAACCATGTACTGTACTCTAATACCTATGATTAACCACTTTGACCTGACAATGAGATAATAGTGAATGGGATCCAAAATGTTATGTAGAGAGTCCATTTACCTTGATGCGGACCTCCCCTTGTTTAGGTGGCTGTACTTCCACTTCTTCTATTGATAATGGTTTACATGCTTCCCAAGCAACTGCTGCACGACATTTGATAACCTATAGAACAACAAACAGCATATGTGCTGGTATTTCGAGTGGTATTTAGATAGATAGATAAATTTCAACAGGAAATGTCCCATCAGCCATAGGTTGAAAAAAAGTATGCATGAGTGAAAAGAAGTCATAAAGTCACCAAATTCGTTTTACTAACCTTTTCTTTAGTGTCCATCGCAAAAATAAGGGCTAAATCAGACTTCAGCACGTGCAATGTCGTGCATTAGTCTCGTTCCAGACTCCACCCCTTTTTGAGATGGACGTACGTACGTCGACGTACGTACCGGTCGACCGGACGCGTCGCGACGTGACGCGTACGCGCGCGTACGCGACGAGATCTAAGCGCAATTCGCCGGCGCAGCTCAGGTTATAAAATAAGGCGTGGCTATGTAGAAAAGGGTGTGGCGATGATATGATATATGAAGTGAGGGAACTTTCAAAAAATTGTGAGTTAAAGTTATAAATAATTATCAAAATACAGTTTAGGCTAAGTACATGATCCTGCATTGTAATAAAGAACGAAGATGACAATAGTGTTTATAATTTGTACATGTAGATCTGATTCTGATTCAATCTCGTCCATGTTTTCATATTGTGTGTACTTTTGTGGATGTGCATATATGTGTGTGTGTGTCAGTCTGTGTACATAAGTTGAAGAAGTTTTGTTTCTCTGTTCTTAAAGCATTTTGTATCATTTCACCTATCCATAAGTGATCATAGTCTGGCAAGCAGACCTTTTGCCTCCGCTTTTACATTCCACCCTGTCCCAATATAAAAGTGGAGGCGAAAGGTCTGCTCACCAGACTAAAGTGATCAAAGTCCAGGAACACTAAACTGACATATATAATTGATTTATGAACCCAAAAATAGAGTAGTAGGCAAAATAAGATTTACAGTATAATGTCTGTGTGATTGTTAATAACATTATACATGCTATAGAATATGCATCAAGAATGAAGCGAAGAACAAGACAGCGTGTTAGAGAAAATAAACTTCATCTGAAGTCAGATAGAAAAAGAAATACAGTGTATTCAAGCCCTGGTAGTCAACAGAGAGGTAGTACATATGTGTTGATAATTATAACTTCTCATTTAAGTTGCCAATTTTGAAACTTTTTTTGTTTCACTAACTAACTTTACTTACAAAAGTAGGTTTTGATTCTTAAGTACAGACCTAATTTGTAAAGATAGCTAGTGATCATCATTGAGACTGAAATGTCATTCCAAACTTACATTTACAATAATGGATGAAGTTAAAACCAGTATACTCAATTATTTTGTATACTTCATTTCAATTAGGAGTTTGTTGTTTGAAAGCTACAAATATAGAACCTTTTGTATGGCTACTTTAGTCTATAGAACAACTGTTTGTATACATACTTCATTAGTACTTTCAACCTCTATCTTTAACTATATGGAAGTCCACAGCAAAGTGTTACATATGTGTATAACATTAAAATGAGACTCCAATCTTACAACAATTGATAATCCAAATTTCAGAGCTGTGGAGAATATATCCTATGGCAATGTTCTTCCAATTAGAATCAACTCCTGTGAAATTAATTTTCCTTTAAATCAACTTCCCATCAATCAATTTCCCAATTATTAGTAACTAATAGTACAACATTATTGTATCTAGTATACTGATATCAAAATGCTTGCAATACGTTTTCGCTTTGTGGAAAACTTGAATTTCTAGTATATACTACATACCATGGCTAATTATGGTAAGATTCGTTAGGGACAAAACAACTCTTGTTTGAAGATACATGTACAAATTTCATATAGCAAAAAGGGTTTTAGAGATGTGAACATCATATGATGCTATTATAAAATCAATTGATTTGAAGGAAAACATCTCATAAGAGTTGATCATGGAAATTGATTTCGTGGTAGCCAACCTTGTGATATCGATGGACAAACTGATCTATTTCTCTTTTCAGTAGCAACTACAACAGCTCCAGCTTTATTGAAACATTTTCTTGCATTTGCTATTATTACTAATTCTTTTACTTGTAATAACAAGCAGTGTACAAACTTACATTATTTTATACATATAATTATATATATGTACATGTAGATAAAGCTGTTTCTCCAACTATAAGTACATCACCTGTATGTACGTGTGGTTCACAGTACAAAGACCTCCTCTTGTCTTCTCCAATGCTGGATGATTCAAATATTGATCAAGATATCACGTGGGATGAACATAAGCCTACATGTACATGTCAGAAAGGTATTATTCAACAAATATGATACAACAAATGTTCTATTTATTGATGCAACGATAATCGAATCGGTAATCAGTCATTATTTTTAAGTATCAGTATTGGTGAACAATATAACCAATATTGTACTAATAATGTCATTTCTTACATAATATTTATAACATTCTTTATGGTGCATTAGGCATTTTAATGTGGTACAAGAGTGGGGCTCAATAAAGGTCTTGATTAGATAATACACTCGCTTTACTCATCCATTATCTAATCTAATCTTTATCCGCCTGAGTACTAAAATTATAAGGCTTAATGCTCTGTAAAGAATTTTATAAAAGATTAAGTGTCTATCACTTCACATTTCTAGTGTGTTTGGTCACATTGTGCCTAATGTGCCTAATGTGCCTAATAAAATGATATCAAAATATATTTTTAGCATGTACTAATTCATATTAGCAATTATTACATTAGTCACTAAAATTGCTAAAATTAATACAGGCAATTAAAAATTGACTGAAGGTATATAGGGCGACTTATGATTAACTAGCTTTATGTTGAGTAGCACACTTTTGAGTAACTGCCTCTATAGAACTTCTCACTACTCTTATACATTGTGTAAAAGTATTTTTTTTTATTTCTTTAGAATATACAAGTGGTCGTTTTGAAAAAATTCTTGAATCATTCCCTTCAGTAGTAAGTGAGAGTCAATACTAAAGCAATTATTTAATTTCATAAATTGTATTGAGTATTCTTTACTTTGTTTCCTGTAGGACAGTCCTGTTTCAAGACAAGAACGTTTGATGGTAGCAAACATGAAAAATAAAATCTCCAGTGTAACTCCAAGGTAAAGAATCATGTTATTGTATTTAGTGCTTGACAAAGATATGCAAACATGACTGATGGTCATTTTGGTCACACATACATGTACTTTGACTTGTTAGAGAATTCACTGTATATATCTCATTTCTTCCTTGTACACATGTTATACACACTAATTGACTCATGTTTGGCTAGTGCAGGGTGATATCACTATATCGATATACATGTACTATATGAACAAAATATCACAAGATCCTGAGTTACTATACATTTGTATACTGAAAGACACTTCCATGTTTTCTGTCTGAGCACATGCACTTTCTGTACTTTTAGTGTAATCTTCCATAATCCATATTCATTGTAATAATTTCATATAAATCCATGTAGTTGGAGGCACTGATATTGATGTATTGACATATTGCCCAGCACTAGTTAGGCCTTCTCATTGATATGTTATAAATGACCACATCTACATGTATATGTCACTCCTTATATGTTGTACATGTAAATGTTGCATTGAGAAAATATTCCTTTCTGGATTTAAATCACAGTTTTAGTTATTCAAAAAAATCTTGACTGTGTATTCAACGGAATTATTTTCACAGAAGAAAACAAATCAACAAATCGAACCTAGAGAAACTGAAAACTCTTAGTCACTTTTTACAAGAGAGCAGTTCAAATACTAGATTGTCATTAAACCTTGAGAAGGAAGAGGGTAGAAAAGAAGCTAAGATGAGAAAAGACAGTACAGACCAGACAGAAGTAGAGCAGACACACGTTTGCTACTTAAAAGATGAAAATTGCACAACTGAAGAGGATGTCTCAATACATAATAGTGATGCTCCTAATGGTTTAATCAATAACAATACTCAAGACTCTTTTTATGAGAGCGAAAGTCTACTGGATCAATTATTTATGAATGAAGATCTTTTAACTGAATCTGTCAATCCTGAGGGACTGGATGTCACACCTACAAGAGGTATTAAACAGCAAGAAAATACTAGTACAATAAATATCAGCAATGTGTATGAGAGACTGGACCATGAAACCAAAGATTTAAGTACTGCAATCACATCTACGTCAAATGTTATTTCTCCTTCAACATGTGTAGTAACAAAGGGTAGTCCTCATGTTAGAGGTTGTAGTCAGGATTTTGAATCAAAATGTACTGGAGTTGTGTCAATACAACAGCAGACAAGCAATAATTGTTTATCTTCACTATCAAATGTGACCTTATTAAATCAGCAATCTGATAATTTTTCAAGATCTCTGGTTGCTGAAGGAGGAACTGTGCAGAGTATTAGTAGTAACTGTATGCTTTTAGCACAAACTGATAACATATCTCCAAGTTTGGATGACGAAGAGGATGTTTTTTGGACACAGGTAGCTGTTGCTATGGAAACATCTGACCAAGATGCTTTTCTTACTGGTTTGGATAATGACACAATTAATCAAATATTTGAGGTTGATGATGACGAACTATTAACCCCATCACAACTTTATGATACTCGTCTTCAGAGTAGTCCAAATAAAGGAGTTTATAATACTGAAAGCTCTGTGTTACATTCATCACCAAAGAGAGGTATGTACAACGCTATATTGAAAAGTGAAACTGCTTGTTAGGGTATCACCAAAAACAATATGTGCAAAAAAGTTTGGATAACCAAATCCATATAATCCTATACATAAATGCATTAATTATTTACCCAAAGAATAATTGTTGAAACTATTATACATGTAGATACATTATTGTACTCGTTTTGAGAGTAAAATAGTCATCCCAATTCCAAAATAACACACGATGCCAAACCAAATGTTGCATTTAGTTGCACATAATATCCGGTATATACAAAACCTAGTATATATAGGTGCAACACTAGTTACATTTCCACTTTTTAAGATGTTTACTTTGATACATTTGTACATGTACATATAGTTATTAGTTGAACTTTTTTATATCCCTCAGTATGTAGTCAACATGATATAGAAAGAAAAAGACAACTTGCAAAAAAGAAACTTCAACAGAAGATAAAAACTTTCTAATTTCAACTGTACAGAAACTGGCTTAAAATATCATTTTCATTAATTTGTGTAGAACATAAACTGAAAAATCATATGTATTTACACACACTCTCTTTTTGTACCTCATCTATTGTATTTAGGGTTTTTTAAATAATAATTCTGATCAATTTTCTTATAACTGCTCCTAAATGCCAACATTATTTACAATTTAGGTTAACAGTTAACCTTTATCCCAGTATTTTGTTTACTAAGTCTGTATGACTATACTAATATGCAACAATTGATGATAATAACTTAAAATAGTCTTAATTGGTCATGTGATCACAGCACTGGCTAGGCAAATTAGACCAATCATATTGATATGATTTCTCCCTGTCAAATTCCCACTGACACAATGAATTGCCACTATTCAATCTGTTGTATCGTTCCTTCATATCATCTTCATTTATTGTAGGAGTTACTAAAAAACTGTTTCGACAACCTCGACTATATCCTTTGATTCCAGAATCAAAATTTATATCATGTTCTAAAGTAACATCTTTAAAGGGGCTTACCCATAGCCCCACACTTGCTCCTTCAGAATTATAGTAATTCAAGTACCAAAACTGTTTAAGAAATCTACTGATTAGTTCCTGAGATAAAACATAAGCACCAATATCAGCATGTGGTACTAATGAAGGACACAAGAACCAATGTGTGTCATTGGTATTAATATTTCTATTGCCTCTAAAATATCCCATATAAAGCTCTTGTTGGCCACTAAGTACATGTAACTTCTTTAGAATTGCATTAACTCGAATGTAAAAGTTATCATGAGTTCGAAGCAAGTAGTGGTATTTATACAATATATGACACCAGTGGAGATAATGTATTAGCTTGCCACTACCCAGGTCAAATGTTCCAACTAATTTGAATAAGATAATGTCCTTGTATGTTTTACTTTCTTCTATTAATGAATCCATATTATTTGCTCCAAGAGTTGGTATGACAAATACAATAGAAACATCAGTTTGACTTATTTTCCATGTGGACCTTATACTCTGTCTCCAAGTAAAGGACTGGGGTAAAGACTCTACCATTACCAACAGTTCTAACACATCATTGTTAAAAATGAAGTGATAAATGATAAAATCATTAATATTGTTTCCCCTGTATTTCAATTCTTTAATGCAATTTGGTAGAGGGTCATGGCGCTTCACTCTTGTAAATTTCAAGGGGTTAGGATGGTGTTGTTGTTTGCTGACCTTTTCTCTAGTTGGTATTCTGTAAGATTTGCTTAGTGTACTGTTGTTCCTTTCATTGACCTTGCTTGGAATAGTTCCACTGTCAGGTTCATCTCCTTGGGCTGTATCAGAACCCACTGCTTTACTCCGTCTAGGAGTATTAATATCAGAATCTGCCCTACTGTCTGAAAAGAAATAATCTTGCTTTTTCAAAGGATTTGGTATTTTTGTTGTGCTATCTTCAGTGAATAAGTTCGCTTGTTCGGTTGTAACCAAGAACGACAAAAGGCAAAAGAACAGCGGATACATTCATGGAGGTGTGGCTGATATTTCGTTTATTTAGAAATGAAATATTGTACTAAAATTCCCTTTTAAAATGGCGTCAAACGATGGTAATGAGTCGAAGATAAAATTTGAATTTCGTAAACTACTGCTAAAGATCTCTGATAGACTATCCTCTGAAAATTTGAGAGAACTCAAGCATCTTTTAGTTGACCAAATAACAAAAGTTAAATTGGAAACAGCTGAACAGGGTATTGATATTTTCAATATCTTAGACGAGAGAGGTAAATGAATCACTTTGTTTGTGACCTTTCATATGGTAAACAATTTTAATTTTATGTTAATTTTCAACCTTGGCTAGATTGAATTGACAAATCAGATTGCGAGATTAATAAAATGATATTCATAACTCTGTGGTCAAAGAAGCCTGCAACGGAAAAAGCAATTATTTCACTCATTGTCAATGAAGCCTATAGACCTGTGACCGCAAGTTATGAATATCATGAATAGTAATAGTATACATTTTGGTGCACAACTTACCGATGACTTGTAAGGATTTCACCAGACTCTCTTTCCGTCTTGTCTCCCCGCCCACTATTGCCACACCTAATAATAATTTGCTTAATACTAACTTTCTTTTCAAGGAACAGAGAGTCTGGCTCGCGAGACTAATAATGTCAAAAGGTGAAGCAATAGTTCATATTTCACATATTTTCCATATGAGTGCTAAAAGAATGGTTGGTTCTAATGTGTTCTCCAGCAACAGATCTAGAGCAGTTGCCAAATACATTGTTATTTTACGTCCATTAAGGAACTTCCAAACTCAATTGTTTCATCTATCCTCTCCTTGCTTCGGGAAGAACACAGCAAGTAATCAATTCCGCTATATTGTAATTGCCATCTGGATGTGACATGCCGTACCATTTTGTTATTGAGTGTGTTTCTATTAAATGACATATCGCATGATCTCTGTCTGCCATGAGATTTGATAACATACAAACTTGGGTCAAATACATGGGGATTTGTATTTAGTCGTATTTAAATACATTTTAAAGTATTTGTATTTTTGAAGTTTTAAAACATCAAGTAATTGTATTTGTAATTGAAAAAGTATTTCAAGTACAGCTAAATACTTCTAAAATACATTTCATTTAATGCGAGCAATGATAAATTAAGCAAATGCAGGTTTATCATTTGATGTATTTCATCACTTCCTCTAGGTACAGTTATCACATTAAATTTAAATCAAATGAGCACTTACACCATGTAGCATCTGCATCACAAAAATACCATATCTGAGACATATGAACAGGAAGTATTTGCACATTCTGTATTTGTATTTGAAATACAATTTCATTATTTGTAATTATATTTCAAATACAATATTGTAAACAGTATTTGTATTTGTAATTAAAATTGTATTTGACCCAATTCTGAAATTTAACATATAATGAAACCCTTGAAATTAACATAGCTGGTTCTGTAAAATGAACAATTATTAGATGAGTAGGTGTGGATTAGCAGACTGGTGAATTGTATTTGTGTTTTAGTTAAAATCATATCTTTCCATACGGCTTGGTCAAGTACATCTTTCTGTCGAAAAAACATTCATTACTTCAACTCTGAAAATAATTTCGTTATGAAGTATCTAACCTCTCTTGCTTTCCAAACACACATTGATTGGAAAGTGAGTTCATGACAGTCCACTATAAACACATTAACCCAATCAAAGGTTGAATTTACAAAATTATAATAATTATGTAAATTTGTACACGTGAGGCTGGATAAGAAGGAAAATGATCTAGATTATGCCATTACTTGATATAATTTACAAATTGAATTTCATCCCTCTTTTGAGAGCATCATCTCTACTTTGAGCATTGTGAAAAGGGCATCATAGCCAATTCCCCTCATCATGTCCTCTTGGATAAGATGTTTTGTATGTATGGAGGCGTTGACAATTGTTTTACTCAGCAATGTTCATAGATGTTAGGGATTTTTCATGATAAAGAAACTGTCTAGCTCCTCATCTCTTTTTGTCCATCCCTTTCTCAGGTCTCATTAAGCCAGAAGACTTAGGATTTTTAAGAGAACTATTAGATGTAATTGAGAGGAAAGATCTCTGTGAATTGATAAGAGTATATGAAGATAGAGGTACTGTGACTATCATCTTACAGAATTCATTGTAGAACAGTTGTATGTTCCCTAAATAGATTCATTAGCTTTGTCAAAGAGATGTACAACTGTACCATTGTATTATGTATGGTGTGAATATTGTTAGGGTATCTTTTATAACAAGTGATTTTTGTCCCATTGTGGCACTGTTTTATATAATTATGTAAAACATAATTTTATGTAATTATAAATAGATTGCTTCTGGTGGGCCTATGATAGTTGAGACTTTGTACGTGTGTGTGTGTGTGTGTGTGTGTGTGTGTGTGTGTGTGTGTGTGTGTGTGTGTGTGTGTGTGTGTGTGTGTGTGTGTGTGTGTGTGTGTGTGTGTGTGTGTGTGTGTGTGTGTGTGTGTGTGTGTGTGTGTGTGTGTGTGTGTGTGTGTGTGTGTGTGTGTGTGTGTGTGTGTGTGTGTGTGCATGCGTGCGTGCGTGTGTGTGTAGGTGTGTATCTGAGTGATCTTTGTGGAGACTCGCCGACCGTAGTCCAGTTCCACAATAGATCAGGTAGATAGTGACCTTTCTAGTCAGTGTCACGAGACCTCAGTCTGTCCAGAGAGCTTACTGAACCCGAACTTGTCTTATATTTGAATCTAACATCAAACTCTACTAGTTCCCAGCAATAAATTCAGAACTTTGGCTTTGGGACTTTAGGTTTAATTACAATTGCTTTCCCTGA
Organism: Petrosia ficiformis; assembly: GCA_947044365.1. Taxonomy (NCBI): domain Eukaryota; kingdom Metazoa; phylum Porifera; class Demospongiae; order Haplosclerida; family Petrosiidae; genus Petrosia; species Petrosia ficiformis. The sequence continues at coordinate 2,436,054 of OX345650.1, read as the reverse complement.
AAATTTATTACCTATTGTATTTTTATCCAACTCATCTTTATGGCCTGTGTTTATTATTTTAGCATGCACACTTACAGAGTCTATATGCTTTTTTGATTATAGTAAAATGTGGTATAGATTTAGCAATTAGCTACATGTACTTAACATAAAACAGTTATAAATAGCATTTAACAGTCTTAGCTTCCAATGACAGTAAACTAATAAATACATATCTCATGACATCATGTCATTCAAAAATCATTGCACTGTAACAAGTGTATATAGAGGAAAAAAGTATCCCTATGATTGCTTTATGGTGTCCAGCATTCAGTAATCATGGCTGACTTTATCATGCCTGAAACACAACAGCCTATTATAGTTATTATTTTGATTATCTACTCTCTTTATCTTCTAAAGAATCTTGTAGAACTTTAGAAATATATTGCAGGTAGAATAGTTAGCTAGTAGTTCCAGTTTCTAATTCTACAAGCAGCTTTCTTCCTGCTGAGTTCGAGCGCGTTCTATTACGCACCACGCCCATTAATTGACCGAGCCCCCGGGAATGATGTAACTTCCTTAACTACGTATACAACGCATACTTGCGTAGGTGACACAAGATTATAAATATAAATATATATATATATATATAGTTCGAACCCGTGGGAAAGCAATCATAGGGATGGCCCTATGGGCCATAAAAACCTATACACCAAATATCAAGTAGAAGATTTGGTGTAAATGCTATCATTATTACCTTTCACTCACATTTACTTAGTGTTGTATAAAGGTGAGCGTTCTGCATGTCACTCATATTCAACGAGACTAGTCATGATTCTCTTAATTGACCTTGTTTTATCTATAGGTAGTGTAGCACCTCCAACAACACAACGAATATATACAGAAGCTGATCTCAGTGATCTGTTATTGGGAGAGATAGCCAAGGAAATTGGTAAAGACTGGAAAATGTTGTCACGTCACCTTGGTCTTCCAGAGTATGAGATTCAGAGTATTAATCAAGCATATATGTTTGATCTCCATGAAGCTTCTTTTCAAGCTTTGTTAAGGTAAGCAACTTAGTGAGCACATTTTTTATTCATCAACTATATTGGTCCTGTTTATGCATTAAGTGTTAGCAAGAGATTGGAATCAGATAAATGAGTTAAGATAGTGATGACTTTAGTTTGTAAATACACTATACAAGATATTCATATATATTCCGGACGTTTTGCCTCTTTGTCCAGACAAATTCTCATTTGATTACAAACATAAGTACAGTAACCTCATAGCAAGGTATTAGTTAAGAGCATTCATGGCCTAGTGGATATCTCATAAGCCTTAAGTGAGTACAGTGTGGGCTCATGAGACTTGCTTTTTTGTTTTCTGGACAAAATTCACAACTTGCTGGTCAAATGTTGTTTTGTCCAGATGTTTCTGCTAGACACTTTCAAAAACCATTGTACATATACATGTACGGTATATGAAATCAAAACTGGTGTAATGAATATTCATCTCATCTGCTTTATTTCACTCAATAGTTATTATATATATAATTATGTTTCAAACAGTATCTATATAATAATACCATTGTTTGTCTGTAACATTCACCCGCAACAAAGACCCAGAAAATTATACATTGACATGACTCTTTGACGTGACGTTATAAAAGAAGGGCGTTCGCAGTAAATTTGACATTTTAGCGTCATAAAAAAGGAGATAGACGATAATCACCGACAGAATTAGACAAAGAGAGAGAAGAGCTTTGGATATCAGGAGATCTTTGGATAGAGAGACACTAACTGATACAGAGGAGAAGCCGAACTAACATCTGATAGAGATTCTCATGCAAGTAGACATTTGACACACACAAGACTAGATAAAGATAGGCATAAACAAACATGGACAACACTGAGAGAAGCACAGCTAACATCTGATAGAGATTCTCGTGCAAGTAGACGTTTGACACACACAAGACTAGAAGAGATAGGCATAAACAAACATGGACAACACTAACTGAGAGAAGCCCAGCTAACATCTGATAGAGAGATAGACATAGAGGGAATGAGCCTGTAGTGTACTACACTTAGAAGTTAAGGTATTATGCATGCCTAGCTTAAACCACCGAAGCCGGTATTAAACTAGTTAGTAATATTGTTTTTGTAAAAGTTCATAGATTTCTCACAGAGAAGGTAGCGACGCACATCATTATCGTTATGCATAATGGTATAATTAATGTGACCAAGCAAGCAAAAAGGGGACAAAAGTAGCAAAATTTTAAATTGTATTTTTTTTGCTTGTATGTACTGTAGACAACATTAGTTTCATGCTAGTTTAGTGGTTTTGCAATATTACTTACCATTACTATGTTATAACTGCTCAAATTGCAGTCACTGTGAAAGTTAGATTTGAGAAAACACCAAGAGCAATCCATTAAGTACAATGAAAATGGCATATTGTCCTACACAAACTATAACATCTGTGGATCAAGAGTTGCACAACAGGTAGCCAAGGTACTATACTACTTAAAAACCAATAAAACTGAAATCATCATAGTATTTTGTTTCTGTGAATTTTGTACAATTCTGGAATAAAGCACTTTGCTACTTTTGACCCTTCTTTGCTTGCTCAGTCACAAATATATATAATATTGTATATAGTATTAGCCCACTGATTTCAAACTGACCACTCCCCTGCATCTTCTCCACTTTATCTCTTTCCTTTCTCTTGAAATACAACCTTACATCCATTTTGTACACTGAAAATGTGCCGCATAAATATTGGACACTCTTGTGACAACACTGTTATATCTATTTACATGTATATGTGATTAATATATAATTATATATGTGTATATAATTATATTGCAAATGTTTATAGTGTGGTGAAATTTTTCTAGTAGGATGTATTAGGATTGGGCAATATATTGAAAACAATACAATATTAATGCATTGCAAAATATTGTTTTAATGCAATTATAAAATAGGTAACCACACATTATAATTATGCAGTTGAAAAACATTATAACACTTAATCTTAAGCCATATGGTCAAGATCAGAATTGCCATTTTTTTTAAATCAGCCTAGTGTGTATAGAACATGTTACAGTTATACCATGTGAATGTCAAACATTAAAACACTCTTTTAATTTTTTTATGTTCTGATCTAATTATTCAGATGGAAAGTTAAATTAGGAGAGAAGGCTACAGTCAGAGCTCTAAGAAGAGCTTTTGAAGATATGCGACTTATGGGTATTGTGCAAAAGTACTTTGATTCTTAGTGTGATATTCTTGTACTTTTAACATACGTAATAGAACACATTTTTCAGTACTACATATCATCTATGTGAATGTTTCCAGTATCTGTTGTAATTTTTTTCAAATGAATTAAAAACAGATGAATATGCATGCTATATATATATGTAATGTATATAGTATGCTAAGAGGTCCTATATATGCAGACCTATTAGCATACTATATATATGATGGTGACATCTGCATAGTGTGCACATGGAAGGTCTATATAGAACTCACCACATCAAAGGGATGATGTCACCCTTATACTATATATATTATATATTATATATATATATATAGCTATGATGCTCTACAGTATCATTATTCAATAATCCCAGTCTTTAGAATCAAACTAAAATTAGTAATTTGTTTGAGCTCAATGTTAATACTGGTAGTAAAAAAATATCTTGGAACAAAAGTCACAAAACCAATTTGAAGTACATGTTCAAGTAAAGTAGAGTAATTATAACTATGATTTTTGTTTTGTTTTAGTTGATTACATAAATTATATTCAATATCAATGTATCATGAAGCCCATTTGTTGAATAAAAATGTTTCACGAGTAATGATTTATAAATGATTACAGTAACCCTTAGTCCTAGTCTCGTCCCCAGACTCCCCCTTTTTTGAGATCGGATGGTAGGGAGGGAGTCTAATTTTCATACCAACACCTGCAACAAAATTCCAGAGCTGGGACAAAATGTTTGGTTGATAGACCAGACTCTCTCCCGCCGTCTGATCTCAAAAAGGAGTGGGGTCTAAGGACGAGACTAAGTAACCCTCCACTCTGCCTACGTGGGCGAGTGTTAATTAACCTTACAATGATAATTATATGACAAAGAAGTTAGGAACAAAGTCCACATTTATAATACTAGATTACAGTATTAGTTGCTGTTTACTCAGTATACTATTGCTTTTGTTGTAATACATTTGTTTTACAGCGGTGTTCGTTACTTTAATTAGCATTATTATAATATTAAGTAATGTAACTATTTCAATACTATCAATCGTTCTATTCACTATCAATTAATCATCCATCGTTTTATCATTGATTCAAAAGATTTATACTATATAGTTACATTCACAGTGGTTCCAAATATAGCTGTAGCTTCAGAACAGAACTGATCTAGAATTCTATAAACATACACTAGTTACATTCACAGTGGTTCCAAATGGAGCTGTAGCTTCAGAACAGAACTGATCTAGAATTCTATAAACATGCACTAGTTACATTCACAGTAGATTCATAAGCAGAATAAAACTGATTCAACTCTCATACAGAAATACAATGGTTACCAGTATGCATACGTTTCAAAAACAGTTCTACAAACAGTAATGTTATAGAATTTACACAAAACACAGACAGATTACAATGTATCAATCCATGTGTACATTCTTATAGTTTGCCATTTCTATAATTATATTTCTAGTAATAGTTATTACATAATTATACATTGTAGTGTAACAGTTATATAATTATTGCACCACAAATGTGAACATCAAATAGATACACAGCAGGTATTCAGAAACAGTTGAGCATTTTCTCTTACTATTGCATTACATGAGTTAGCCCTTTCGAGTGATTCACGACATACTAATGAGATAAAGAAAAAGTGAATTATTTCTACTGATGTACTATACTGTTTGTTTGCCATTATGTTTTCATAAAATGCTTTTGTTGTAAACTCCATGGCCATCCAATTTTTACTAGCCACTTTATTTTAATAGGCTGTGCATATCTGTTCTTTGTGCTATAGGCCAGGGGGTCCGACATGGATATACAAGTGAGATATCAAAATGAGAAGTGATTTCAACTTTTGTAATTATCTATATTGTAGCTACATCTAATTTTAGTAGTGAACACTAGTCTCATGCCCTCGACTTTGGTTCGAGATTAAGTGATCGCAGCCCTTCGTCATGACTGCTACAAATAAATAGCATTTCATATAAGATTGCCTGGAAGCCAAGCAATATTACCAAATACATAAGCTAAACTGCTTATTCCGCACAATTTTGTTTCCACTGATGAGCCAACAATTAATTTTATAATGGGTGAATATTCACTTTCAAATTCTTATCAATAATATATAATAATTATTGAGTTACTTACATTCCTCCAGATTCTGTGAACCTGAATTAAATGGACATGAATCCTGAAGTAGACGAGGTGGATCAGGTGCTAGATTAGTAGGTAAAGGACCCAATCGAGTAGGGGTGAAGGTTAAAGTAGAACTACTGGGAACTATTACAGTTCTAGTTACTGGAGATTCAGTGGGTTGTGTTCCTAATAACAAAATATGAGAATTAATTAATAATCGACAGAATGACTTCATTTACTAATATAAATATGTTTATGAATGTTGAAGAAATTTTTAGTTGTAGTCTCCTATTCAAATAAGACCACCAAATCACTTCTTACTGATGCATCTCAACAAAAAAGGTTTTAATTTTAGGCCAAGCCTATTCCCACAAACTATGCAGTCACTATATACTATTTTCTTGAGGAAGTAGTCATGAACCTACAATTACAGTGATGACATAAGGTGACACACCATTAAAGATGTTGGGTTGTGAAGAGGTGAAAGCTCACTGACTGTAATAGACACCAATTTGTTTGTTGTAAATGCAGCAGGTAAAGTCTGTAGTCATACATTATAATTATATATATATATATATATATTATATATATATATATATATATATATAATTATATATATATATATATATTGTGCTATAACAGTTGGATGGAGTAGTCACTATGTTAGTTTAATTATACCATTAATTGGATCAAGATCAACAATAGGATAGTCTTCTCCAGGATATTGAAATGTCAATATAGACAGTATTTCACTTAAGTAGATTTCTTGATCTTCAGTTGGATGAAACTAAAGTAAAGTTGATAATATTGTAAGTTGTAACAGAGAAGTGCTAATTATAAACACACTGTGGCAAAATGAAAAACAAGATACAATTAATTTATGTATCTCACTGTTATCATTAGTGCTGACTTTCATATCTACCCAACTGCCTATAATTCAATTCTTCTTACTTTTTAATTGTTTTTTTTTGCTATGTCTTTTACATAAAATAGTTTTTACAGTATCCATTAACTGATTGAGTCTCACAAATGATGTAACTTCCTTAAGTATATACATATGCATTGCATTTATGACTCAAGCATAAAGTTTAACCATGGAAAGAAATATTTATGTGACCCTACATGACATAAAAAGAAAATACCTTAGTTGGGATTTCAACAAAATACATGAATGTAATAAAATCATACCCTCGGTGGAGCATCATAATCGACATACAGTGCTAGTCCATTTCGTACTCTCAATATTCCTGTATTAATTAATGTTCATATTTATGCATGTAAATTGATAATTACCATAGCCAAAGAAAGTTTCTGAAGTTCCTCGATAATAAACCAGTCGTCCATTCTCACGATGAAATACAACCAGTGCCCAAATTTTATCCAATGTAAACAAATTTAGTCCTGATCTAATGGTATTAGAGGAGTATGTAAATCCCTCCCCCACACGAATTTCAAAATTTCTGGCTGTTAGAGTGTGACTCAAGAATGGAAACCTTTCATCCTGTAATAAGGAAAAAATGTAATTGTACTATGTATGTACTATAGTTACACATGTATAATGTTTGTGACCAGATAATTCCTTGGAACTCCATCTTGTGATGGGTCGAAAGTGCAAATAAAGAATGCATTCAAGGAAGTAGACAAAAGTGAATAGAATATAGCACTGAGAATTGAGACTAGACAGTACAAGAATTAATGAAACTTCTATCCAACTATTCTAATTGGCGTTGAGATAAGACAGAAAGACTAGACAGAGATGTGTTGGAAAACTTCCATTGCAGAAGTATGTGTATAACGTCTGAGTGTATAGTGTACCAACCATTCCTTTGCCATTCCAAATCCTTTAAACTCAGCACTCTAAATTTCTCTTTGTCATCATCAGTTTCACAGCAAGCTTAATTCAAGACTCCTCACATATTCTACACTACTGCTTGTGAGGCAATGCTGAGTCAGCACTTCCTAGTTATTTTGATAATCTCATTGCTAGCTAGTGTTGTATACTATATACAAAGTTGTTTTGACCAGATACTTAGTAGTCTTTCAGAAATTTACTTTGCTGTTTTGGCTTGTCAATCTCATTAAATTGTTTTGAACTGAGAAGCAGCATTAAGCAATTACGTAATGCGAACATTTGCGCTTATGAACATGGCCCTTAGAAAGCTGTTACAACAATTGCTGCAGTTTTGATCATGGATTTAAGTCCGTCTACAGTATTTTCACTGCTGAGGAGTATTAGAATAAACTTTGAAGTTCCAAAGTGTGCATGTTTTGTGAAACAGTGCATGAAAGCAACTTTAGCATCAAGTTTCAGCACTATCAGGTTTTCACTATTTAATAGTGAAAACATGAAAGTGCATTAATTAGTTCTACTTTTGAAGACAACACCTGGTGGAAAACCAACCTTTTGATTAAGGAAGCAATATAGAAAGCAGTAAGAGTGGTTTGCTCAGCTGGCGTCATGACAACAGCTGCAGTGCAACAACAGGCAGAGTCCTCTTCTCTAACAATCCGAATCTAAATTGCTTGCCATGCCAAACTTGATTGAATTGCCATGTGTGGCCAAAGCTGTCACAACTAGTAGCCTCGCTATCACTCAGTACTAATCATTACTTGCACAATTATCTTCACAAAAATTAATTTGTACACTCACCTAGTTACAGGTAGTTTTCATTTTGTCATTGGTTTGTATTATCATAGAAGCAAACCCAACCTTCATTGGCCTTTAACAAATTTGTCAACATTTTATGCAGAAATAGGTGTAACTGTGAGGTAGTCTTGATAATTATATAAACACTCAATATCAAAAGGTATATATGTGCTTTTCAGGATTTGTATAAATTATATTCGCAGAGATTTAAATGCATCACTTGCAATTGAAATGTACAAGTAGTCATTTTTTCTACATACTTACATACAGAGTACTACCATACTTCTGATCATCTAATCGCATACCAATATACATAGTAGTACACCTTTTTGCTACAACTGTAATTTTGGTGTTGAAAAGCATCTTGGTATTATTAACCTCTCGTATTAGAATAGTCTCAACAAGGACTGATTAAGTAATATAGTCTCCTGAAACACTGATATGATAATATCAGAGTCTTAACAGATTGTTACTAAAGTTAACCGATGGAAGCATTGATTGGTAAATGGTAGTGATTATATTGTAGAGTCTAGCTATCAGACTCGTCTTTAACATCACATGTAATTTGTTAATATGTATAACTCACAAATCTATTACTAATTTGTCTTTTCTTTTCTTCTATACTATCAACACAATCAGGGGTATCCTGACGGCTCACGTTAACACATTCTGCAAACATAAAATAACCACGAGCCATGCAAGTTGTTCCAGAGAAAAATGTTACGACCATAGAACTATTTCTACTTCGTACACCATTAACTGCAACTTCAAGGTCATCAAATTCTAGCATTCCAGTTCCAACTCTGCCACAACTGCTACGAAATTCTCCTTTCCTTGATTCTCTCTCCACTCCAAACTGATCATAGCAAACCTTATCTAAAAGAAAGTTTAAAAGCTGTTTTACTAAAGTAGTTGTTTCAACATTTGGTTGATGGAGTAATTTTTGATAATGAAGTTCAACAAACAAATGTTCACTTACTTGCCGGGCTTTCAATATCATGGATGGTGATACGATAATAAAGTAGTTCATCAATTCCACATCCAACCTCATATGCACAAACAAAGCTATTATCGTAGCAGCTAAAAGATAATAAAAATTTAATTAATAGCTACATCTATTTTTAAAGTCTATTTGTAGCTGAAACAATATATTACCCCAGGCATTGTCACAATGCATAACAATGTTATTATATTTGTACACATGTATTATATTACTGGACAACTCTTATACTAAGCTGCTATAGCAGCAAAATGTTTTTTAAGACATGAAAGTTTGGTTTATGGCATTTTTACTTTTGTAAATTGTTATCCAGTAACTTAGAAATAATTATTTTGACAGATGGACAGACAGAATCTATAGTATATAGATGATGAAGTTATCTTTACCTATCTGTGTTGAATCCTGGGCTAAATATATGATAGAATCTTGCACCTTCAGTATGTGAAACAAAAATTGCTTGATTGTCTTCAATTCTTATTCGATTGCGAAATCGACAACGAAAATCTCTCCTTCTGATCCTCACAACTTTGCACTGTGCATTACTGTTGTAACAGTAAAATGTAATGATATTGAATTAAGTATTATACTTATAGTTGTAAAATTAGTTTTTGGATTGTGATCACATTTAAATATATAGTTAATGATCTTACTAAGCAACTTGTAGTACATGTATACATCCTTGGTATATAAATTTGTAAAATAATTGTACTTACTCTCCTGGTTGCTGAACAGTCTCCATTGTTTCTTTTCGCTGATCTTCACAAAGAAAGTCTGCTGGTAAAACATTAGTGTCTTGAGTTCCACAGCCCATTTGGCATGCATCGAAACTCTCCACAAATGATATCAAGTTTATTATATTAATTACAAAAGACACTTTCATTATAACTTTGCTAATTATAAACTTTTAGACTTGTTAAAAATAAGACCAAGGATGTATGTATCCTTGTATATTACAGTACTATTGTGCAGAACAAAGACCATACTATTGTCACTTGAGTGTCTTCAAACCATGTGCATGAGGCCATGAGGCTAATTTTAGTTTATATATAATTACTGCTCTCTGTTTGGTGAAAGCAAATTTTATTATTAAATTTGAAAATAAAAGAGCCATGATGGCTCAGTCATGCAGTCAGTTAATTATAATATGTATATAGTATGCCAACAGGTCCTATATACAAAATATAGGAACTGAGTTTTGGGCTCTGAGCTCAAGTAGAGGGATTCAAATGATGTAATATGATGTCATAATGCTTTATAAGGCTTCATAATACTTTAGTTATTACACAAAGTTAATGCAAAATACAACAATCAGTGACCAAGATGCTTGGTTGAGCTGTGATCATACATTTGCATCTGCAAGTGAGTTGGTGGTGACGGTTTAAACTAATCAGTGGTATGAGTTTTCTTTTTTTCTACAGCAAACATTGGTTTGGTGAGAGAAGGTGACAAACGGTGGATATCTCAGTATGAAGCACTATTTTGTGTGCTGAACTCCATTGGTCAAGTTGTAACATGGAAGCTAACGAATGGACTTTCTTTTGCTGTAGTTGAGGACATCCTTTTAGCTGTACAGAGAAGGTTAGAAGCTCAAGGGAAACAGCTTAAGGAATTTTATATCGATAATTGTTGTGCTTGGAGAAAGAAGCTGCAGCAAGTGTTTGGAGAAGAACTTAATGTATGCCTGGACATAATTTCATGCTGTGAAAAGGGTAGGTGACAAAATCCGCAAACAGCACCCTTTAAGAGACATATTTATATGACATTGTGTCCATACTACATAGCTATTTCAATTATATAAATGATAAGTATCTCGAGAATATATATATATATATATATATATATATATTATATATTATAATAATTACAACAAAGTTATATGTCGTTTCCTCTCTCATAATAGGCTTTGTTACTTCACTACTGACTCAATTCACTACAAGTCAAAATTCTTGAATCAACTGAATGCAACATTTGGAAGTGGTGGAATGAGCTCTTCATTCTCTGACAGAGAGGTAACAGGCGGCCCTCGTTGTTGGACATCAGCCAGGTAGCTCTATATATGTGTTTAATGCTGAAACTCAAATTGATGGCAAAGGAATACTTATCCCCCAGGAGAAGACAACATATGTGTGGTTAGACCACGATATCAATGATGAAAGGACAAAGGTTTACATTAGTGACCTGTCTCCAATAATCCACACACCTCTCAAAGAAGAACCCAAAGATGTCCTGCAGAAAATGATACTCCGCTTGAAAGTATGCATGAAGCAGAATTTTGAGAGCTCACTCATAATCATTGGGGCAGCCATTATGACATTCCAGTACGATACCATTACTGCAAAGTATGGTGGTTTGCCCAATCCCACTAGCGGTAGGACCATCTGAAGCAGGTAAAACAACTGCAATACTGACAGCATTAAGTTTGTTTGGGTGCCAGGAGAGTTCATACTACGTTAAAGGAACAAATGCATTCTTTTTAGAACGGTCAGCATTGTCAACTTTGCCATATGGTATTGATGACCCTCAAACCACCAAAGTAGGAAAACTAACCGACTAGACCTACCTGAGAAGATAGTTGATCTATATAATGCTGCCAAATCTGCCAATGCAGTGAAAGGTTCCAGGAAACCAAAATCAGCCCCAAATGTGGCAACAAACTGGAGTCTGCAAAATGACGAGAGGTAATGATAATAAGCTACGTACAGGGCACAACAATACAATGACTGACAATGTTCTTCATAAACTTTTAACTACAAGTTGTTGTTCCATTCAGATGCATCACAAGAGCACTTATTGTGCCTTTTTCTGGACCACCAGTAGGTCCAAAATCAACTGCTGAGCAGGAGTATGACCATTTGACGGTAGAACTGAGGGAGAGCACATATTCATCCTGTATTGGGTGGATCATCAAACAGAGGATGGTGCTGGAAACAGATGAAGGGATACAGCAGATGAACTCTGACCTAGGAGGACTGTTTGTCACTGGCCCTATTGTTTACCAAAAAGGTTAGAATATATGTTGTATCAGGGTCATTAGTGTGATATCATGAGTCGATTTACTTCACTTTGTTTTTACAAATAAAAGTCTTTATTAAAAATATTCAAACAGCCCAACTCACATAACAAAAAACATTGACTTATATATAAGCTGATAAATAAGGCCTGCTGACATAAAGGGGGTAAGGTGGTATATACACCTCAAATCAAAGTAAAAATAACAAAGAACAGGCTAACTGAAAGGTACAGGTGAAAACTAAGTTATTTATTTAACACAGGAAATAATGAATAGAACTTTAACATTGGCTTAAACATATAATATTACCAGTTCTAATATATTACAATTAGAGTAACCAAATTTATTTCGTAGCTCCTAGAAGAGGCAGACATGGATGGATTATTTGATGATGTTTTAAAATTTGTCTGAAATGCAAGGAATGCATACACCATCAAGCCACCATTAAACTCTGGCACTGATTGCAGCAGCACATCTCTTATCCAACATCCAATAGCAATAGTAACATGTACCCTGTGGGAACTAGTGAATATAGCCAACACACTGACTCTTCCGGAGGTAATAAATTGTCCTTTCTTTATAACATTACTCATGCATCTTTTTATTAGTATCACATTGTAGTACTTATTGTCCTATATTTTTTGGGCAGAGACTGACATTCATGCATACTGCTTCCAACCTTGGAGGAAAGCACATCCTATCTGTTTATCTACCTGATGTGCACAAACATTGCAATCTCACACATACAGAATGTGCCATAAACAATGCTGTAAAAAAGGACCCAACTCAAGGTGTGCCGTGTACAGATGGCCAAATTAGATGGTTCAACAAGGAAGGCAGCACACAAGTCACAGTCCGCTCCGGTAAAGAATATACTAGAAAACGAGTCACAGCCTTTTTTATGCATAAGATGCCACAAGATCTTCAAAGTGCAATTACAAAAGGTAACATGAACATTCAAGTTTGTAGACATATTCCTTGATTGCATGCATTTATGCCTACAGTTACAACACAATCCACCACATCTGTGGAAGGTATTTGTCACTCCATACCTGATGATCCTACCAATGACGAGATTACTGATCTTAATGAATGCTTCGTACATGCACCTATTGAGATTAATGATTGTGATCCAGCTACACCTGAGATTGGTGAGCCACTTGATTGCTCCACACCGATTGCTGGTCCTATCAATAGCTCCACACATGATGCTGGTTCTACCAGTAGCTCCACATCTGATGTTGGTCCTACCATGCAGTAAATCCACACCTGATTCTGGTCCTACCAGTATCTCCACACCTGATGAAATTATTACAGATAATTATGAATGTTTCAGACCTGTTGCAATCACTGATCATACTAAGAAAAAAGGTTGGTGTACCTAAGTTTTAACAATTTTTGATATACTGTTGCTCTTTAATGCAGGCAGGCGAAAAAGGAAGAACCCCTTAGAAGATAATATGTCTGCATTCATTTGGAACCACTGTGAATGTAACTAGTATAAATCTTTTGAATCAATGATAAAACAATGGATGATTAATTGATAGTGAATAGAACAATTGATAGTACTAAAATAGTTACATTACTTAATATTATAATAATGCTAATTAAAGTAATGAACACCACTGTAAAATAAGTGTATTACAACAAAAGCAATAGTATACTGAGTAAACAGCAACCAATACCGTAATCTAGTATTATAAATGTGGACTTTGTTCCTAACTTCTTTGTCATATAATTATCATTGTAAGGTTAATTAACACTCGTCCACGTAGGCAGAGTGGAGGGTTACTTAGTCTCGTCCCCAGACTCCACTCCTTTTTGAGATCAGACGGCGGGAGAGAGTCTATCAAGCAAACATTTTTGTCCCAGCTCTGGAATTTGTTGCAGGTGTTAGTATGAAAATTAGACTCCCTCTCATATAACCCTACATAAGTACTTACACTGCTATAAAGCAAAATACAAAGAGCTGTACTTATGTAGGGTTATATGGAAGTGGTTTGTCCTATGTTAGCTTCCCAACCTTGTTTGCATGCTTTTTGGGTTTTGATATCCCTACATCTTCTTTCATTTTTATTGAAAATGTTTTTTATTATTCTTGTTTCTGTTGTTTTTTTTTTCAGAATTGTGTGAATATTTTTTTGTAGATTGCAGGAATACTATATATCATGATGAAATAATACAATCATAAATGCATTAAAATTTGTTCATCAATAAAAGTCATTATGTATTGATTATCATTCTCTTTCACTTACAGATGATGTATATTCTCTATTTCACTTACAGCACTGTCTGTCATTCTACAAGAAGTAGTGTCAGTCACTGTGTCAACCATTCAGTATTCCAATGGTTATCATAGTATACAATGGTTTTAATATTAATAACGAGCGCCGTCGGGACGGGGCCCTCGCCTACGTGGCAAAGTAATACAATTTTTTTTAAAGTTTGTGTATGAAACAAACAATACTTTTGTTACATGGAATAGAAATCTCAATAGAACAAGTGTATATAGAGAAAAAAACATCCCTATGATTGCTTTACAAATTTAAGTGAAGATAAAAGTATCCTTATGACTGCTTTGTGGTGTCCAGAATTCAGTAATCATGGCTGACTTTATCAAGCATGAAAGACAACAGCTTATTATAGTTATTATTTTGATTATCTACTCTCCTGACCTTTCAAAGGACCTTGTAGAACTTTAGGAATATATTTCAGGCAGAATAGCTAGCTATTAGTTACAGTTTCTACGTAAGCTCAACAGCTTTCTTTCTGCTGGTGTGTAGAGCTTGATCGCGCGTTCTTTAACTTCTTTCTTTTACGCGCCACGCCCATTAATTGACCGAGCCCCCGGGAATGATGTAACTTCCTTAACTACGTATACAACCCATACTTGCGTAGGTGACACAAGCATATATATATATATATATAAACATACATCGAACCCGTGGGAAAGCAATCATAGGGATGGCCCTACGGGCCATAAAAATAAATTTGAAAAACATTTATGGGCTGTTATAAATTTATATCCTAAAAGACAAAATAATAAAAATAATTAATGAAAGCAATGTATAATTTGTATATGTATCTTACATCTTGTTTTCTTTCGAAAAACAATGAAGAAGTTCTCAAGTCTCCCTCCAAAACGAATCAGCGGAATCACCTCTACCACGTGTTTATCTTAGTACGCAAGCATGCACGTACGTGCACGTAGCTGTAGGTGGAGCGAGGTAGCTTACATCAATGGTGGTGTAGTAGCAACCATTACCTCGATTGTTTTTGGTTTGAAGTGTTTCTTGGCTAGCGACAGGCCATGAAACAGGATAACTTGTGTTTGTGTGTCCATATTTACTCTCTTTATTGCCCTCGTTTCATCTTAATAATTAATATTGTACAATTCTTCTATATGTTACTAGTACTCTTCATAGCTCATAATTAATATTGTACAATTCAATCATTAATAATTAATATTGTACTCTTCATAGCTCATTAATAATTAATATTGTACTATTTAATTCATTTAATTAATTAATAGTTATTTATTTTTTGGTAATAAATATGCTACAGCCTTATTTATTGTAAGGGCAACTGTGGACAATCTGAGGTATATGTATACTAATCAGATTGTTTCGACCTATTGGGTCTCATCAGCACAGTGTATCCCAAATTCACAATACATGGTGCAGAATGATGCAAAATGTAATAATTATTATGAAAAGTTTCTATGTAGTACCATGTCTAGTACCTCCAGAGCTACTGGTAATAGACACTACTAGAGCTTTCACAATTGGACTGAAAAACTGAAATATGTTTCAGATGAGTCAGAAGATATATAACTTTACCATTTCTAGTACAGTCAGCACCTCCAGAATCAAAGTAGAATGTGCTTTGGTAAATGCAAGTAAATAACATATATAGTAACATGCATACATACAATCATACATGTACATACATGTACATACATATACATATGTGACAGTTCTTTTCATTATATATATAATTAGTTGAATATTCAACTAATTAATTTCTACGCTCAGTAACAAAGGACATTAAAACTGAGCTATCAGCTTATTGGAGATATAAAACTGTAAACAACTATAGACTACATGATGAAGTACAATGACTATAACAATCTAATAGTATACATGTATGTTGGTAGACACAGGTCTTACATGCATACATATATACATACATGCATAGTGCATACATGCATACGTACATACATGTATCTCTAATACATGCATACATGCAGCAAAACCACACATTAAAGACATTAATCACACACACACACACACACACACACACACAAATTCCTGTGGCTATGAGATTAAGTCAACACATGCTGACCTTAAATGTCAGAGAACCTAACCTGCACATGCCTGCCTTAAACAGAAATTAAGCCTAATTTGTAAGTAGGAGGTACATTTGATAATCAGTAGGGCTAAAATACCATCACATTATAATACATATTACAATTATATACTAATATTATAATAATTATAATATATTCTAGAACATAATATACATTCTAGAACAAGTCATGAGCTCACATAACCATGATTAGACTGTTAAAAATCAGGCTATGAACACTGATCATAAATAGCCCAATTAAAAACAATAAGACTGCATTTATAAATAATTATCTATAGTAGTTACTAATAGCAAAATGGCTTAGTGGCCAACAGTTATCTATTATTAATTGCATATCAGGTGACATTGACATTTCGTCATGTTTTAAACATAATGGTTATGTGTGAAGCTTTAACTAGAAATGTCATGCTTTTATAACATTCTTTATGATGTAAAGAATGTTATGACACAAAATATCAATGCTATCCAGCAGGTACATGTACCAGAAATTGCTATCTACATGTACATCTCTGATATTTCCCCATAAGCAGCAAATAATTACAAATAGTAACATAAATGGGGTAAATAATCTCATGAGTCAGCACAAACAAGAAATTCAATGGTTCTCATGTGATGGGTGTGGCTGGAGACGAGACTAAATTACTGTGGGCTTGCATGTGATCCACAAAGAAATACACTTAAACTGATCATGTGGTTACAAGACAGTAGTGTAATTAATGAGGCCAAGTATAATATATAATAATTGAATGACCAACAGTTATGTACATACATGTACATACATACATATATCTACAGATGTTAATTGTATGTACCTACATGTATATAAGAACCTACACATTATGGATTTAAGGTGCTCTGAGTGCTAGACTGTTTCTCAAAGTCTTCATGAAGAGAGTTCTGATGTTAATACAACCTTTTGTTGTATTTCGTGTATTTTACAAATTATTTAGCTAAGTATAATACATTTACGTGGGCTAGGCTGATCTGCATGTGATGTTCACAGAGTGGTTTGTGGCTTTATTAAAATTGTATAAACATGACACCAGTTCTCATGGCATAACCTATACATAATTATATATATAACATGTCTATATGTGGTATATATAAATAAACCTGCACAAGAACATTTTGTGAAAAAATATCACCCTTGAAATTTTCGAGGGTGGGTCACATATAGACCAAAAAACCATATGTTATATATGATATGTGATATTCATACTAACTCCATTTTGTTCTTCTACTGAGCATGCTCAATTTACTTCCTCCGCCCCCTTGATTGTTAGCGTGCTTTTAGTGACAGTTGAAGGAGAGTCTTTTATCACTTTATATCCTAGTCTGGTGAGCCAAATCGTACGTTTATGCGTGCGATCTGCGCAAGCAAAATGGAAGATGTAGGGATGTCAAAACCCTAATTTAAGTATAAGTCATAAAAATGTGCTGCAGTTACTTACACAAGCTGTTTTGTGTGCTTATCATCAAAGCTAGCTGGCATGGCATTATGAAATTACAGCTGTTCCTTTGTTCTGTAACTTGTACAAAAAGAATTTTGTTGCAGCTGAATAGTTGTTTGAGGTTACCCACTATTTATCTCAACCATGCATACCAGATGACACTAATGACGTCTAATGTTCTAACATTTTGGAAGGATAACAAAGAAAAGTATCCTGCATTTGCTTTGGACCCTTTTGGATTTTTGTATTCAGTAATAGTGAAATAAAACATTTATTATATATTTCTTTTAAATCACTGTACAGTAGACACATATACTGTGCAAAGCCTAAGCATTGCTTTCTCACGAGTTCAAACTACATCAAGTACAATAATTTAAAAATAGAGAAAGTGACTTAATCATAATATAACAGCCTAATAGTATATGTTGGTAGACAAAGGTCATACCAACATATACTATTAGGTTGTTTTTTTTGTTTACATATTTGAAGATTCTAAACATGAGGTCCTACCATGTCTGGTAAAAAGGTCAAAAATGCATAGCACAAAGTGATAATAAAGGTAGATTTCTTATCAGGTGTTAGTTAACATGGGAGGATTTGTTCAATAATCACCACTTGTATAGAGTGGTTTGGCAAATTAAAACTAGTTTTCGTATTTGTTTGTGACATCTGCTTTGTGGTTGTTTATTCTTTCATTAAGAACTGAAAGTGAATTTAATGAATAGAGGGTACATGGAAACTACCATCAATCCTTCCATCAATAGAGTATGTGAAACCAGTTGAGATGAGAGTATTAAACAGCCTATAGACAGAGTTCCATTCGTCACATACCATCCGTCACTGTCCTCCCTTAGAACCATCATCCAACAAAATCTTAAAATTCTTAAAACATCACATTGAAATGAAAACATTTTAATTTGCCAAACCATTCTATACATAACATGGAAGTGGTGATTATTGAGTGATTGAACCCTAACCACAAGGGAACCCTAAGCCCACCCTGAATGAACCACATAATGATATTCATGAATGGACATTATTGCTAATAATGCACCCCCTGAAATGACACTTTTATTTGTCCCAAGGGTGTCTGGAATAGAGAAGTTTCACTATACATACTACACATACACTGTAATGTATATATTATATAAAAAATCATGTGCTATGTATTACATTAAATATAATTAATTATAAATGTGTCAATATCAAGAGAACAATTTTCCAAAAACAAAAGAACAGTTATTCATTCACATATGAGAACACAATTTTCCAAAAACAAAATAACAAAATTCAGTTATTCAGCCACATATTTAAGGGTTCCAATTAACATTCGAGAAAATTTCATTATTCCCTCACTTTCCAGTAAATTAATGTGCTCAACGCTGTCAACAATTTTAAAACTTATTATTTCTTCATCGTTAATGGAACACAGAGCTACATTCGCTTTTTTATCTTTGTATACTGCTATACAGGCTAATTTTTTTTTAATATTTTGTTGCAAATTAAATTGTCCAACAGCATAAATGCCAACTTGAGATAGACAATCTCCTTTGGACTCCATTTCCCCAATGGAAACTAATAATGTACCAGCCCCCAAAGTCTGCTCCGTAATACAAAAATCAGGCCAGTCTCGAAATGATTGCTTTTCAGATGTTACAGTGTCGCATAACACAAAATTGACAGTGTAGTCGGTTCCCTGTTCAGTTGCAGAAACTCTATATTTCTCATGCAAGTTTGCAAAAGATAGAATGATGCTTACCAGAGCGATTATGAATTTTTTACCATGATCGTTGTTCATATTCGCTGGTACTCTCATCAATTCATACAAATAGGTTTGCATGTACTTGTTTCCAAAAGTTTCAACGTTCTGATGGGCAATGCACCCACAAGGGCCAGGGATGGTGGTGTTTTCCAGTAATCCAGAAATGGTGTTCTCCATTTCTTCAACTGTGTAATAGCCATCTCCATAAATTTGCAAGGAGTGAATAAAACGGTGAGCATTTGCACATGCAATAATACTGGCCACCTCTCTCGTTATAATTTCTTCATCGTGATTTATATCTATTCCCCTCTCCACCCACCTAATCATTTCCATAAATCTTTTCTGGACAATTTTGTCACTAGCAGCTCCAGCAGCACCTCCTGCCGATATTCCTTTTAAAAGTTTAATTGGACCGTGTTGGTTTTCATTTGAACAGCTTCTCGTTCGAATTGGACTTCTTGTTCGGACTGGACTTCGGTCTGGACTTTTTGATTGGATTGGAGTTTTGCTTTTAGAATAGGAGCCACTTCTGGATGGTTTTTTGCTCCTTTTCCTTGTTAAACGTACAGGAAGTTCGGAAAAGGGGAGATGGGGTGGGATGGGGGTGATAGGAGAGGAAGGGGATGGGGGAGAGGGTGAAGTCACTGATGTTGTCATAATCAAATGATAAAGAATGTTCAACAATTCTAGGCAAAACGGTTCTATACGCTGAGAGTGAGACAGATAAAATAAAGAATGTTGAATGTCCAATTGTGTGGAACCACAGAGAGACAGATAAAATAAAGAATGTTGAATTTCAAATTATGTGGAAACCCCAGACAGACGGGCACGATCAAATCTCGGCAAAACAGTATGGCCGGTTCTGTACGCTAAGAGTGAGACAGATAAAATAAAGAATGTTGAATGTCCAATTGTGTGGAACCACAGAGAAAGTACTATCAAATCTCGGCAAAACAGTACGAGCGATTCTCACAGAAAAACAACCAAATTTTAATTTTTGAACTGATTCTGTGTGCTGGGGGTGGGTTTGGTTAATGACGTCATTAGCACGTGTCCGTGACGTCTTTGATATGACTCCTATATATACCTAGTACTGAGCTTTACGGACTTCTTGCAATTATACATTTAAAACCGATCACGTGAGTTCAGCCAATGAAATCACTTAACAGAGGATTAGCCATCTTGCAGAGAGTGATTTGAACTGATTTCATTGGCTGAACTCACGTGATCGGTTTTAAATGTATAATTGCAAGAAGTCCGTAAAGCTCAGTACCTAGATCCTGATTCTGTTGTCACGTGCTTCAAAATTTTGAAAGGAAGTTCATAATTTTTATCAGATTGTTATACAAATGTTGATACGATGCTAATTTATAATATCACAATAATAATAATAACAATGATGGGACTTGAAGGAACACTTCAGTTTCACTAAGAATTCGTGCACAAAGACTGCTGTTACACTGCTTTTACAGAACCCAGTATACTGACTACATGAAAATGCAAAGACACTAGTGCCGTCAGGACCCTGTTCAGGATAGACAGGAACAAGATTATGAGACAATGGACAGATGTTTATACATATTTTGTTTGATTTGTTCCTTTGACATGTTGATCCATGAGTGTATAAACAACTGAGTTTGTATTATAATTTTGTCTATCCTGGTGTTTTCTAATAAAACCTTTGAAGAACTTGTGAAGAAGATAATGTCTATTTATAATAAATTTTGTTGGTTTTTTCGGATTAATACCGACAATGCTACATACTCATTGCGATACATGGTGAATTTAAACATTTTGCTAAATTGAATTATCATTCCCTTGTTCACTACATGATCACAATTTTTATAGGTTACATTTGGTTGAAGAAAGTATATTGAACCTACCACATTGGGATAAATGTGCAGCTAAAAGTCAGTTGAAAGTCTATTGGTGATGCACACACTCCATGATTATAATTAGTTCATCTTATAACAAGTGTGTGTGCATATGGGTGTGATTTAAAAAAACAAGTGATGCCAACTGTGGACAATCTATATCGGCAGAAGGCACAAGTAAAGAATATCCTAATGAAACCCTAACAATACCAGTACACCTATACAAGATTTTATGTTAGGTGTACTGGCATTATTAGGGATATTCTTTACTTGTGCCTTCTACCTCTATATCAGATTGTTTCAACCTATTGGGTCTTATCAGCACAGTGTATCCCAAATTCACAAAACATTGTTACTTTGTACAGAATGATGCAAAATGTATGTTATATAATAATTATGAGTAATTTTCTAGTACATGTTCAAAGTTAATTCGTGCTCACTTTGCAGTTGCCATAATATTCTAATACATCATTCAATTTCCACATTTCGACGTTTCAAAGTTCTACGAACTGCTGACACTCCTGCCATTCTTTTGATACTATTTTAAACCCAGCTATAAATATCTAATTGAATATTTATTCTTACTCAAGAATGAAACTATTGCATTCTGTGGTTTGTAGTTTGAATGGCTACAATTATAATTCATTCTTGATGGTAGCCTCTGAGTCTGACTCCCTCTGGTGCAGCACATGCTCCAAAACAATTTTGGAGCATGTGCTGCACCAGAGGGATTCACCCATTGATTATCTATTAAAGTATGTGCCAAAAATTGATCAACCTCACACATACAGAGGTGATCGAGATGATCAATGATCAATGATCAGTCATTATCAGCCAGCCATTTAGTATCTGTATCAGTTATTTCTGAAAGATGCAACCAATATTGTAAAATGTGGACCAATAATGTCATTTCTTGTGATTATAACATCATTAATTGTTCAATCATAATTATTGAGAAAATGCTCATTTCATTAAAAGAACCAGAAACCAGAAGGTAGATATAATATCAGATTGGTATCGATTATCGGTACATATCTAAAATAATTATCGGTTTAATGGAATATTAGTAAAATCTCATATCAATGCATCACTACAGGTTATACACACACATGTTTACAAAACAATAGTATTAGGTGTAATCAATTGTTTAATGCCACTGTTTGGGGTCAAGTATACAGATTGATGTGAGATCCTTAATAATTTGAATGGCCAATAGTTATCTATTATTAATTGCACATCAGGTGACATTGAGCCAATCACATTTCTTATACATGTACTAGTCACCTGATCATGTTTAATGTTTATATGTGTGAAAATGTTACTAGAAATGTCATGTGATATGCATTCTTTGTGATGCTATGACAAAATAACAATGTTATCCAGGGAGTATGGGAAATTGCTATCTACATGTACATGTACATCTCTGATATTCTGCCATTAGCATTAAGGTAAGATATTGTGACTTTTAAATGTAATTAACTACATTACAGGTATATTGCACAAGCATACTAAATATATATAGAACTCACCACATCAAAGGGATAATGTCACCATCATATATCTATGATGCTCTACAGTGTCATTATTCAATAATCTCTGTCTTCAGGATCAAACCGAAATTTGTTTGAGCTCAATGTTAATACTGGTAGTAAAAATATTTTGGAACAAAAGTCACAAAACCAATTTGAAGTTCAAATAAAGTAGAATAATTATAACTGAGTTGAAATTATATTCATTATCACTGTACGATTACTACGAGTAACCTAGTCTCGTCCCCAGACTCCACCCCTTTTTGAGATCGGACGGCGGAGAGGAAGTCTAATTTTCATTCGACAAATTCCAGAGCTGGGACAAAAATGTTTGCTTGATAGACCAGACTCTCTCCCGCCGTCTGATCTCAAAAAGGAGTGGAGTCTGGGGACGAGACTAAGTAACCTTACATTGATAATTATATGACAAAGAAGTTAGGAACAAAGTCCACATTTATAATACAGTAATACTAGATTACAGTATTGGTTGCTGTTTACTCAGTATACTATTGCTTTTGTTGTAATACATTTGTTTTACAGTGGTGTTCGTTACTTTAATTAGCATTATTATAATATTAAGTAATGTAACTATTTCAATACTATCAATCGTTCTATTCACTATCAATTAATCATCCATCGTTTTATCATTGATTCAAAAGATTTATACTAGTTACATTCACAGTGGTTCCAAATATAGCTGTAGCTTCAGAACAGAAGTGATCTAGAATTCTATAAACATACACTAGTTACATTCACAGTGGTTCCAAATGGAGCTGTAGCTTCAGAACAGAACTGATCTAGAATTCTATAAACATACACTAGTTACATTCACAGTGGTTCCAAATGGAGCTGTAGCTTCAGAACAGAACTGCTCTAGAATTCTATAAACATACACTAGTTACATTCACAGTGGTTCCAAATGGAGCTGTAGCTTCAGAACAGAACTGATCTAGAATTCTATAAACATGCACTAGTTACATTCACAGTAGATTCATAAGCAGAATAACTCTCATACAGAAATACAATGGTTACCAGTATGCATATGTTTCAAAAACAGTTCTACAAACAGTAATCTTATAGAATTTACACAAAACATAGACAGATTACAATGTATCAATCCATGCACACATTCTTACAGTTTGCCATTTCTATAATTATATTTCTAGTAATAGTTATTACATAATTATACATTGTAGTGTAACAGTTATATAATTATTGCACCACAAATGTGAACATCAAATAGATACACAGCAGGTATTCAGGAACAGTTGAGCATTTTCTCTTACTATTGCATTACATGAGTTAGCCCTTTCGAGTGATTCACGACATACTAATGAGATAAAGGAAAAGTGAATTATTTGTACTGATGTACTATACTGTTTGTGTGCCATAATGTTTTCATAAAATGCTGTTGTTGTTAACTCCATGGCCATCCAATTTTTACTAGCCACTTTACTGTAATAGGCTGTGCATATCTGTTCTTTGTGCTATAGGCCAGGGGGTCTGACATGGATAAACAAGTGAGATATCAAAATGAGAAGTGATTTCAACTTTTGTAATTATCTATATTGTAACTACATCTAATTTTAGTAGTGAACACTAGTCTCACTCGACTTTGGTTCGAGATTAAGTGATCACAGCCCTTCATCATAATTGCTACAAATAAATGGCATTTCATTTACTATTTATATAAAATTGCCTGGAAGCCAAGCAATATTGCCAAATACATAAGCTAAACTGCCTATTCCACATAATTTTGATTAGCCAACAATTAATTTTATAATGGGTGAATATTCACTTTCAAATTTTTATCAATAATATATAATAATTATTGAGTTACTTACATTCCTCCAGATTCTGTGAACCTGAATTAAATGGACATGAATCCTGAAGTAGACGAGGTGGATCAGGCGCTGGATTAGTAGGTAAAGGAACCAATCGAGTAGTGGTGAAGGTTAAAGTAGAACTACTGGGAACTATTACAGTTCTAGTTACTGGAGATTCAGTGGGTTGTGTTCCTAATAACAAAATATGAGAATTAATTAATAATCGACAGAATGACTTCATTTACTAATATAAATATGTTTATGAATGTTGAAGAAATTTTTAGTTGTAGTCTCCTATTCAAATAAGACCAAATCACATCTTACTGATGCATCTCAACAAAAAAGGTTTTAATTTTAGGCCAAGCCTATTCCCACAAACAAATTGCACCATGTAGTCACTATATACTATTTTCTTGAGGAAGTAGTCATGAACCTATAATTACAGTGATGACACAAGGTGACATACCATGGTTGTGGGGAGGTGAAAGCTCACTGGCTGTAATAGACACCAATTTGTTTGTTGTAAATGCAGCAGGTAAAGTCTGTAGTCATATATATATATATATATGACTACAGATGATATCACCCTCGGGCTACAACCTCGGGTGATATCTTACCTCGTGGCAGGTTTATATAACGCATATAGACCTCTGAAACATGTTGTATATAACACATATATATTATATATATTGTACTATAACAGTTGGATGGAGTAGTCACTATGTTAGTTTAATTATACCATTAATTGGATCAAGATCAACAATAGGATAGTCTTCTCCAGGATATTGAAATGTCAATATAGACAGTATTTCACTTAAGTAGATTTCTTGATCTTCAGTTGGATGAAACTAAAGTAAAGTTGATAATATTGTAAGTTGTAACAGAGAAGTGCTAATTATAAACACACTGTGGCAAAATGAAAAACAAGATACAATTAATTTATGTATCTCACTGTTATCATTAGTGCTGACTTTCATATCTACCCAACTGCCTATAATTCAATTCTTCTTACTTTTTAATTGTTTTTTTGCTATGTCTTTTACATAAAACAGTTTCTACAGTATCCATTAACTGATTGAGTCTCACAAATGATGTAACTTCCTTAAGTATATACATATGCAATGCATAAAGTTTAAAGTTTAACCATGGAAAGAAATATTTATGTGACCCTACATGACATAAAAAGAAAATAACCTTATTTGGGATTTCAACATAATACATGAATGTAATAAAATCATACCCTCGGTGGAGCATCATAATCGACATACAGTGCTAGTCCATTTCGTACTCTCAATATTCCTATATTAATTAATGTTCATATTTATGCATGTAAATTGGCATTGTAATAATTACCATAGCCAAAGAAAGTTTCTGAAGTTCCTCGATAATAAACCAGTCGTCCATTCTCACGATGAAATACAACCAGAGCCCAAATTTTATCCAATGTAAACAAATTTAGTCCTGATCTAATGGTATTAGAGGAGTATGTAAATTCCTCTCCCACACGAATTTCAAAATTTCTAGCCGTTAGAGTGTGACTCAAGAATGGAAACCTTTCATCCTGTAATAAGGAAAAAATGTAATTGTACTATGTATGTACTATAGTTACACATGTATAATGTTTGTGACCAGATAATTCCTTGGAATTTCCATCTTGTGATGGGTCGAAAGTGCAAATAAAGAATGCAAATTTTGCATTCAAGGAAGTAAACAAAAGTGAATAGAATATAGCACTGAGAATTGAGACTAGACAGTACAAGAATTAATGAAACTTCTATCCAACTATTCTAATTGGCGTTGAGATAAGACAGAAAGAACTAGACAGAGATGTGTTGGAAAACTTCCATTGCAGAAGTATGTGTATAACATCTGAGTGTATAGTGTACCAACCATTCCTTTGCCATTCCAAATCCTTTAAACTTAGCACTCTAAATTTCTCTTTGTCATCATCAGTTTCACAGCAAGCTTAATTCAAGACTCCTCACGTATTCTACACTACTGCTTGTGAGGCAATGCTGAGTCAGCACTTCCTAGTTATTTTGATAATCTCATTGCTAGCTAGTGTTGTATATTATATACAAAGTTGTTTTGAGCAGATACTTAGTAGTCTTTCAGAAATTTACTTTGCTGTTTTGGCTTGTAAATCTCATTAAATTGTTTTGAACTGTCAGTGCGGTGTTAAGCGAACATTTGCACTTATGAGCATGGCCCTTAGCAAGCTGTTACAACAATTGCTGCAGTTTTGATCATGGATGTAAGTCCGTCTACAGTATTTTCACTGCTGAGGAGTAATAGCATAAACTTTGAAGTTCCAAAGTGTGCCATGTTTTGTGAAACAGTGCATGAAAGCAACTTTAGTCTCAAGTTTCAGCACTATCAAGTTTTCACTATTTAATAGTGAAAACTTGAAAGTGCATTAATTAGTTCTACCTCTTTGATTAGGGAAGCAATATGGAGTGTAGTAAGAGGGGTTTGCCCAACTGGCTTTATTACGCAGTGCAACAACAGGCAGAGTCCTGTTCTCTAAGACTCCAACAATCCGAATCTAAATTGCTTGCCGTGCCAAACTTGATTGAATTGCCATGTGTGGCAAAGCTGTCAAACTAGTATCCTCGCTATTACTCAGTACTAATCGTTACTTGCACAATTTTTTTCACAAAAATTAATTCGTACACTCACCTTAAACTGGACTTACAGCCTAGTTACAGGTAGTTTTCATTATTTAGGAATTTTGTCTACTTTTACAACTGTTTGTATTATCATGGAAGCAAACCCAACCTTCATTGGCCTTTAACAAATTTGTCAACATTTTATGTGGAAATAGGTGTATCTGTAGGTGGTCTTGATAATTATATAAACACTCAATATCAAAAGGTATGTGCTTTTCAGGATTTGTATATATTCGCAGAGATTTAAATGCATCACTTGCAATTGAAATGTTCAAGTAGTCATTTTTTCTATTCCATCCTTACATACAGAGTACTACCATGCTTTCTTAGTAATTTTGGTGTTGAAAAGCATCTTGGTATTATTAACCTCTAATGGTCTCAACAAGGACTAATTAAGTATGTAAAATTGTTAAAATAACTAATTCATTTGTTAGTACAGTTGCAAGCAATAATGGAAATTGTAATTTAATTAGTCGTGTAGCTTCTTATGACTGCATGGTGACATACAAGGTACATGTACTTATTATACTACCAATTATAATCCAATAACTGCAGCTTCAATTTCTTTATATGGTCTAATTGATTTACAAAGAAGCAAAATAAATATTTTAAATTAGGTTTCCAAACCTTTTTTGTGCAGATATTAGACATGATATTTGATTATAATTGGTATAAATAAGTACGTTATCATGCAGTCATAACATCCTGTATGACTAACTAATTATAATTTGCATCCTTGCAACTGTACTAACAAATAAATTTGTTATTTTAACAATTCTATTTTTGCAGTGTAGTCTCCTGAAACGCTGATATGACAATATTGATTGGTAAATGGTAAATGGATTAGTGATTATATTGTCGAGTCTAGCTATCAGACTCATCTTTAACATCACATGTAATTTGTTAATTGTTAAAACAATCAATCTGTATAATTATGTACAGCATGTGGCTATGTGTATGTATTAATATGATAAACTCACAAATCTATCACTAATTTGTCTTTTCTTTGCTTCTATACTATCAACACAATCAGGGGTATCCTGACGGCTCATGTTAACACATTCTGCAAACATAAAATAACCACGAGCCCTGCAAGTTGTTCCAGAGAAAAATGTTACGACCATAGAACTATTTCTACTTCGCACACCATTAACTGCAACTTCAAGGTCATCAAAGTCTAGCATTCCAGTTCCAACTCTACCACAACTGCTACGAAATTCTCCTTTCCTTGATTCTCTCTCCACTCCAAACTGATCATAACAAACCTTATCTAAAAGAAAGTTTAAAAGTTGTTTTACTAAAGTAGTTGTTTCAATATTTGGTTGATGGAGTATTTTTGATAATAAAGTTCAACAAACAAATGTTCACTTACTTGCCGGGCTTTCAATATCATGGATGGTGATACGATAATAAAGTAGTTCATCAATTCCGCATCCTACCTCATATGCACAAACAAAGCTATTATCGTAGCAGCTAAGGATATTTAGGATAATAAAAATTTAATTAATAACTTGATCTATTTTTATTTTAAAATTAAGTCTATTTGTAGCTGAAACGATATATTTCCCCAAGCATTGTCACAATGCATAACAATGTTATTATATTTGTACACATGTATTATTTACTGGACAACTCTTATACCAAGTTGCTAAAGCAACAACATTTTTTTTAAGACATGAAAGTTTGGTCTATGACATTTTTACTTTTGCAACTCAGTTAAATTGTAAATTGTTATCCTGTAATTTAGAAATAATTATTTTGACAGATGGACAGACAGAATCTGTAGTATATAGATAATGAACTTATCTTTACCTATCTGTGGTGATTCCTGGGCTAAATATATGATAGAATCTTGCACCTTCAGTATGTGAAACAAAGATTGCTTGATTGTCTTCAATTCTTATTTTATTGCGAAATCGACAAAGAAAATCTCTATTTCTGATGATCCTCACAACTTTGCACTGTGCATTACTGTTGTAACAGTAAAATGTAAGTTGTAAAATTAGTTTTTGGATTGTGATCACATTGAAATATATAGTAAATGATTACTTATTAACTTTAATTGTACTTACTCTCCTGGTTGTTGAACAGTCTCTATTGTTTCTTTTCGCTGATCTTCACAAAGAAAGTCTGCTGGTAAAACATCAGTGTCTTGAGTTCCACAGCCCATTTGGCATGCATCAAAACTCTGCACAAATGATATCAAGTTTATTATATTAATTACAAAAGACACTTTCATTATAACTTTGTTAATTATAAACTGTTAAAGACAAAGACCAAGGGTGTATGTATCCTTGTATATTACAGTACTATTGTCCAGAACAAAGACCATACTACTGTCACTTGAATGTCTTCAAACTATGTGCATGAGGCCACGAGGCTAATTTTAGTTTATAATTACTGCTCTCTGTTTGGTGAAAGTAAATTTTATTATTAATTTGTAAATAAAAAAGCCATGATGGCTCAGTCAGTCAGTTAATCATAATATGTATATAGTATGCCAACAGGTCCTATATACAAAATATAGGACTTGAGTTTTGTGCCAGAGGATGTGATATAACCCAAGCCTGCGAGGGCTATATCACATCCGAGGACACAAAATAAAGGTCCTATATGCAGTATATAGGACCTATTAGCATACTATATACAATATAGTGTATGATGGTGACATCTCCTGCATAGTGTGCGCAGCAGCGCATGGAAGGTCTATATACAATATGTATGATGGTGACATCATTTTTTGATGTGGTGAGTACTATATATTGCATATAGACCTTCCATGTGGTCATGGCGAGTACAAAACTAATGACAGTAGGGACGAGCGCACAGCGCGATCCCTTCATAAAGGTGACTAAACCCCTCTTAGTCTAGCTACCGAGCGAAGCGAGGCTTATCATGTCATTTTTAGTAGGGCTGGGATAATTAATTGATTAATCGATTTTAATCAATCGATATTGAAAATTCTTCTGATTATCGATTATACGTCTGTGATATCGATTATACTAATTATTCCAGAAGACATACTTTTCAAGCATGTGACACCAAATAAGGTACATAATGGAAGTGGATAGGAAGCTATTTTAATTTTGATCATCAAATGGGAGGAGTTTCCTGTATTAATTGACTTAATTGGCCTAATTACTTCCACTGATTTTAATCGATTAGCAATCGACTTGAAATTAGTGATAATCGATTTCAGAATCTCAGCCAATTCCCAGCCCTAATTTTTAGGGTTCAATCACTATGTGGTGAAACCTTATGTAATTAAAAACAATGTCCTTTTTGCCACGCCTATTGCCGGAATTGTGCGTTCACAGTGTTTTACGAGTACTGTCGCAATTTTTGAAGTCATGGTTATTAGATAGAAATTTTTTATTGAACAACAACTGTACGAGGTATAGGCAAACATTTACTAGTTTTTTTTCCTTATATACGATAATTTACCATCAGATACACTTATAACTTGAAATGCCAATTCATTCAAATCACAAACAGCACCTCTTTTCTTGTAATGTGTGTTATGCATTGCTTTATGCATTAATCATTATTAATTTATTATTTTTTTAATTAAATAAAGTAAAAACATATTACATAGCTAAAAAAATCAGTAGGCATGTGTATAATATAATAACATAAACATTAATCTTGTCGCATTTGTCATCAAAACCGTGTGCAGAAGTCACACATCTTTATTAGTATTGCTATTGCTATCACTTTCCATGTGTTTGCTGTTAGATTCACCTTCATCCTTTTGTTCAATTTCAAGTTTTTTCTGTTCATTTTCTCCTTTTTTCTGTTCTTCTGTTGAGCTCTTTGCTATCATATTTGTGAGACTTTCAGTTGACGTTCCACTATCACCAGAGTCAGGTTGTCCATTGAATGATTTTTCTTGCTCATTGTTACGCTTCTCTTCAATAACTGGTAATGGCTGCATAGTAATTGTATGCACATAACATTTTGTTAATTTTATTATTATTAATAATATAAAAGACATCCATACATACCTCCATACCATGCACATAACCTATTTATGCACAGTTAATAATTATCTGCTTACATTTATTGGTTTCAATGGCTGAGTTGTACTAAATGACCGCATCATGTGAGGAAATATTGGTGCTACTCCTGAAACACTTTGAGATCTGTGCAGTGCAAACAAAAGTTATATTACACACACTGTATATTTATAATAATTATGATCGTACCTAATTGGCATTGGAGCCACTTTAGCTGATGAGAATGTCCGAAATGAATTTCTTCCTACGTTTGGAGGGATTTGAGGATTCACTCCCACTTGGGTCAGAGATCCCTGAGTCACTTGACGTGCTATGGCAATAAATATAATATAATAACAATTAAACAGTGTGGTCAACATGCAAATGCAATCATATATCCCAACACAGCAAAACCTCAAAATATCCATGAGATTTATTCAGAAGATATAAAACCTACCATCGTCACAGTGACACAAACTACAGGACTACAAATAGCACTCGTAGGTGTGTTTATAACTTATAATGGATATATACCCCAAGCTATCAGTGTGATAGTAGAAATAATTCTGTTACTTACTTAATTGTCCTTGAGAAAATCGTCCACTTGTATTAAGTTTTTGTTGAGATAATTCAGTCTGCAATCTCTGTATTTCTTGTTTCAAGGTGTTCATTTGAGCTTTGGATCCACCAGTAGTACAGCAACAAATATATCGGTTGAAAACATCATTTTGGTACTTCCACATGAGTAACAAAAATATCACAAGAACTATGATGATTATTAGTATAACAGGAATGATAGCAATGATAACAATAATGCCAGCACTAAGGGATGATACTTTTTCCGTTTCCGGTGTAATACAATTTACACCATCAGAACTGTTACATGCTGTGAAGGAAGGTATGTAAATGGCTACTTTGTCTATAGATTTGGTACACAATATATAAATGATTGTGGATGATAGACAAGTCAGCACAAATCTATATTTCAACTACATTTGCACATAATCCCAAAGAGGCCTTCTCTGTTGAGTAAATAATGTGTTAGACTTTCTCATGCACCAACAGTTTAACCAAATATTACATCTATTGTTGAACAGTATGCTGACTGTCATCACAAAGTGCATCATGAGGCTGTATCATAATCATTTCTTGTTTGTACAATTGTCCACTGTGATCATGCAAATACTGTTAGTATAATTATATAATTTAGCTGGATCTGCTTCTGTGTTATTTTACTTTATATATATATATATATATATATATATATATATATATATATATATATACCTTTCTGTCTACAGAGAAAAGGTAGTTTACTAGATTCACAAAAGTCTTGATGAACTTCCCAGCCATTACTTGTAAACTTTACACAGTCATATGGGGGGCTGTTGGATTGGGTAGCAGCACCTCCAATCCAATTTTGGTATGATTCCTTTTGAAGAAATGCAAGTCCATCAATCCACCTATATTAGTATTTTAATAACATAATTGGAAGGGTAGATGGTAACATACCTGAAAGCTCCTTCTATATCTTGATCAGATAGTCCAATCCAAAAAGCTTGTTGCCTCGTTCCAAAGTACGTGTTGTTAATATAATCATTTTCTTCTCTTGAGTCAATTCGAGTAAGGAATGCATTATCCCGAACACACGTTCTGTTAGCTGCAGAGAAGGTGTATGATACTTCAAACAACCTGTAACAGTATGAAGACCCTTCTCTAAGCTCATATAATGAATTCACTGAAACAGCTGTGTTATTACAAATCAGTTGATCTGCAGAAAAGTAGAATGGAATTGCATTTATGACATGCATTATGTACGTAATAAAAGAGATAATTCTTACTATTTTGAGCAAACACTGCTACAATTAAACTCAACTGCAGCAAAGTTAAACAACACAATATCCATGAAGCCATAGTGGGCGCAGCTCGCCAATATTTATGTTTGTATAGTAATAGTTGCTTGGTTACAAATTGAATGTTATTCATATCATGATAATTATTATAATTTTATTCATAATAATAATTAAAAATTTTTGCTGCGATGATGAACAACTTTCAGCTATTCGGATTGATACTATCAGAACTATTTCTACTGGTACAATATAATTAATAATATATATTATGTTACTTTTAATATGGTGATAGAATGTTGTATTTTTGTAGTCAAATGGTGGTGAGCATTGTGAAGGACACGATGGAAAATTGTACTAGTTAGTTTTGTGTTGTAAATGTACTATATATATATATATATATATATATATATATATATATATATATATATATAATATGTATATTAGTTGCAATATCTCTTTTAATACTTGGCACAGTTGCAGTGGCTTCTGTTGTGCTATTGGTTGTTGTTCTTACTCTAGTTTGTGGTATGCATGGTAAGATAAAAAAGAAAACTAATTATCAAAATCTTTACTCGAATTTCAAACAGGCTGTTTTTAGCCATCTTAATTTTTTGTTGTCTCTGTGGCTGTGTAGGATGTGGAACTAGAAGGTACTACGGAGCACGTAGAGGTGACCCCTATAGTCCAATGGTTTCATATGCAAATAATAATGGAAGTAAGAATGGGAAAAAGATGTAGCAATGAAAATTGCATTAAAATATTTGTGTAGTATTACAGTTAAGTACTCAAATTTGTTTCTTATATGTTCAGTAATTACAACAGGACAGAACCGCAATCCTAGAAACCAGAGGAATCAATCAAGATATACTAGAGAGTACAATACTATCAGTAAAAGCATACCCTCAGATGCTCCTCCTGCCTACACTGTGGCACCCAGTGCTCCACCTCCATATTCTCATTTGAAGTAGAAAACTCATCTTTTTTTGTAATTGAAATTTGTTTACAACTGCTCTATATATAGTAGTATTCATTTTATTATTAACTATCTGGTGTTCTATCAATGATTGTTATACGAATGTCTACTACATTTGCGCTTTATTCACTTTTTGTTAGAGCATAATAGTAACATGTTCAGCAGTATCAGAAAACACATCCCCTTTTTGTAATTGAAATTTGTTCATTCTCAATTGCTATATACAGTAGTACCTATTAACTTTCCGGTGTTCTATCAATGTTGCTATACAAATGTCTACTACATTTGCACTTTGTTCAGTTTTTGTTTGAGGATAATAGTAACATGTTAGGCATTGCCTGAGAATTAATCACTGCAAATGTATAGGAACATCCAGACATGCACAACAGTTACATTAATCCTTAGAGCATTGAGCATGTTTTTGACAATTCTTCCCATTCCCAACAATGACCGCTCTGCTGCAGATATCTCGGCCATTGTTCACTTTATGTACCCCAAACTTGGCTCTTTTTCCAACATGGAGTACTAATTCTAGCAACTTGCTTACCGGACTTGAAACTAGAGCAAACAAAACGACCCCACTTCATGTTGGCACTAGCTACACCCACAATATTGGCAAGAGAAATGTCCTATATACCAGAATAACCACATTGCGTGTGCGTGGTCACTGAAATCTGAATTGCATGGGTGGTAATGGGGCTGCACCCCCTTTGAATACCGCTCAACAGGGGGACACTCTCCTTTTTAATTCCTCCCATACTCTATATTCAGGCCAAAGCACAGCTGAAAAATCATCATCTTTTTTAGCCATTCAAAGTATCATGGATTTATCACTGAAACCAATTACAAATATTTGGAGTGCTTCATCACACTAGGAACACAATCCCAAGGGCATATAGGGGTCAAATGTGACATATATGTCATCAATCTAAGGGGTAACAAATTTCCAATTAATTTCCTATTGACAAAGAAGGTATACACACCTAAAAATTGCATAACACATACATGTAAACTTATAGTCTCATTCCCACTACTTGGAGGTCAATAGATGTCTTAGTTTTTTTATGAGATTAGATGTGATTCCACCACTAAGATTTTGGAACATAGGCTGATTTGTGTCAACATATGCACTGATAGTGATGATCCCATATACCCGGTATAGCTATGAGTGAACGAAAAGATCTAAAATGTGTTATTGTATTCTACAAGGATTTTTTGATTAGCATTAATGATTAATCATTTAAAATACGTACCCTTCAAAACAGTTAAGGTAAGTTAGGGGGTTTCCAGACAAGGAATCTATGAATATGGTTTCTGGACAAGTGTCCCGATCTACAACTTCATGAGAGTTTCTGCAGACATCTGTCACAGCAAAGAAATTACTAAAGTAGGAATAAAATATGCAAGTATCAGAAACAGTCTACCCCTAAGCTCTTTGCTTCAGAAGCAGTATATATATATAGTAGTTGGAAACCACCAGTCTGGAAACCCCACCTTATATGGTAGACTATTGCAAATTGGTAATAATGTGTGAGTATTCATTTAATGTTTCGCTTAGACCATGATAATAATTTATTATTCCAAAAGTATTTGAATGATGATGATAATAGCTATAGCATCCATAGTATTTTCTGTACCAGACGCCCATGTTAAAACGTGGGCGTCTTGTACAGACCAGGACGAAATATGAGCCCAACGGCCGGCGCCTTGGCCTCTTATCGATCTTACGTAAGTACGTACATCGGAAATCACGTGATAAATCTATGTTCCGTTTGGCTGAGAAAAGAATTTTCTGCTCGTGTTTTATCCTTCGAATGGCATTTTCTGAACATCCTGTGAAAGGAACGAGTGAGTTCAACCTTGTTACTAGATGTAGATAGATTTTACTGTTCTAAAGTTAATTATAATTATTGTAATAGAGTGGTAGATCTCGGAGGAACCCAGTTCACATCTTCCCTCCCATTTATACATCATTGAAGTGAATAGTTTATCAATGAAAATAATTGCACCTAAACAAGATAACTGGTGCTACAGTCAGTAATAAATCTTTACCTTTGTGTGGCAGTGCTAAGAGAATTGTTTAACCACACCTGCTATGAATATAAATTAATGCTAGATTGGGTCCTCTTTCTCTAATTGTGTAGAGTGGGACATGGAAAAAGTGGCAGCATTATTTGTATAGCAAAATTGGATCAAGTGAAATACATGGAACAACTGCAGAGACAGTCCCAGAAACTGTACGAATGACCAGATTTTTATATTCAGCCACTTAAACACTCTAGGGGCCCTTGTGATTAGGCAAACAATCATACCAGATTTCATAACAGGATCATGGCTTCTCATACTGTCTTTGCGGTTGGTCTGTGCATTTCACTTGATCCACAAGATTTTACTTAAAAGTGTTGCGAACTGTCACATGATATAAATAGGTTATTAATTATGATCAATGTCCAGATGATGATAAAAGCCATCCCAATAATGTTATGTTGGCAATGTGTGACTAGTTTTCCCACATGTTTGAATTAAATCTTTTAGGTCACATTAACATTGTATACATAATTTAAGGCATGACTGAATGCTCACTTGCACTGGTATCCTTGCAGGAAGAAAGTATCTTGTAGAAATTCCACCTAATTGTTTTTCTAGTTAAAAGTCATTGCACATATTCACAAGATGTCTACAGTTAGTTTACTGCCACGAATTGCTTGCTTGCTAGTCAATGAAATTTGGTGTCTAAGATGCTTAATAGCTCTTTCTGAGTATCAAATTTCTGTATAAAATGGTGAAATTGCAAGTTATTACACATAAACGTATGATCAAAATTATTTTGTCCCAAAGTGTCCCTTTTCGAAAAGTATATTGCATATCAAGAAAAGATATTCCTCACCATTAAATGTCTAATTTAGAATTTCTTGATAGTTGTTCTTCCATGTTGCTTATTAAAGCATAAATGTGATCTGGTGTAGAGATGTGTGATATGACTAGTATTGTATGATAGTATTGTATATTCCTCCACAAACATCACGATACGATACATTATCACAATATTTGAAATAATAATTGAAATGCTTGAATACTGAATGAAATATCATAATTGTGGATAACTATGATTGTTGGTATTAGTATAATGTTGGCAGTCTTGCTCACTATCTGCATATCCTTGTCTATACTGATACTTGCATGCCTATCTTTTAAATATAGGCAGTGAAGTACCTATATGATTGCCTTTACAAATTCATGTACAACACTAGTACAATTTATCAATAGACAGGGTTTGTACAGTTGTTTGAAACACAGCCAGACCTAAGTGGGAAGCAGCAAATATCTGAGGACATAATGACTATACAAGAATTTGGAGTGATCGTTTAATTAGCTGGTAGGCAGAAGTAGGTTTGGTATACCCAAGAAACTTGTTGAGTTGGTTTGTTTAGTTTTGTTTTTAACTCACCAATACAACATATAATCTTTCATAATCACTCTTGCTGTAACCAACCAGTTGTCTTTGTGATTCTGAATCATTCACAATATTCTATTTGCAGCTGAGACTCCTTCTCAAGTATTCAAACCCAATGAACGACCATCTTTAAAACTATACAATAGCCTTACTCGACAAAAGGTACATATAATTTTGAATTTTGTTGTTGAGGTCCCAACCATATTTGCAAACATTTGGGGTTTTGATATTTCTACATGTTCTTTGTTTTCAAAATTTCGTTTATTTTATATCAAATGATACTCTAACATTTTTCATAATTGAAGCAGTGTGTAGTATGTCTATATTCATTTTTAAAGGCATTTCGAATGATTTTATGTGACAAGAATTATGCTGGTTATTTATTAGTTAATTTTAATTTTCCATTGGTAATCAATAATGTCAGTTGAGTTCATTGCATGGCTAGATTTTATGGTATGTGACCTAATTTTTGAAAATGGAACTTCCCACAAAATAATTTTGATCAAACACTTACCTTCAATCACTTGCCATTCGGCCATTTTGTACAGCAAGTCAATGAAATTTGGTATCCAGGAAGAGCTATTATTGTGCTTCTTAGATACTGAATTTTGTTGACCTTCTTTGCAAAATGGAAGAATGATGATTCATTAAATGTAAGCATTTGATCAAAACTATTTTGCAAGAAATCGTCCTATTTCAAAATTTAGGTCACGCATACTCAAGCATGTTTGTAACACTATGTTTATTACATTCAGGAAGAATTTACTCCTCTTTCTGGAAAACAGATTTTATGGTACAGTTGTGGTCCTACCGTATATGATGCATCTCATATGGGACATGCCAGGTACTGTAACCAATTTCTTCACCTCAGTTGCATTCATCAGGGTTCACACAGGATTTTTATTAGAGGAGGGAATGATTGATCATTGTGAATCATGTTGCTTGTAATGGAGTCTGGGGGCATGTTCTCCCAGGAAATATAGACCATGTGATATTGTTATTATTTTTTAAAGTACCAGTTATGATAGGATTGATATCTAATATTTAGGAATTCTGTTGAGGGGGGGAATCTCATGGTACCTCTCCCTCTCCTCTGTATTAAACCCTGTTCATTACTGATAAAATTGATGTACACGTATATTTCAGTTTTGCAATTGTTTCACTAAACTGTGTGGATTGGAGTGTACATGTATTATTTTTACTGCACTCTTTACGTACCACATGGCCTGGAAATTTGATGATTCATTACATTTGGTGGTTGGCAGATTAGTTAAAGCACTGGCAAAATAAATTCCACTGATATTAATTTTTTTTGTTTTCTTGAGTGGAGTTTAGACTGTCTCACTCAATGGAAGTGCAAGATTATATGCTGTACTGTTTTCTGTCATCACAAAATGTTAACTTGGCTTTAGTGTGTCTTATGAATACAGAGAGTGGCTGCTAATCTAATACCTAATGAAGATATTAACAGCATTTATTCCTATCAAAGCAGTTATCCAAAGACTTTTTTTCATGTATAGTTAGTTGTATACTGTAAGTATATGTTATAACATGCCTACAAGTGCTATATCACATTTATGATCCCAAGCACGAGGGCAAGCTGATTATAAATCTGATATAGCACGAGTAAGCTTGTTACAATTAATGTATTTCCTGAAAGACAAAACTTTTGTTGATGTCTGTTGCTTCTCTACCTTTCTGTCTTCACTTTGGAGAAGGTAAGCGCTGTTTTCTTGTAGTCTGTTTTGATGGCAGGTTTTATATCTGACCACAGAGTGCTATATCTGATTTATAAACCTGTGGTTTACTTTGATGTTTCGCCGTATTGGGATAAATATAATCAAATTAGTTTCTATTTAGTACTTTGAAGCATGATTCACACTCATTATCTCAAATTCATCTTGAAATATACTCAAGAGTGAAAGTATTGAAGTTGTTTGATGTATTACACTATTTTCACTTGTAGATCTTACATTTCATTTGACATAATTCGTCGTGTCATGTCTCATTACTTTGGATATGATGTTTTATTTGTAATGAATGTGACTGATTTGGATGATAAGGTTAGTCTTGGTTTAAAATCTTGTACAATGTGAGGGCCTGTGAACAGAAAGAACTAATTAACTGTGTGGGATTATGTTTATAATTACTTAATATTGATTTGTCTATGGTGTATGTTGGAACCAAGAATAGATTTCATAGAATTTGGAGAGTTGTAAATCATTATATCCAACGCTTATAATTTGAACACTAACCTAGACATTTCCAGCAGTGATAAAAATAGGATTATTTCCATTACAAATTGTTAATTAATTCACATATGCTTTGTTCCTCCCAGTGGTATAGCCAAGCCCGGGCCAACTCGAGCATGGGCCCAGGCAAATTACTTTTAAAAATAATTATAGCACATTTACTTGTTTATAACAGTAACTTATTGTCATTATGTGATGTCTAAAGGGCACATGACTTCAGTGGAATAAAAATAGACAATTCAGCCAGGGGAATCACCTTGGTAAAATTGACTACAAGTCAACATCCCTTATGAATAGAATCCCAAATGTAGATAATAGATAGATTTATGCGTGGGCAATTCTCCATGGCTGAGTATGCCACTGGCTTCTGCATTTTTTGACTAACCAACATTGAAACTATTACTATAAGATAAAGCATTACAACATCCATTAGAATTCATTAGCGATGTATCTAAATGACTTTATTTTGATACATTGGAGATGTACAAATTGTATTATGACATGATTTTACTGCATATTCAGATTATTCGTCGCGCTAGACAGAATCATCTCCTTGAAGCATATACTAACAAAGATAGATCTTTGGATGAAGTGATTGTGAACTGTAAAGAAGCCCTCCATGTAAGTATCAAATACACTCTGCATTGCTCTGTATTAAATTTGTACATTATACATGTGTATACAATACTATGATAACCCTCGCCCACGTAGGCGGAGCGGAGGGGAGGGTTACTGTAATCATTTTGTCTGTCTGACTGTTTGCAAAATTCCAGCGAACCTACGAAATTGACACTTTGAAAATACTACCAGCAGATGTGAAATCATACAACGATCAAAAGTAACAATAGGCTTTTGCTAAAACCTTTCTGTTTTAAAGTTATGACAATTTTTGTAACTCACGGTCGCCGTTTAACAACTCTAAGATGACGTCTGGTAGCAAAAGAGTTCACTGAAACCCACACAACTCATCTTGCTTGAAGCCTATCTCTGTCGAATCACAACTTGAAATGAAGTACAATTGAAGTAGTGGCTGCTACAACTTCAAGCTGGCTCTAAGCTCTCTGCCATGATTGGCAATTTCTAGTTCCACCCTTTTCATTTCATCCACGCTT
This sequence comes from Petrosia ficiformis, assembly GCA_947044365.1. Classification (NCBI taxonomy): domain Eukaryota; kingdom Metazoa; phylum Porifera; class Demospongiae; order Haplosclerida; family Petrosiidae; genus Petrosia; species Petrosia ficiformis. The sequence goes on along the minus strand of OX345650.1, from coordinate 2,394,912 downwards.
TTTTCTAATTGTCTTGATTTTAGTGAACACTGACTTTGAGGGTAAGTTGTAATGCACACGCACACAAATATAATATAATCTTACTTATCTTAATAATTATAATAATGGTAATAATTATTATTACAGTCAAATATTGTCAGTGACCGAATCATTCTTGTTTCCCAAATCACACTTTTGGCGAGGGTTCTGCACTGGTAGTGCATTCATTCCAGTAGAAATTAGGAATATTCATGTTAGTGATGAATATTTCAATATTGGAATTTTCTTTCTTATTTTTTTTGGTATTCGAATATTTATTCAATATTTGTGTATGCATAAAAACCAAACATGTCGAGTGCTTAATGAAGTATTCATAGTTTTATGTTTGTGTAATGAAGTAAATAGTGACAGAGACGTTTATTGCTCTCTTGGTTTAACCCTTTGCAAGAGTGCATACAATGTGTATATGCTCTAGACCAGTGTTAGCGCCAGTGGTCGTCTCTCCGTCAAATGACGACCGCTTTTATCCTCCATTTTGTAATTAATAATAATAATAATAATAAATTAATAATGAATAATAAATAAGTGGGTGTGCACACGCGTTCACGAATTGGAATGGTTGACTTACAATCCAAGTTACGATCATACTTTCTTCCTTCTGGCTCAAGTTCTAACTAACTCCAGAAATGTAGAAGAAGAAACTTAGTCAATCCCACAATTCAAGAAGCCTAAAAGATTGTTTAACTCGAAATGGTTGTGTGAGTTTTCATGGTTATCTTGCGTAGATGGTCGTACTGATGTTTGTGTGTAAGCATGGTGGTCGCTCCAATATCTATTATTATTTTTATGTATCAGTCCTGTTATTTAGTTGTTGGCATATATAATACATGATTTTCATTCAGAAATATACTCTCGCTTCAAATACAGTACATGTATTTTAAAATAAACGACATACATGTAAGATCATAAACAATATTATTACAACAAGTGGTGACCAATATTATTTTTCTGGTGCTAACACTGCTCTAGACACACACCTGTACATGTGCTCGTATATCTTGGAATATATACATGTTATTACAATTATGTTTTACTATCTTGTAGCTCATAAATAGAGCTACAGTTTGATATATAAAACATACATTATACAATATAAAACAGCCATGTATTCAAAAATGGTGATGGAAAATGGTGTCCACTCGATCAGAGAATGACAAACTGCTACAATTGAATGAACAACTGTAAATAGCTGAACTATAGTTAAATAGTAGAAAGAGAGTATAAAGTATGTAATAGTGTAGAATTGAAATCATAGTAGCCTTGTACTTGAGTTCAGTAGACCACAGCAAGTTGGATTTTCTGGGCAGAAAGTTCAATTTACCACTTGTCAATAAATTTAGTAGTCAAAGGGTTAATTAATTAATTTAATGTTTGTTCTGTTTAGTTATATGAAGAAAAGCTCGCTACAGAATCTGATGTAGACAAGGTCACTATGTTAAAGAAAATTGTGGTTAGTTAACATTTTTATATGTCTTCCTACTCTATCATTCAACCAACATATACAATACATACGTGTATGTGACACAAACATACATATATATATATATACATGTGTGTATATACATGTACATTAAACCCCGGGAAAGCAATCATAAGGATGTTGAGACCATAAAAACTATTCCACATTTTTTTTGAAATGTAATGTGACAAAGCACTGCACAGTGAACAGTTCAATAATATATGTACATGTACATGTAAGTAATTTCCAGACCTGTTTACTAAGGTACCATCCCAACCGTGTTTCTGTGGTTTTTCAGTTTTGATATCCCTACATGCTCTTTCATTTTTAAAATGCTTTTTCATTTCACTCTGTTTCTCATGTGTTCAATCATACACATGTATTTGGTATGACAGAATTTTGCACTTGAAAAATACTAAAACTCTTTTTCCATTCAATAATTTATTTATCAGTAAGCATTTCACGATGTATTGATGGAATTAATCTTGAGTTGCATGCTCTGTTACTACTGTAATATCAGAGAGTACAGTGGTACTCTCTATGTAGGGATGGCATGGAAATAAAATATGGCCGCTCATACATTTCAATTGCAAGCGATGAGCTGAAATCTCTGGTAATATACACAGATAGGTTTTAATACACACATACCTATTCGTTTTTATGACTACCAACATCTTCTAGATGCAAAGATTGTTGTTAAGGTAGAGAACTGGCAAGTTACTATGTTAGCCTCCCAATCTTGTTCACATGCTTTTTGGGTTTTGACGTCCCTACATCTTTCACTTTTATTGAAAATGTGTTTTTCTTATTCTTGTTATATTATCATTGACTATAATTATTTGTAATTACTGTTATTATATACATGTAGATCAAAGCAAAGCAAGCAATTGAAAAAGCTACTGATCTCACTGATGTTTCAAAGGTATGATATTGTATTTATGATAATTGTGTATCACTGTAGCATTTAAAGATAATTATACATAATATTTTGATTATGGTTTTGTGGGAAGGATTTAATTGTATAGTTACCATAAACACTCTGTGACTTTTTATTGTGGAAAACAGATTCTTAAATAGGAGTGTGTATAAATGTTTAGAATGTGAACAGACCTGGTCAAAACATTCATGTTATAAATAAATGTAAAGCAGTTAACCCATCAGGTTTCCTTTTGTAAGAAAAGACTTTTTAGTGTTTATACTGTAATGTACATATACACATGTATATACCTAGTCAACTAGAGAATGCTTGCATGCATACATGCATGCAATCATTGTAGGGTGAGCCTGAGAAGGCGTGGTTGGAGTAACCAAACATTTTATTTGAACATTACGATATTTACGGAACAAACATTATTTGAAATTCATTGAAAAGTCAATATGGTTTAATGGAACATCACATATGATATATACATATGTAGAGAAAATTCTCAACCAACTTCCCAGTGTGGGCTTTGCTCTAATTAATAAACTGTAATTATAATGAAATTGCACAATTTGTTTTTCAAAAGTACGGTAGCAACAGATATACACGTTTTGAAATTATTTTGTTTTGTTTTGTTAGGTCGACTTGATTGAAGCTGTTCGAGACCCACTTGCAAAGTGGTTGGATAACAAGGTAAGAACTGTCTTGTATGTGATCATAGTACTCATTAATGTTACACACTAGTATTGGTCACTTCATACAAGGAATCATGAAATAATGTTGTATTTATTGTTAGCGTTAAATCAAGATGCATATGTTCTCAGTCAAGCATGATATTAATTTATTCTGTAGTTTGTACCTATGTGTCACTGTGCATGCGAAAATCAGATTTTCAAGTTTTACAAACCAAATTTTAGTCTCTCAGCAAATGAAATATTTGTTATTTTTCGTTCACTGTTCTCTTAGTTATTTCTTCATATAAGAATTTGCGAAATAATATTATATTTATATAGTCTCATATGGTATGTTAAGAGTACTGACATTGGATTGTATAAGTATTATACTATTTTGATTGCGTAATATAGCTACTATACTATCCTTATATGAAGTAATGACTGTTCTCTTGTTGAGATAATTATTATATGTAACTTTCACTACTATATAAAAATAGTAAAAAAGAACACAGCTCACCCATTATATATTTATAGTAACAAAGCAGCCTTTAACAACGTAGAATTTATGATGTAATGCAATGATTGATACACGAAGAAGGACCCTTTTATACCCTGCAGTATGGTCACAGTGTTACTGATCATGGAATATTTTTATCATTGGCCCAAAAATGGGAGGAAGAGTACCACAAAGACATGAATGCTCTGAATGTAAGTTGTTATATGAATTTTGTTGTAAAATATGTAGCAAAATACTATTAATTATAAGTAATTAATGACGACACACTAAATAAGCAAACAGAATAATGTTGTTAATTGTACCCATTCAAAGAACAGGATACATACACTGATGGATTTGCAAAGGAAATGTCATCACCAGTTGCTTTCCCATTCCATGCATTAGCCTGTCCCCACAGTGTTGTTACTAGTGTTGCACTATACAGCAATTTGCCTATATGCCTATATTTCATAATCCAAATTGCCTATATGCAAAACCAATGTATTTATCTAGTTTACAACTGTTCACACATAGTACAGTATTAATTATTTTGTTGTTTGTGTGCTATACATTCAATCCAAAGTACATGTAGTAACAGGTATATTCAGCCTGGGTTGCACATATCTTCAGATTGTACTTGTGCAGTTTGACAATAATGTAATCTGCAAAGCCTGAAAAATATTGTGTAAGTTGTATAGGCAATATATAGGCAATGCAGTTACCTATACCATAGGCTTGTGCGATTGTTCAATTAATTGCAATTGCAAATTAATTGAATTTCGATTAATCGATTAATTGCATCATAATAATTATTGTGTATACTTTAACAAAATGATAATAATAACTATACCAACATTGAATGAAAGTAGCTCAAGTTCATCCTATTTAAAGTTTTCAGCTGAAAAACAGAGCATGTTTACATTTTCTGGATTAAGTAAAGATTGTTTAGTGAACACTATGATACCTGCAGTAGAAAACAAGCATTTGAAAGGAGTACTAGTGGCAGGGACACATAGATATCTTTTAGCTAATACAGCAAGGTTTGGAAAGCGATTAGTCGGTTAGTGAAATTTTCAAAAATTGCATGCAATTATTACAGAACTGCAATTGATAATCGATTTAATTGCACAACCCTACTATACCAATACTCTACCTATATCTTCAATATAGGCACCTATTCAGATCCACATCCCTAGTTATTACAGTAACAGTAGACACCTTTGCTTTCTATAATTAATAATAATAAATATAGAGATCATATACTATAAATAGTTATAAGTAGTCATTTGAGTTGACTATTGGATTGGTGGGAAAACTATATTCCTACAGGTAATGCTATAAGTGTACACAGTATACATGTATATGGAGAAAAAGAATCCCATGATTGTTTTCAGCACTGCTGACTTTATAATGTCTGAAACCCAACAGCTTATTACATTTTTGTACATTGCTGTAGTACTTGAGTGAGTAATTCATCATACACTTTCCATTTGTTCAGGTCCTTCCACCTGATGTGTTAACTCGTGTCACAGATTATGTTCCTGAAATTGTAGAGTATATAAATCAAATCATTAAAAATGGATATGCGTGAGTGTAGAAGTATAAAATATCATAGAGCCAGTCATAAATAATTATACACTAGACTTTTAAAACTATACAGTATACACTATATTGCATATAAAGTCATCACATTATAATTTTGAGGTCATCATGAATATGGTAATTTGGTGAATAGATATTTTTTTGTTTTGTCTTTTCTTGATAGGTATGAGTCAAATGGTTCGGTTTACTTTGATACTGTGAAATTCTCTTCTTCTCCTAATCATCACTATGCTAAACTTGTCCCTGAAGCTGTTGGGGATTTCAAAGCTTTAGAAGAAGGAGAAGGTATATTATGATTGTTCAATCCATATTTCATACAAGATATTTGTGCATGGAGATTTGAAGAGCTCTTACCTAAACATGTATAAACATTACCTTACATGGCATAATTTTGGTAACAATTTGCCTCTCACCATTTAAATGATACTGAAACATAATCAGTTTTATTAACCCTCACCCGCATAGGTGGAGCAGAGGGTTAATCAGGTTTTCTGTCTGTCTCTCTGTGTATGTGTGTCTTTTACCAAAATTTCTGGACAGCTAACAACACTGGGACTTTGATCGAGCTACCAAAAGGCTTGAAATTATACAATGATAGTAGCTGCTACAACATCAAGCTGGTTCTAAGCTTTCTGTCATAAAGATCAATTTCTACCTCCACCTACATGTATTTTATTTCATGCATGTGATTGAAGCCACAAAATAAGTTATAAGTAGGTATTTATATATAGTCTCTGTTAGGTCTATAGGTCTGTTAGGTCTATAGACCTAACAGACCTATAGACTAATATACTAATGTATTCTGTGGTTTTATAAGTAGGGTAATATACATGTAACTACAATACTATCCTTATATGAAGTGATAACCCTATATTTCTCTGTGGAAACAGAGCAATAGACTCATAGTTCATTTTGTATGGCTACATTAACTTTATTCCTTCATGGTTTGATTTTTAGGTGAACTAAGCATTTCAGTTGACCGTCTTCAAGAAAAAAAGCATGGTAATGATTTTGCCTTATGGAAAAGCAGTAAACCTGGTGAACCTGCCTGGCCAAGTCTATGGGGTCCTGGTAGACCTGGTTGGCACATTGAATGTTCAGTAATGTCCTGGTAAGATGCTTTTATGTCATGAAATTTGTATTATTCATTTTCTGAAACACAAAAACATGCTGTCGGAAACATGAGCCATTTTGTATTTTTAGTTCCCACATCACTCACTATCTTGAACTGGTACTTTGTTAATACTTAGAGTGGTTAGAAGGCTATTCCCATTTATACTTGTACTCACTATCTACTGATTGATGAACAGCTTCTGGAACCAGTCTTTTTATTTTCTCACTTCTGTGTTTTAATTTATTAAAGAGGGTACAGATGGTCTGTTGTCGAAATATAATGTCCAACACATGCACGGCTTCACATCTGAGAGTGCAGTATTAATTTATAGCTTGGGCCATTTCATTGCACATGTACATGTATAAGAAAGGCTATATTTCAGTAGAGGTCTGGATATGCCATGCAATAAAAAATATCTGACAGTTTGCCAGAAATTATTTGAGAAAGTGTGTGAGGTGGTATTATCATACAGTGTGGTTTACGATTATTAATCATAATAGTGACTATCACCTAGTTGTAATATAATTCTATCTGTTTCAGTGAAATCTTGGGATCAAAAGCAGATATACACACTGGAGGAGTTGACCTCAAGTTTCCTCATCATGACAATGAGATTGCTCAAGTTGAGGTAGGAAGTAAGCATGACCAACATTTGTTGGAATGTCTGTCCATGTACTTTTGATAATGATTACATGTATAACATGTATATTGGTCAACCATTATTTTTAGTATCAGTATCATGTATTTTTGAGTGATATAACAGATATTGTAAAATATATTAATAATGTCATTACTTAATACTTGTAATCCTTTAAATTCTTTTGCTCATTTTCATTAAAAGAATCAGATAAACTTGAAGGTAGTATGATGTAATATCAGATCAGAATCAGTAAATATCTGATTTCAGTATCAGTATTTGGAATATCGGTGCATTATATATTGGTATATCACTAATAGTAGGCTATATAACCAGATAATTGAGGTAACATTCATACTGACAATTAAAGTTGCAAAAGCTATCATTCTTACATCGATTAGTCTGAGAACAATGGCATATGGTTTAAGTAAGTCCAAAGTGGTGTGTGTGTATATATGGGTGTGGTTTGAAGCTTGTGTGTCTTAATTTACATTTCATGTACATTAAGATTTTGCACAGCTTCTAAGAGTTAATTATGATAATCTTATGCATAAAATGACACCAGGAGGGTTGGATTGGGACTAAGGGTGTACATGTGGTGTGAGATTATAGGCATAGTAATAGTTCAGATATTGTGGGTGTGTCTTTTCTCTTGTTAAATGTTCAATAGTGTGCTTAGCTTATCTGATGATATTCATCACCATACAATGACATGAGATAGATGTTGTTAGCTTATTTGGATGTTTAGAAACTTGTGGGTGTGTCTCTTTCGACATACAATAGTTGATAAGTTGATATGTATTAAACTTCAAATAATCTTGATATACATGTATTTATTAGTCATGCATGTGTTTACTTATAATCTCATCTCCTGTTTAGGCTCACTCTCAGTCTGATCATTGGATAAATGTTTTTCTGCATACTGGTCATTTAACAATTGAAGGCTGTAAAATGTCAAAGTCTTTGAAGAACTTCATTACAATCAAGGAAGCCTTACAGAAACATAGTGCCTCACAGCTTCGACTAGCCTTCTTACTTCATGCATGGAATTCTACTTTAGACTATTCAGAAAACACAATGTTGGAAGCTCTGCAGCTGGAAAAAACAATTAATGTATGTTTATATTATTACAATTATGTATATCATAATGAGATTCATGGTCTATAAGTTTCGTTATGAAAAGGGTGTTGCTTGAGTTTAGCTGAGAAAGTCCTTTGGGCTTTGTCTTCAGCTCTTCGAGGCTTCACTCAAGCATTGTCCTGTCTCATGGGATATAGTGGGGTTTTGGTTACTCAAGAGTGTATACAATCCTGCAGGTGTGTCCCCTCATGCTACAGATTATATTTCATTATAGACTGCACACACATTTATAACATAATTGCTTGATAAATTTACATGTTAGACAGTTCAATAATGCTGGGAAAAGGCAGTGTCTTTCATTTTATAACCAATCACCAAATAAATCTTTCTAGTAATCAAATGATATATATACAGTGTTTCGCAAACATTTACAGTGTATTAAAATTACCAAACAGTATTTCTCTGTAATTTGTAATAGTCCAAACCATCCTGATATAAATCTCTGATGTTTCTTACTTTTACAATTCCCTTTTACTGACATTTCATGGGAGGGGGTGGGTGTAGGGAACTTACGTAGTTCTAAACTCTTGCTCCTAACTGTCAGATTGTCAGGGGGTCTAGTTCTCTATACTAGGAGATACATACATGTATATGATTCAATAATACAAATAAATCTCTCTAACAGAATGAAGTTGATATAGTAAGATAATGATCATTGTGAAATCACAGATGAAAATATTATCTAATATGAAATTCTATTATGAGTGCTATCTGGATCCCATAATGCATTACAGTCTTCCACTTCAATCATTATGGGATCCTGATACAGATATTGTTTATGGCTCTGTTGCTTGTTAATTACATATTGTCTCTTCCATGTCTTCATTAGGAATTCTTTCTTGCTGTTAAGGATAAAATTAGATGTTGTCCTGTAGGAATGAAGGGATTCCAGAAATGGGGTGACAAGGAGAAACAACTAAATGAAAAGTAAGTAGTCTTTCTTTCATGTTATTGAATTGAAGTGGCCTTATCAACAATTACACAATAGAACACATTGTCTGACTATATACATTATGAAATACTCTTGATATGTGACCAATTTGGGAAAACCACACTTGTGGCACGCGGCACGCAATAATTTTGAACAGATTCAAACCCTCGCTATTCAGTAATTTAGCACAGGAAGGCAATCAAATTTGGTATACAGGAAGACAAGTTAATGCTCCTACTAGATACCAAATTTAGTTTGGTTCCTGTATAAAATTCCCGAATAGCAAGTGTTGGAATGTAAGCATTTGTTCGAAATTATTATGCACCACAAGTGTGGTTTTGGGTCACTATGCCACAGAGCCTCCGACTCCATTTTTAAATTAATATGAATGACAGACAGCACCCTAAAAGTTATTAGCCTTCCAAATGATTTAGTTTAGTTTTAGTTTTAAGAGTGTCTAAACATATATTAGTTAGTTTTAGTTAGTTAACTAAAAGTAAAGTAGAGTAATTAAAAGAGGTTTCAGTTGTAGTTGTAGTTAAATAAAACAACACTGGAAATTTCATAATCAGAGCACAGTGACTGTCAGTGAACACTTTTGAAACGTTTACAAAGTGTTTGTGGAAAGATATACATGTACACTGTGGATGTTCTTTTGTTGTCCAGTGAATAATAGGCAAAAGTTGTTTAACAAGACCTGTTTTCACAATGTTGAGTGCAAAATGAGAACTTCTTTTAAAAGTTATGAATTTATACAGCAACAGGGAAGACAAGAGACAATTACAGTATAAAAAATTTCGAAACATTGTACAGAGATAATAAATCTTATGTATAGACAATTATCTACAAGGATAATTTATAACCAGGAGTGTGGAAACATTGAGCCAACTGCAGGACTCTTTAACCTATTTCCATCACTCTTGTCCTGCTCCCCGTATACTTTGTACATTTGTATACAGTTTAGTTTCAATTTACCCAACATTCACTAAATTTATCGGACAATGTCCTGCATGACTGGCTGTTTCCACACCACTGTTTATAACTATGTCCATTTGTTTTGTTATTTCTCATTTTCTTTTGTAGGTTCTATGAAAAGCGTTCTCTAGTCCATTCTTCTTTATGTGATTCTATTGACACACCCAGTGTAATGAAACACATAAGGGAACTTATCACAATTACTAATACATACATGGATATTGAATCTGATTTACCTGATGCAAAACTACTTGGACATATAGCACATTACATCACTGACTTGCTTAAAACATTTGGTGTGATTGTAACTGACAATCATATTGGATTTCCAATGAAAGGGTATCAACACAGTGCTATGGTGAGTTAAATTTCATGAAGAGATTTGTCTTCTTTTAATTTCAATGTATACTTCAGTCAGTGTTTCCTCCAGGATAATATTAAGGGTAGAGGAGTGCATCAGCAGTAGGTGATATTTCATCAACAATGTTCTATCGGAGTTGTATAACTGTGTTTTTAAAATTAAGGGGTGGGGAGCAAGACTAAATGATGGGTGTGTGTCATGTACCACTCTTTGGTGGAAACACTGCTTCTATACTTGATGTACAACACTTGTTGGCAAAGTATGCTGTTTAGAAGTGCATGACTTGTAATGAGTTGTGTTGTGATAGGTTTCCAATTTTTACAAATAGTAAATGTAATGTATCCAACATACAAGTAAACTAATTATAAATTTTTGTTGAATTTTCTACAGGAAGAGTTGCTTATGCCTTATGTTAAGGCCATTGCCGATTTCAGGGAGAATGTTAGAAAAGCAGCACTTCAAGAGAATGGTATGTACCTAAACATTCTTTTAAGCAGAAATCAGTTATCCTCTACAGCTTTTTGTAGATGAATCCAATGGTATTTGTTAATGACTTACTATATCTTTTATTAGTTACTTCTGTACTAAACATATGTGATAATCTTAGAGATGAAGAACTGGTAGAACTGGGTATCAGACTTGAGGATAAAAAAGGTATCATAAATAGTATTACTATTCTGTCTCAAAATTAGTTTTGTATTATGTTACAAGTTACAATAGAAATGAATGCATTCGTGCAGAACCCTTGCCACGTGTGTGCTTGAAAAACCTAAATATTATAATTGACAGAAAATAATTGCAAGCAATACAATATTGTTATTATATTATATGTATATGTGTGTTACAACTTACCCTCCAGAGCATATACTGTAAGTCCTATCAGAGAGTACAGTACTCTCTATGTAGGGATAGCATGGAAAACCATTGGCACCCAATGGCATTTCAAATGTAAGTGAAGAGCTGAAATCTCATCTGATATATGCAGATCAGTATTAATACACACATACCTTTTGATATTGGATGTTAAAAGATAAAACAGTTTTGTGGCTTCAATCACTTGTACATGCATGAAATGAAATGAAATTGGTGGAACTAGAAAGTAATTGTTGATGACATTAGCAATACCTTTAAACAAGATGAGTTGTGTTTCCATGTATTTTTTTCGCTACTAGAAGTCTTTTGAAATTTGTGAAATGGTAACCATGAGTTAAAAACTGAAAAAAAAAATCTTGTATTGCTTTTTGATCCTTGTATGATTTAAAGTCTGTTGGTAACTTGATTGAAGTCCCAATTTTGTTAGTTTACCAGAAATTTGATGGAACACTGAAGACACACCAAATAATTACAGTAACACTTTACTCCACAAGTGAGGCCTAAAAACCAGAAGCTGTTTTCTATAACATTTTATAGTTTATAGTTTCATGATGTTTTTATTCCATGAAACTCACCATTTGTAATCAAGCAAGTCATAGTTTGAGAAGTTATAACTAGTCTCATTTATGCATTTCTGCCATGACTGTCACTTTCTAGCTGCACTGATATGCTACTGTTAATGTGATTCAAGTATCTTTGCACATACATATGTAAAGTGCAAACATGATTGAATCATGTCATTTTTTTATTCATATACACTTCTAAATCATTCTTTGTACTTACTCTTTAATTATAATCTGTTTCATATTAATTACACGATATTTCAATATTCAATAGGTAGAACAGTGGTGAAACTAGTTGGTAAAGAGGCTCTTATGAGAGAAAAGGAGGCTGAAAAGAAGGTATGACATTATCCTTTCATCAGCATCAAACTGCATAGCTTGTTAGAACCAGGAATTTAGTGGTTTGATTTGTCATTTATCATATTTATATACATGTATTAGCTGTGTGATAGTAGTGATAGTGTGACTGCTGTTATCGTTAGTGTTACTATCGCGACAGTAATAGCGAAAAACTACTATTGTGATAGTGGGCATGTGGTTATGAGCATGTGCATTTGACATTGTCTCGCCTCAATAGACCCACAACCACATGGAGAAACATACGAAGATAGCGAAGAATATATTTGATGAGACCAATCTTGACAAAGAGTTGCAAGTTTGCTGTGATGTATGGAAGTACTTAGTTACTCTACCACAGGTGGAAACTTCTCAAAATCTGTATCCAAATTTTAGTTTCACTATCATCATAGTATTCAATGTCATTCTTAAATATCGTGACAGTTCGAAACTTCACTATCGCTCAGCTCTGTAAGCATGTTAATTAGTGCATGTATAAACAGGCTCCTTTTCTTCATCATGTTAAGAGCCTGGGTATGAGGCTAATTCATATATGTGACATGCATACCAGAAAAGATTACTTTTCTTAGAGACTGCTTATTATTGCAAGTTATATTACTGCTAGTTGTAATATAACTTGTACAAAATACAATTTTTACCAAATACTTCAGTCTTTCATCACTTGTTTACAAAATATCAATGACATAGAATATGTGGATAATACCAAATCTACTCAGCTATTTCGAATAATTATACTAATTACCCAAGTGCCATTTTAATTATAAGTATAGGTTATACACTGAGGTAAAGGTCTCTACTAGATTTATCAAACCAAGGGCCGAAGGCACGAGGTTTGATAAATCTAGTAGAGACCGTATCGAGGTGTATAACGCACTTCTACCATGCTATAGCAACGCATTTCATTTGCAAATACAGTAACTAAGCAAATCTTTGTGCGTGGCAACAGTATACATAATTTCACTAACCAATGGATATATTATAGTGTGGGTTTCTGTGACTCTTTAGACAAGTAACTGATCTACAGTCAATCGCAAATGACAGAAAGAGCTCTACATGTGGCAGACTTCTGGCTCCTCCTCCACTCCAGTATAAGGTGTGGTCTTCCAACAGCAATTGATCGATCGCGATCGCGATCGCTATCAAGAAGTTCGCGATGCAAGAACAGCCCCACCCAACTATTTTTGTCATACGAGAGGAAACACTAGAGCTCTGAAAGACCTCAATCACAAGCATACAAATTGGTGTCAGATTTTCAAAAAGAACAAACATCACTATGAATTACAGCTAATAATTATAGCTACAGTTGTATATAGTCATACCTTTCTGCCTACGCTTCACGGCGAAGGTAATAATCTTTTAATGTGTAATTTATAAACCATTATACAATGACAACTGTGACAAAATTATTATACAATCCCGGGAAAATAATCCCGGGAGGTTTCAATATAATATTGAACCTCTCCAGGAGGTTTGATATGAGATTTATTAACCTCATTTTGAGCAATTTCATTGGTCAATTAACTACAAGCATGGTAGAATTACAATGTGTACATACAATGTACATTGTTTCTAGCTGTTGAAATAGTGATTATATCATGGATTTTATTACATGTGGTTTTGTATATTCATCCTCAGTATCTTGAAGACAGAAGAAGAGCAAAGGAAGAACAAAAGAAAAAAATGGAAGAACTACAAGTAATGATTCAGTATTAACACTCACTCACTAAGAGAGCAACTTCCACTTATAAAGCAAAATATAGAAATAAACATATTTATATGGATAATATAGAGAATGAAGTTTCCCTATAATAAAGTGTAACTAATTCACATTGACCTTTATTCATTTTATTCTCATATGTAACTTTGAACTTTGAAGTAGTAGCAGTTTCTGGTTACTTCAGATTTCCCCTGCTCATTATCTATACCTCATGTGCTTGCATGCTTTTTTTTTTTTTGGGCTACATGTCCATTAACTGACGGATTACCTGGAAAGACTGCTTCTTTATACATAATTATATAATGTGTATTGGGTTAAATATGTCAGGTCATATTAAACACATACAATTGTGTATTGAATCACTGATCGACATTTGAATATACGCATCAAAGTACATATTAATAACAATCGAGATATTATCACAGATTTTGGTGTTACACTTTGTGTGCAAGTAAATTTCATGTCACTAATAATTATTGTAACCACCTAATCAAAATTCAGTTTTATCACATATTTTCTGTATGCAGCTTCAAAGAGCAGCTCAAGCTCGTATCAGACCTCAGGATTTGTTTAAAGATCAGACAGACAAATATAGCTGTTTTGATGATAATGGTATTCCTACACATGATATTTCAGGAGAACCGCTGAGTGAGAAACAACTGAAAAAGCTACAAAAATTGTGGAAGGCTCAAGAAAAGAAATACAATGAACAAAACTGATGAGGGATATAGTTTCTAATATTATTATTGTTGATCTATCATTTTCTTTGTTAATACACTTGATTATAAATATAATAGGTAGTTGTACAATAAATCCTTTGGACCAAAAATCTTTTCAGAAAATGTGTTGACTACAATGATAATTATTGATTGCACTTCCAGCAGTCTCTTTGAACTGTAAATAGTAGCAAAGTCATGCAAAACCCATCCACTAATTATAATAACAAAACAGTACAAGTTGACTACATAGAATGTATGATGTATATAATGTAATGACTGGTTGAAGAAGTACTTGTAGTACATATATTTTTGTTTAATTCACATACCACCAGACCACACCCTACTTCCTAAAACACCTCCCCTATGAGGTCTGCATTTACATCATATTGTATTTAAGTATGTTCAGTATTGGTAATCTTACTTAATTTCCATTAATGATTTTCTTCATAATAACACTCTAATATCTCATAATTGTCGGTATTATTTTGATAATATAAACAACAGAATTATAAATCTTAATGAATTACTTTACAATACAAACAATAATAAGATAGTTCTAGTCCTAAGTCATAAATAAGATACAACCTAATAAAGAGGACTTGTAAAACTAGTTTAATCTTGTGCCAGTTTTTCTGCTTTGGCAACAACTTCTTCAATAGGTCCAACCATATAGAATGCCATCTCTGGAAGATGATCATACTCACCTATAAGCAAAAAACAACAAGTATCTATGGTTACTTTATCATTGCAATGACAATATAATTATGCTTCACAATGAGGCTAATTATAATGTTACACAAAATGCTGAAATATGATTGGCTATTGTTATGAGCAACTGATATCTTAAAGGCTGATCATTACGTTTTTAGACACTAGTTCTGTAAACAGCTAATCAAAATATGAAGATTCTTAGTGTGTGTGTGCTGTTATCACATCTACTGATTCTCATACATGTTTAATAATTATAACGCTGCAGTTTAACTATACATGTATGCCTGCACCTTCAATGCTTCAACTGCTTTTTGTATTACACATTGTATATTTTGCAGCATTTTCTATCTAATTTAACATGCTGATCAAATACTACCATGTGTACATGAAAGAATAACACTCACCAGCCAGTATTTTCTTAAAACCACTAATTGTTTCCTGTGAGATAAAGAACGGAAACAAGAACATAATGAAAAATGAATCCCCATGATTTTTATGTTGATATACTGAAGTTGTTCTAATTAACACATTTCTCTAATCATTACACTTGTCTGTGACTTGGTAATTTCTAAAATATCAACCATCAGCATATTATAATTGTAAAGTTGTAAAACGAACTATCATTGACAGCAGTAGTGAGAACACTTGAGTATGTACATGTACATATATACCGAGACCATGAAAACTGAGACAGTAATCACATCAGAAAACACTCCATCAGTGGTTGAATTACCACACAAATCTCTAGTTGAAGCACTGCCCTGTAATAACTGTTGAATTAACTCTCCAAATATTGCACATTTTTAGGTTCATGATTATTTTTAGGGTATGCATTAATTGGAACTAGTACGATAATATTATATAGTATATACAAACTTACATATTTAGAGTGTGCCTAATTGAGAAAAACATATTAAAGGCCATGAGGCACAATACAGGCATAAATACAAGATATCTATCATTTGTTATGAACAGATATTCTACCGTGAAAGAGTGAATTTTAAATTTTAATATGTCAAGCATACATGATTTTCATATCCCAAGATATCAACTTAGTTTGCTGGAGGGTTTTTCACCTTAGGGATGACCAGATGGAAACAAATTATATGTACATGTACACAGTTCAATGTTCCTTTGTGGCATAGCTCGTAAGGTCCTCGTACAATGTATATTGAACACTTACAGCAAGGGGGACAAGTTTTCCCTCAGTACCAGTGAAGACCTCAGCAACTTGAAATGGCTGAGACAAGAACCTTGTTATTTTACGTGCACGAGCTACAGTGAGCTTGTCATCCTCAGACAACTCGTCCATACCAAGAATAGCAATGATATCTTGAAGAGATTTGTAATCCTAAAATGTAGGTAATATAGATTTTTTATAAAATAGAGAAATAACAATTGTACATTTGCAGATCTCAGAACAAGGAATCTAATTTGAAGTTAAGGTAGTGATTGGCTTATGGGTACATGTACGTCTATATTCATTAATGTACATGTACTTGAGTGGGAAGTTTAGAAAAGCTGTTTATTAAACACATAAAAAATTATTTAAAAAATATGCATGAAGGAAATAAAATTTTACTGTAGTTAAATATCACCACAATTAATAAATGGGTCTTCTTCACAATTGTCATCAGCAAATGAATCTTCATCGGTAAAAACATACAATGTCTGCTTAATAAGCAACATCGCTTAACAGCCAGTGCTTAGTCTTCTGCTTACAGTATATCGCGATATAACCAGCCTCAACAAACAATATAAAATTTTCTATATCGTGGCAGCACTAACTTACATCATGCTACCACATTGTATTGTATCACAATATATTTGACTACAATTTTCTATGATATGTTTTGGTAATCACTCAATTCCTTGTCATTATACTACACAATAATTTGTAATGAATGTACATGTACATGTACGTAGAGCCAATCATAACACTGCAGTACAGTTTACCTGTAAAATCTTTTGTACACCACGAGCTACTTCATAGTGCTCTTGTCCTACAATATTAGCATCCATAATACGAGATGTTGAGTCAAGAGGGTCAACAGCAGGATAGATTCCCAGTTCAGCAATAGAACGAGATAACACAGTGGTAGCATCCAAGTGAGCAAATGTTGTAGCAGGAGCTGGATCAGTCAAATCATCAGCAGGTACATAAATGGCCTGAACAATAACATACATGTAGTATATTGTATACAGTACATTGTAGAACTGTTAAGATAATGTTTAGAGGTGAACATGTACATGTATGTGTAGCTATAGTTGTTTTAAATGCAGATTCAGATAGAGGAATATTGAGTTGAAACAGCTCATTACAAATTCATGAAAAATTGCTATGGAAATGAGCAAATAAAGTCATACAAACCAGTAGACTGTCTATGTAGACATGGATTCACAATTCTTTTATCCATTGCAAGAACATAATACACATGTACATGTACATGTACATATACATGTACATAGAGTGCAACTATTTCTCTAAAACACTGTACATGCACATTATAGAAATGAAAATGTCTTTTAAAAATGTGCATTTTTGTCCTTAGCTACATGTATACAAACCTGCACAGAAGTAATTGACCCCTTCTTTGTGGTGGTAATTCTTTCTTGCATAGTACCCATATCAGTGGCCAATGTGGGCTGATAACCAACAGCTGATGGTATACGACCCAAGAGAGCAGATACCTAAATGTGTATAATTGTAATTACATATTGTTATAAAAATTATATTATACATGTACATGTAAACATAAAGTACATGTACATGAATTCGATATACACATTCTAAGACATTCCAATATATACATGTACATGTACATTAATTAGTAATATTATAATTACAAGCACAGCATTCATTACTAAGCACATCATGGCAGATTTTTTTATGGCCCGTAGGGCCATCCCTATGATTGCTTTCCACGGGGTTTAATGTATATATATATATATTTATATTCTTGTGTCACTTGCGTGAGTATGTGTTGTATACGTAGTTAAGGAAGTTGCGTCATTCCGGGGGGGCTCGGTCAATTAATGGGCGTGGCACATAATATAACGCGCGCTCAAGCTCTAGTAACTCTACAGACCAGCAGAAAGAAAGTTGCTTGTAGCTTACACAGAAACTGAAACTAATAGCTAGCTATTCTACCTAAAATACATTCCTTAAGTTCTACAAGGTTCTTTAAAAGGTAAACAGAATAGATAATCAAAATAATAACTATAATAGGCTGATGTGTTTCAGGCATGATAAAGTCAGCCATGATTACTGAATGCTGGACACCACAAAGCAGTCACAGGGATACTTTTTTCTTCACTTAAATTTGTAAAGCAATCATAGGGATGTTTTTTTTCTCTATGTACACTTGTTTTTCTTTCTAAAAGTGTTTTTACCAAATGTGGTTAATGAGAAAGCTGGAATAGCACAAGCGGCTAATATTAACCAGCTCCCCGGGACCGATGGCTGCCTTCAAAGGATGTGATAACGAACACCTCCTCGTTTTGAGGGTGGAGCTGAGTATACTCGGGGGCGAAAAAAGCCAGCACCCAGTGGAGTTCAAACCTACAACCTTTCAATTACAGGCTAGCACTTTAACTAATAAGTAGTAGTTACAGATGTGAAAATTAGAGAACTAGCTCTTTAGAATTACTACTATTAATTTAGATGTGAGATTATCGGTGTTTCAAATTAAGATTGTCACTGTTTCAGTTCTCAGGAAATTTCAACAGGCTTGAAGGACCATTCTTATCACTTTACACAGCACTCAATCTATACATGTAAATGTCTAAATTTTAATGTTCATGCCTTCATGCCAACACATGTTGGATTGGAGTTTTATCAATACAGAGCCTCAATCAATCAATGGGAATTATGGGAGTGATACTAAAGAAAGCATGCATGCCATTAAGTAAAGATTGCCAAGTATATGAGCCATAATTACATGCATGATGCATGTTTAAGTTATAACTAGAGTGAAGGTAAATTTTCTGTTATACATGTACATGTATGTGTATATTCATTGTGTACTTGCTTACCTCGGAACCTGCTTGTGTAAATCTGAAGATGTTGTCAATGAAGAGAAGCACATCTTGTCCTTCTTGGTCTCTAAAGTACTCAGCAACTGTAAGACCTGTTAAAGCCACACGAGCACGAGCACCTGTATAAACACATATACATATACATGTACATGTACATACATGTATACATGTATATGGGAATGATAGAGTATACTCATACATACAGTACATGTATATTTTACTGTACATGTACATGTACATGTGTTGTATTGTGCAATGCCTTCATTACATAGGGAGGAAAGAGTGTACCCTTACATTGTGTACTGCATTCACTATATAGGCAGAAAAAAGAAAAAAAATACCTTAATACTACATGTATGTCTGGTCCTAGTACATGTACATTGTACATGTAAATGGCAGGAAAGAGTCTTTCTGGTCTTCATTAAATTACTACATGTACATGAAAATTCATGAGCCAAGCGTGCTAACAAAAGGCATGAAAGAATATAGCCCACACTCCTTCTTACCTGCGTATAGGAGGTAAAATGTATAGTGTAACCCTACTGTGTCTTCATTATACTGGCAGAAGAGAGTGTAGTACAGTGTACCTCTACATTCTTTCCTGCCCATTATAATTGAAGTATTGAAGTGTAATTCTGTAGATATTCATATTCAAAGACCAAAAAGCACCATTCATTGCAGCCTCAAATTACATGTAATTACATTATACGTACATGTGTAGTTACATGAACATGTATACATAATTATAGCAAACAATACTAACCTGGAGGTTCATTCATCTGACCATACACAAGCGCCACCTACAATTACAAACACAAATGAAATACATGTACATGTACATGTACATGTACAGTACATGTACAAATGTACATGCTCTTCTCACTTCATCTGAGTTTATGTGGATGTATAGTTATTGATACAGAAGAAATGATTAAATGTACCAATCTGAGTTCACTCTGAACAGCACATGATATATCTGACAGAGGCGACAGACTGATTATACTATAGCACTCAATATGAAACTCATCTCACACATACATGTACATGCACATAATGTATAAAGAGATAGCCAGTGATAAGTGGTGCTGTGGTATATTTGTATATTAGTATATTAGTATTTACATGTACATGTAGTTACACCAGTAATATAAACTCCACAATGAGGTCCAGTGATGTATGCACAACCTCCATTGGAGAAACACATATACATGTACATGCAAATCATAGTATATATACACATGTATTTGAAATCAAAAATATGGAGTTTTATTGTAATCTTTTAACAGTGTTTGTGAAACTTGCTATATACATTTATCAGTTTTGTAGAGTACAGTCATAGTACAATTCTACTACATGTACTACATGTACATGGAAATCTAATATAGTACATGTACATGTACATGTCCACTACAACTTGCTCTTTTCATAATGTAGAGGAAACTCTTTCGATACTTTTCTAGCAATGTTTTACACAAGACGGTCTACTAAATGTCCTTTAAGGTACATGTATTGTACATGCACTGTACATGTACATGTAAATCATAAAGCTACAAGTGATAAAGGTGTACGTGTAAGTGTACCACTGACTACTGCACTCGCCTTACTACCATCCTGCTGCTAATTAAATGAGTTAAAACTCTGTGTTGTTTAAAATGTGGAAGTTATACAATTGAGTAAAGATGTGGACATTGCCCACAAACTTTGAAGCACTCGCTTTCATCCTGTTCATAATGAAAAATAAAATTTACATGTACATTTATGTGTGTCTTAACACTTCTTATCAACAGCCCTTTATTGGACGTTTGTTTCATATCATGATACACATACATTTTAATTGTACAAATGTAAAAACACGTATATTAGATACCTTAGATGTGTCATCTTTGATACTAATAACACCAGATGTGATCATCTCATGATATAAATCATTACCCTCTCGTGTTCTCTCTCCAACACCAGCAAATACTGAGTAACCTCCATGAGCATGAGCTACATTGTTGATCAATTCCATAATAAGTACAGTTTTCCCTACACCAGCACCACCAAACAATCCTATTGAAATATATAAGATGAAATATACATGTACATACATGTACATGTACATGTAATCAGGGTATGATATGAATGCTCCCCCCAGAACAATGAATGCACTTGCAGTGCAGAACCCTCGCCACAAATGTGATTTGGGAAATGACTTGAGAATGATTCAGTCACTGGACAAGGAAATAACTGGAGACTATATTTTGACTATAATAATTATTATTACAATTATTATACAATTACTATATTATATTTGTGTGTGTGTATTACAACTTACACTCCAAGCCCTACTACCTAGTACTCGTTATAAAGCAATAATCCACAAAAACACGAGTGAACCTCATTTGTTTTTACTGACTAAGTTTTAAATGTTGTTTTGCAACCTTTGTCCCAGCTAAATGGTGCTTGGTACATATTACACAAGTAATTATCATCAACTTACCAATTTTCCCTCCCTTAGCATAGGGTGCCAGTAGATCAACAACTTTGATTCCTGTCACTAATATTTCCTGATCAGTACTCATCTCCACAAAATCAGGAGCTTCAGCATGAATAGTAGAGTAACTGTGAAATAATTTAATGATCAATACAAAATGTACATTATAACATAATAGTATACACTGTTTCCCTCAAATGGTGTTCCCCCACACCCTTTAATTTAATCTTTGTTGACCAAACAACATGTGCCATTGTTGTACTCCTCTACCCATAATATTAATCTTGGGGAAACACTGTTATATCAGTGGTTCTTATAGAGATTAGGATGGAAGTTTCTAACCTATAAAGTACACGAATTATCAGAAAGAAGTTACAAGTTCATGATAGTGTAGCAAGGTGAGCTGCAAATTTTGATCATACTAACAAAACATGTACATGTATTGTACACTGCACTCCAGACTCCCTCGCCTCTTTTTAGTATCTCTCCCATACACACATTATCATACAAAAATAGAGCTCAGAAAGTGTTTATACAAGAGGATGAACTCTTAGAAAGTTACATGTGTAAAATTGTAACCATGTGTATTTTAATGATTATCAGTACACACTACACACATGTTCCTTGAATATATAAATCAATATTATTGTGATATTTTTGTATATCTAATAGTAACACACAAGCAGGGTGGTTTCTAGGCATTTTCGAAGGGATTAGTACCCTTCATAAAACATTCTTGAACTATTGTAGAGAAATCAAAATGGAGGTTCATGATTCATGCAAGCCTTCAGAAATAATATGGTACTAAACTTAGCTATCTACATGTATCCTGGGGTAGGGTTTCTATCATAGTATTGTAGTATAGTACCATATATGTTCTAATTATTCCATGTATAGTACCATATATGTTCTAGTTATTGTAGTATAGTACCATATATATTCTAATTATTATAATATTGTTATAATTATTTCATGAAAATGGACCACACCCATTAAATTAAATTTTAGAAAAATTCTTTCAACAAATTTCTGGGCACCATTCTGCACAACTCAATTATTGCCTTACTGTTCAGAACCAACAGGACCCCGTTCATCAATAGGTTCTCCAATAACATTGATAATTCGTCCAAGGGTTTTTGGTCCAACAGGAATTCTGATAGGAGTTCCTGTATCTAGACAATCTGCTCCACGCACTAAACCTTCAGTACCATCCATAGCAACAGTACGAACAACATTCTCTCCTGTTAAAAGCAAATTAAAATTGTCAAGGGCTGTCAATTAACAGCAAAAGTAGACCTACATAATATATATGTATACTATATAGTACAGAAATACAAATAGCTGCATGTATGCATAGCAACAGAGTTGCGCTTATCACAAAGTAATTAGCATTGCATAAATTGTATAGAATATAGAAAAGGTTGATGTGTATTGCATAAAGTTCCTCAAGTACGTGAAAAACAAGGAACTTACAGACTACTTCACCTCCGGCTTGGTGAGATGCAAGTATGCTTCATAGATGTTTGATAGCATAAAGGTAAAATTATAAATGTGAATGGAATAAAGTATACAACATCTAAAGTAGGGCCTGAACGAATCATGAACAATTCGAACATTCTCTCGAATGAAGAATGTTTGAATAACAAAAATCAACATTCGAACGTTTAATTAATTTAATAATTAATTATAACTAGCACCACGTGTGGAAAAAAATGGCGATGGAATGTTCTAGCTCAAGCTCCACTTCGTTTACTAGTGACAGCGATGATAGTGTGCTGGTCAACTCACGATCACTTGGAAACAATCGCCCAAAGTCTAACGTTTGGGGTTTCTTCACTAAGAAAGATGAACGAAAGGTAGCTTTCCGCTTGTGTGGTAAAGACTATGCGTATCATGGAGGGACGAGTAATCTTAGAGACCATCTTGTTTGTTGTCATTCAAAAGGGTTCCAACCAGCTATTGTAAGTCAACAATCAACTATTGCATCGTTTATGCCAAAGTCAAAGTGCTTGACCATCCGAGCAAGAGAAATAACTTGCCATATTGTCGATTTTGTTGTGTGTTACCTTCGACCAGCTGCTGTTGTGGAAGGGGAAGGGTTCAAGAATTTAATGAAGTGCGTTGAACCCGGATACAAAGTCCCTTCATCAACTCATGTTTCAGAACTGGTGAAGAAAAAGTATGCAGCTGCCAAAGAACGATTGAAGGATAGATTGAAGCAGGTTGGAAGCCTTAGCATAACTACAGATATATGGACAAGTAATGCTAACGAGTCTTATATCTCAGTTGTGGGGCACTTCATTACTAGTGATTGGCAGATGACATCATGTTTACTGGGAACGTATCCATTTCCTGGAAATCACACTGCCCTAAACATAGTTGAAAAGCTACACGAGGTTATGCGTGAGAACGAGTTTAGTATGGAATGTGTGAAAGGTATAGTACACGACCAAGCCTCAAACATGGAACTGACGGGTCAAATCTTAGAAGAAGACTGTGGCACCGAAAGCTTAAGTTGTGCAGCACATTGCCTTCAGCTTTGCATCAATGAAGGACTGGAGTTAAAGCGTATAGCCAAAACTATTGCAGCTGCTAAGAAATTAGTAGGCCATTTCAAACATAGTCCTCTAGCCACTTTCGAATTGCACAAACGCCAGGAAGCAATGAGCGTCAAGCCTCAACGACTTCAACAAGACTGTCCAACTAGGTGGAATAGTACTTTCTACATGGCTCAATGCTTACTCAATAATCGATGGCCTGTAACAGCTGTGTTAGGTGATGAAAGTTTTTGAACGACAATCAAAGGGCGAGTGTTGAAGCTGAAGTGGTAGGCATGGCAACAAGGGTAGGAGTTAAAATAACTTCATCCCCTCCTAAACGTCACAAAAAGTCAGCTCTTGATGAACTTCTAGGAGACACAGAAGGTGAAGATGAAGGAGAGTCTGGTATAGAGGATGAATGCAAAAGGTACTTCACAGAAAGACTTTTGCCGAGAAATTCTGACCCCTTAGAATGGTGGAAACTTAACGAGTTTAGATTTCCAAATTTAGCAGTAGTTGCTAAATCAGTACTTGCCATCCCAGCTACTTCAACCTCGAGTGTAAGGCTTTTTTCAACTGCAGGTTTAACCGTCACAAAATTGCGCAACTGTTTAAAACCAGACAATGTCAATGCCCTCGTTTTTTTGAACAAGAATTTTGATTTGCTTGAAGTGTCTAAAATACATGTATGAGATGTTTTCTGATAAGTTATGTAAAATGAAATGTTTTGTTCAAACTTCAATTAACCTTTGAATTTATTGAATGAAGTGATTGTATTTTCATAGAGCAATTATACTGAACATTCGTCTATTTAAAGGGTAGAATGTTCGAATTAGGAATTTCAACATTCGTTCAGGCCCTAATCTAAAGTGAATGAATGCTCATGTACTCATGGTGAACACTCATCACAAGGTTGGCACAAGTATGGTTGTACACAAGCATTACTTTATGCTATTGAGTCAAGGGCATAGCACATAGAAATACAAGTCAGGCATGCTAACATGTGACAGGAGACAATGTTAATGCAGTAACAATACTCTCAACGTGTCATATCAATTCAAGACACAATAGATAATGCACATGAAAGAACAATTCAACATACCAAGATGTTGAGCAACTTCCAGCACTAGACGAGGTGTACGTTGTTGTACTTCTAAGGCATTTAAGATTGGAGGAAGTCCATCTTCAAATTGAACATCAACTACTGCACCAATAACAGCAACTACCTTTCCTCTTGCAGCTGTCTTTGTGGTTGTTTCACTTGAATATCTAGTTTGATCTGTGACAGTAGGTAACACACAACTCATAAAATTTGTTTACATTGAAATAACGTGCATGTCCACACAATAATGTACGTATATTTATATATATATATATATATATATAATACACAGGAATTGGTTACACCTGTTATTACAGTGGGATGTTCTGTGCCAATAATTGACTAAATATATTTATCTTTACTCACAATATGTTGATGCCAATGGTGAAGATAATCTCTGTTGATGCCTAAATATTTTAGGAAATGTGTTACTTTTCAAGGCAGACGAAATAAAACAACGCAGACCAGCCATTTTCTCCAAAATGTGATTCTGCGACTTGACCATTCAACAAGTTGTTTTTAAAATGCGCATGCGCAAATATCATTTGACCGCTGCGCCAAGCAACGCCTACTATATAAAACAGGCGCTTGGGCGTAGACGACTAGACGTCATTCACGTCAAATGATTTATAGTATGGCAGCCGTCACCATTCCTACAACTAAAGGTACATTTACAAACCATTGTAGTGTACTAATCATTTGTATTATCTATTTTATGTACTGCAAATTATTTGTATGGTGTTTCTCGAACAGGTAATATTAGAGGACGACGTAAACTTGACTTTAAAGAGGCACAAAGATTCAAAGGCAAGACATTCTTTCTTGATCTAACAGGTTATCGTCGGTCTGGAGAACTTGCGCAAGAACTGATCAGAAGAGGAGCAGTAAGTTAACACAATATTTATATATAACTGCCCGCCATTGTTATGGCTTCCTGGGTTAATCCCTCAATTAACACCACTTATCATGATTTTGAGGATTAATCCTCGCTGTGCATAGACACAACTGTAATCATTAGTTTGTTACCAACTGAACTTGATTGTGGTTCAAATATGAGTACCAAAGTTATGCATAGTATGCAGTTATTGAGTGCATGTTATCATGATAATATTATAATGTATTTCAATGTCAGACTAGCCTTCATAAGCAATGAAAGATACAATTAGATATTATAATTATTTTTAATTTCCTTGCTGGTACAGTTGTACCACGAGTTTGATAATAGTACTGAAAGGGCAAAACATTACTTAAATATTTAATTAATAAAGTTGAGAAGTAATGCAATATTTATTATAGATAATAATCTTTTTTTTAAATTTTGTCCTCATAGACTGTGGAAAGTTTTTTTGACAATAAAGTTCATTATTTGATCACCAATAAATCTCCAGAGCTCATCAAACAGACAAAATCCAATGTGCAAATATCTTCTAACAAGAGTCCCAAAACACCTTCAACTGGGTATGTACATGTAGTTTGTTATTACACATCAGGGTTATGATAACCATACCATTTCTTGAGGGTATAATAATGAATAATTGTAACGTATAAAGCTACTTTTTTCCTCCATAATTATAGTCTGTTTTATTATGTTATTTATTATTCTACAGAGGATTATCACAGTTAATATCACCTTGCAGTACAGGCAGTGCCGAAATGAAATCAGCAAAAATGCCTTATGTAAGTCATAGTATTGTACATGTATTTATATAGTACATGTGCTTATACAAAAAATGATGTTCATGTACATGTATGCTATCTTTGTTTAGTATACCAGAACTCAGAAAATGATACAGATGTCACTGGGAAAGGAACAGGCTAAATCTGATGTACTTACCATGGCAGCTAGTTGGAATTGCAAGATACTTCATGTGGATGGTATGTGTTTATAAATTTTTCTGAGGTCATGGGGAATGTTTGTAATGTACACATGTCATGTTTAATTGTACACTTTGGTATTAATTCTCATAATATTAGCGTGCATACATTAAAAATCTACATTTTTTTATTAGCTGTTGAGAAAAAACTGAAAAAATTCAAGCCAGTTCCTGGAAAGCTGGAGGAACCAAAGAGGACTGTAAATGAAGATACAGGTAATGGTTGTTTCTTAGAATATAGTCTCATATGGTATAAGAATTATGTTAGGGTTGAAATCAGCATGAAATTATTGTATTCTGTGGTTTGTATAAGTATTTTGAATGTGTAATATAGCTACTATACTATCCTTATATGAAATAATGACCCAAATTTAGAATGACTATTGCACAACAAGTGTTACAAATATGTATTTCGTAGTACTTAAATTTATATAAACAATTATTTACAAGTGTTTTGTTTTGACTTCATTTTCAGTAAGAAAATTAAGAAAGCCATTCTTTAAATGTGAAGACTGTTCACACAAGTATCGTCCCATTGTATTTGAAACTTCTCAATGGCCAACTGTTGATCCTGCCTGTACAAACAGAGCTTCTCCATTTGATAAGTGTGAGATTGAGGGCAAGGAACAAGAGAAAGAAGATGTACATCAAGAGGGCAGCACTGATGAAGAAATAAGATCTGGATATTGTGAACCATGTACCATGAGATACGATAATTTAAAAATGGTAAGTCAAACTTTATAAAGTACTTGTATCATGTGCATTTAAAGTACAGACAAATGTACGTGTGTCATGTACATGTAACTACATGTAATCACAATGTTTCTTTCTACCTTTCAGCATCTTAGGAGCTCAAAGCACCAACAATATGCAAACAACGACAGCAACTTTTGTAAACTGGATGAACTTATAGCACTCTGTACTCCAGTAGCTGAGTTCCTAGCTGAACTTAAACAGCAATTCACATCTGATGTGTAAGTTCATTGTAAATTTACAACTTCTAACAAACATACAGTACAGAATTTTGTTGTTATGGCAATATCATCTTGATACCATAATTATTATCCCTCTTTATTATGTGCAGGAAAACGAATATTGCTCTAACTTCACCTCGAAGATCACCGAGAATCAAACAGCCTAATCTCACAATTACAAGAGTCCAGTCCCCTCTTACACCGGTTGCCATAACAAGAAGGATGAAGAGAAGAACAGTTGACACTTCATCCTCTGAACTACGTACTGTCAAAAGAGCAAGATTAGCTCTATAAAACATTCTATTTTATTGATTTTTCAGATTTTTTATCTTTCTGAAGTTCAAATTCATTATGTTTTACCAAAATCAAATGATTTTAAAACAAATTCTGTTACATGTCTATATATACCAATAGCAGTCCTTGTATGCAAAGTGGGCGGCACCGCCAGACTAGTTACATGTCTATATATAGTCCTCATATGCAAAGTGGGCGGCACCGCCAGACTAGTTACATGTCTATATAATTATACCAATAGCAGTCCTCGTATGCAAAGTGGGCGGCACCGCAAGACTAGTTACATGTCTATATATACCGATAGCAGTCCTCGTATGCAAAGTGGGCGGCACTGCCAGACTGGTCAAACACAGCATGTTTGTTAAAGCTTTATGTTTTTTAAAGTAATATACATATCAAACAGTCTTGTACAAATTATTGTAGTGTGTGCCAATCACTCATGGGTGGTAGGATGTAAACTCATTGAGCGTGATTACTGACATCGAAGAGAGGTGTGTATTATAATATTATTCTACAACTATAGTGGTACTGTGTGATGTCATTACAACACACTGTCCCATGATATGTAGCACTATAATACATCTATCTTTCATACATTGCTTCGTCACCCTAATGAAGGCTAGAGTATCTAGTCAAAATGTTGGCAGTCAAAACCAAAATTTTTTGTTGGTAAAAGAGAACATGTTTAACAAATTAAAACATGTTCTCATCTTGCCTACTTAAATATTACTGACAATCTGTGAACAGAGATCTTTTGTAATGTCCTAAATAATTATTATAATATATAATAATTTATTATAATAAATAATTGTTATAATTATGAGTTAACTATAGTAGTTGTTCATATCAGCACAACTGGCCAAATCCCTCAAAAAATATTAATTAGTTATAATTCCAATTGATATCAGTCAGTGATCATGATTTTGCATACTGTAATAGCCTCTTTGTCCCAAAATATCTTCAATGAGTGCCTATAGCATTTAAAAAAGAATAAACAGCTGTTTCAGTCATTCAAAGACACACCAGTGCATGGTTCAATTGCTATATACATGTTAAAACTACCATTTGTGACCAAAATATTAATTTATCACCCTCACCGCGAAGCATAGGTAGAAGGGTATGGTAATCATTATAATAATTAGTTGGGAGCTAGTGAAAATGAAGACACAAAGGACAGTAAAAGTGTTTATACCATTACCATAGTAACCTTTTATGTAAAGACTTCCCTTTGTCTTATTAAGGTAACTTAATCGCATTCTTTTGACAAATTTATGATCACCATGATTAAAATTTCCCATAAACCAATACCCAGAGAGATATCCTATACTAATACATGTAGTTCACCTGTATTAATTATTAAATGCATCAATGTGTCAATAATTAATTATTGTAAATGCACCTACATGTATGTCTTTATAATATTTACCCTCACCATGAAGCGTAGGCAGAAGGGTATGGTAATCATATTGTGTGTCTGTCTGTTTGCAAATTTCTGGAAAAACTACTAACATTAGTGGCTCAAACAAGCTACTGGCAAACTTCATATTACTATAACTCACATGTAAAATTTCATATGTTACAATTCCATCTGGAACACCTCTATCATCATTTATAGTAGTTAATTCCTTAGTGGCTTGAGCCAATAGTCGAGGGCAAGGTGGAACCAATGATACAGTCTGATTAGAACCATTACAAAGCTATAAAATGTAGTTACATAAACAAAAAAACGATGAGTATGCATTATTATCTGTATAAGATGTTATTAATACCAATCAAATGAATGATTTTTTGCTCTGCATGTTGATTCTGGTACTATCTAAATATCTCATCCTTTATAGCTTTATATCACTTATAAACATTAAAGTAGGGTTGGGCAATAATTCAATATAAATTATAGCGATATTATTGTATTGCAATAATCATATCACATGATTTTGGTATGCCAATATCATTACAATGGGAAAATATTATCTTAAATAATAGTTATAATAATTATACAGTTGAAAATATTACAACACATAGTTTTAAGCCGTATACTCTTAAAACAAGCATTACATGTGTCATCTTTTAAAAAATGAGTCTAGTTTTGCTAACATAGAGTATCAATGAGTAGTTTCAAATTGCAATAACCTCAAGTCACCTTTAGGCAATAATCGCAAAACTTAATTTTAAATATCACCCAACCCTACATATAATTACAATATTACGTAGATACACAGAAGAGGAAATAGTATAATGGTTAATAATTGTATGTATATACATGATAACTTGAGATGGAAAGAAATTAATAAATAAAGACAGACATCTGAGGCAATGAAAAAATGAAAAATGAGTTGCCTCAGGTGGGATTTGAATCCACGAAACTGCACTCTGGACAGATGTTCTTACCAACTGATCTACCAAGGCATGTACATTAAGATTCCAAGGTAGAGGAAAATGTGCTCCTCCAGATAAATGAAACCATATTATCAGGTAAAAGAATTAGGTTTGACGTGGTACAACTATAAGGTATAGACCACAAAGGTGTGTCAATGTAATTTGTTAGTACAGTTTAGTGCTGCCTTCAGATTTGTGTTTGATATACTGAACTATATCCTTCATCTTTAGCAATGAATACTGACTGTATGATTGAAAGGTTCAGATCCAGGGGGAGTTATACTGGAAACTACTGGAAATTGTCCATATTGCACAAAAATGATTTAAAAATTGGTTATGATTCTTATGAAATAAGAAATTTCTTAATTGGTTTCTGCTCCTAATAAAACACATTTTAAGTGAGGGTATTTGTGTTGACCAAGGTATAGTACTGTTTATGAGTTTGAACACTCTGGCTTGCAGCCCTTCAATTATAATTAGTACATACTTTTTGAATTTCTGATTTAAATCTTAAAGATTGCTGACTATCTGCAAACAGAGCTTTTTTGTACTGCATGACAATAAGATAACTTGCACTTGATATGGAACTTGGAGGAAGCTATAGAAATGAAAGTAGTACATAAGTAATAGTTAGAACACACTTTACTGTGATTACATGTTTTAATGTAGCACAAGGGCGGGTCAATAAAGGTTGAGTTTACATAATGCACGAGCTGAAGGTGAGTGCGTTATGTAAACGAGGCCTTTATTGACTGCCCAAGCACTACATTGAAACACACAATGCACTGTCAAGTGTGTTCTAAGTGATTTATTGATGATCTGGTGAACTACCACTGTTGTTGGAGCAGTCAAAGAGTGCAATAACTACTTATTGCACACAAAAGTGTGCAATAAGTGATTTAATGGTCAATCATGTGACACATTATCTGCACTCTGATTGGCCACAGGTCACATGATCAGCAATAATTAAACTACCTTTAATCTTTTGGACAAGTAATTATGACCTAATCACTCAGATGAAATTAATACTAATATCATGAGTTTATATTTGTTGGTGTGTCATAAATTCATGACACTCATTTAACAAATTTCATGAGCAGTCATCTACCCAATACATATTACATAACAATAGAAATAGTAATTATGATGGTATACAGTGTTACATTATAGTAAGTGTGCTTATGGACTTGTAATTTAGTTATAGTTTAATTAAACTAAAGTCACAATGGCTTACTAAAGGGGTTTTAGTTATAGTTATTACAGTAGACTTGTAATTTAGTTATAGTTTAATAAAGTCACAATAGCTTACTAAAGGGGTTTTAGTTATAGTTAACTAAAATAACACTATTAGAAGTAAACCAAAATTATTGTGTTAAGACACTAACCTGAGAAATAAAGATTAGTTTGTGAATTTGGTTTAAAATTTGTCCGATAGGATCACTAATTTCCTTCAAATGATTCGGAGATATACTCAGTAGTGAAGATCCTATGACAAAAGTTACAGACTTTAATTTATAGATAATTCCATAAGTCATGTTTTCTCATTAGTGCTGATCAATTTTAGTCACAAACATTCAACATACATGTAAATGGGTTGTGTATAATAATAATAATAAATAGTAATAAATTTGAAGGGCTGAGAATCAGTACTATACTCAGGCTAACACCAAAAGACCCTCAAAATGTGAGAGAAATTTCTAAAATATTCCGTATTTCATAGTCCAATTTAAAATCAATTTTTATGTAAAATTTATGAACAATTTCCAGCATTCTATATTGCAGTTAGACCACTCTGGCTCTCAGCCCTTCTAATAATTAACCCTTAGAGGACTGAGCTTGTTTTTCAAAATCCTTCCCATTTCTAACACTGGCGTCTCTGCTCCATATATTTTGGTCACTTTCTCTACCCCAAACGTGGCTCCTTTTCCGACATGGAATACTACTTCTATCAACTTGCTTACTGGGACTTGAAAGTCCCCAAGCGCTTTGTAGGACTAATTCAAATGCAGTGTTCTCCCGCTTTTGACTGCAACTGGGACAAACAAATCACCCCACTATATGTTGGCACCAGCTACACCCATGATATCAAGTTTTACAGCAAGGGAAATGTCTCAACTACCCATCAGATTGCGTGGGTGGGGTCACTGAATCCCCAAATTGTGTGGGCGGCGAGGGAGATGCGCCTTTGAATCGCCATTAACGGGGGACACCCACTTTTAAAATTCCCCATACTTGTTCTTTAGGGCTAAGGGCAGCCGAAAAACCATAAACTTTTAAAGCCATTTTCATGGGCTAATCCCTGACACCAATTACAAACATTTGGAGTGCTTGTAAAGCTAGGAACACACTCCCAAATGTCCATATATGTGACATCAGTCCTCTAAGGGTTAATTAATTAATTAATACACAGTTATAATTGCTATCAATACCAGTATGTGATTTACCTGAAGGGCTTCTTTTAGATGGTACTGGTGATAAAGAAAATGATCTTCTCCGTGTTTCTATTTCTGCAGTGCTGTTTCTTAGCAAACTCCCGTCTACTATAGATGAGCTGGTATCCAGTATATGATCTGTTAGGTATGTATTAACAATATACAACATTTCTGAAGTGTCAAGAGTGTATTACAAATCTCTGCACACAAAATGTTGGGCTAAATTGACAAATAGCAAAAAATAAATTATCGTTTTTTTCTTTCTGTTGTTTTTTTTTTAATCTTGCAAATGCCACATACTAAATGAGATATCTAACTCATACAAATCAACATCTACTTACGAGGTATATTTACTTGGCTGTCAAAAACAGAATCAATAATTTCATCTTTAGAGAGAGCAGTATCATTGTCACTCTGGGTTGTTATCAGTGTTGTGGAAGTGATTAATGGTGACATAGGACTAACTGTTATAGACTGACGACTGTCACTAGCACTATAGGTCAGTTGTCTTTTTATTCTAGAACTTAGTGAGGCTTGTTTTTGTTCTATAGCCTGTTGGTTTCTATAGAAAATAATACATACATGTACATGTATATAGAATGTACATACAATATCAGTACATTTACTACATACAAACACACATACATACATACATACATGCATACATACATACATACGTATATACATACATACATACATACAGCTTGCGCACATACATACATACATACATATATATATACATACATACAAACATACATACATACATACATACATACATACATACAACACATACATACATACATACATAGTACATACATACATACATACATACATACATACATACATACATACATACATACATACATGTATACATACACATATACACACATAGTTAAATATACACATTATACATACATTCATATGTACATACACACACACATACATACATACATACACATATACACACATAGTTAAATATACACATTACATACATAATAGTGAAATATTAATAGCATTCTACATACTGCAAGAGTTGCTCTTTTGTTCGTGAAAGCTTTCTTTCCAGTGCATCACAATGAATATTTCTTTTGTCTAGATGTACCATAATACATTCAGTCATTAAGCTACCAATCTGTGGGAAATTGAAAACAATAATATTATTGATGTGGGATCTTGAACTATGCATTAAATTACACTTCAAAGCTCATCAAACTTCCTAAATTATGGTTTGACGAGAATGGGTGATAATATTTGCATTGGTTAACCTGTATACTATCTGGCCTTTCATTTGGATCAAGTGTTATACACTTCTTAACCACTAATCCAACCAACTGAGAATAGCATTCAAGTGGTTGAGTATTGTACTCCACTTCTGAAATCTATAAAATGAAAAGGAATTCAATACAAAGTGAGGGTTGAGCAATAATTATCGTAAATAATGCAATATTATTGTATCGCATTGCCAATATTATTGAAATGGCAAAATGTTGTCTTACTACAATGGAGTTAAGAAATACTGTAACACTTAATCTTGAGCCATATGCTCTCAAAGCAAGGATCAAAATTTTCATCTTTAAAAAGGGCCTATTTTTGCTAGCATTATTTGCAATAATTGTGAATCAACTTTTGGCAAACTCAATATCACAAAGAGTTTGTACCTTTTTAGCTAGTATCAACATGTTGTTTGACCAAAATGCAGGTGTGAGTGTAGCCATCTCATACAGAACACAACCAGCTGCCCATATGTCAGCCTTCTTGTTATAGTGTTCATTCTGAACTAATTCTGGACTATAAATTATTCATAAAAGAAATAAAATTCAAACCTTGTCTTTGTAATAATAGTAAGTATGAAATTGAGTGCAAATATGTACACTTACCACCAGTATGACACTGTACCAACAACCGATTTTGTGACACTAAATTCATGCTGCTGTTTGGCCAGTCCAAAGTCAGCTAAAACAAATTAACAAAGGATAAAATAGGGATGGGCAATAATTCAATATATCACATGTTTTGGAATATTATTCCATTGCAATAATCATATCACATGTCTGACAATATTATTGCAATACCAAAATATTGCCTACTGCAATTATATATGCAGTTGAAAAACACTATATCACACTTAAATGTTGAGACGTATGGTCTCAAAACAAGGATCGGAAGTGTCATCTTCTAAAAAAAAAAGAATCTATTTTTGCTATCATATATAGTATTAATGAGTGGTTGCAATTGCAATAATCGCAAGTCACCTTTAGGCAATAATCGCAAAACTTAGTTTTCAATATCGCCTAACTCTAGGATAAAACACAAAATAGCTAGAAAGTTATTTTCATGGCAGGCATGCTTGGAGCTAGTTCGATGTTGTAGCAACCACTACCTCAATAATTGTGTTTGGTTTGATGCAGTGCTCTGCTAGCGATAGCCATGAAACAGGATCAGCCATGTTTAGATATGTCCAAATGTCACCAGAAGTTTTCTCAAAGTCTGGAAACAGCAATCGTGAGTTATAATTATATACAAATTATCATAACTTTATAGTCAAAAGATTTTAGATAAAGCCTGTCGTTATTTTATTCCTTGTATAATTTTAGGTTTGCAAATGGCTCTTTCAAGCTCCCAAATCTCTTAGTTTGCCAGAACATTTGCTAATACACAGACACACAAAATGATTAGCATACCTTTCCACCTACACTTAATAGCAAGGGTAATCGGACATGCAATCTGCTTTAGTTATAGATGTACATGTTAGCTTAATAAAAATGAGCACTAATTATTACAACACAATGTACATGTATTAGGAGTATATTACAATATGAATAAAATTTTGTCATTAACTAACTTATAGTGAGTTTATCCTTTTCTCCTAACATCAGATTCGCTGGCTTCAGATCTCTATGAATTATTCTTTTTTCTTCATGAAGATAGCGCAGTGCCAAGATAAACTAAATGATATTTACAAGCTGAACAATCACACTAAACAGACAATGTATTCTACATACCTGCATAAAAATATACCACAGCCTTTCCTCTGTAAATTTCATAGACTTTTCTTTGAGAGATGTGATGTGTTCACTTAGTTGAGCTCCTTCTATCAAGTTCATTACAATGTAAAGATGTTGATTCTCCTGGAGAAGAAAATAAAGTTGACCTGAAAAGCCGGCAATATCGTGATACTCTTGGGGCATGCCATATAACTCCAAATACAGTGTTACATGATTCATAGCTTGCATAGAAAATTAATGAAAAAAAGGAAGCAACAAGTTTAAAATGAAAGAACAGGTAGGGATATATATTTACATTATTTATTATATATCTCTACTTGTTCTTTAATTTTAAAAATAAATTGATGTTACAATTATTACATTACCTGAAAGCATGTGTAGTAATGAACAATGTTTGGATGCATTAACTTTTCGTGGATCATGGCAACTTCACTCATGATATTTCTAATTTTCTCATCTTTTTCTTTTTGGGTCCTTGCTGCTCCAATACATGGATGATTTACATTTATTACCTTCAGTGCAAAAAGACCTTTTGAAGAACGTTTCATAGCTTTGTAAACACTCCCATAAGCACCGGTCCCTAGCAGTTCCATCACAGCATACCCACCAATGTTGTATAGTGGTTCTTTGTTTTGATCGAGTGATGTAATGTTAGTATGAAATACATCAAATTTTTCAGCAGAAAGAGATTCCAACAGAGATGCAAGGTGAGTGTAAGCTTTCAAATCATGAACATAATGACCTATGTTGATAAAGACTTCAAAAATATGTGTTGGGAATAAATTTTTAAATAATCTGCGGTTGCTTTCAAGACTAAAAAGGTATCGTAGAGTCCGAAGGACTTGAATGTTCAGTTGTATTTGCTGTTCTGTGGTTTTTTCTCTATGTAAACAACGAGATAAGAAGTAAACTCCATTACACTCAACTACAAGCTTAGCACAATGATCATGAATACAAAGGGTACATAGCAATGGCAAACAAGAGAGAAGAAGATTTATATGATCAATGTCATTTAGTTGTTCGATGTGGCTTACAATCCTAACCACCACAGGAATCCCTCCATGAACACGAAACTCTTCCACGAGCTCTTCATCAGCAAGAAGTCTTAGTAATGCTTTTATAACTTTCTGTTTGACACATTTAGTTTGAGATGATGACTGAATGAGTGAAATACAGCTTGGTAGCAAATCAAAATCCTTCATTTGTTGCTGAGAAGCAGATTCCTGACTCAAAAGGAGAAAGATATCACCAGCCAATAGTCTGCATTGCATATCATAATTAGTAATCACATCCATGATAATGTATAAAGAATTAAATTCTAATAACGATGCTCTTCCATGAACTGTTTTGCAAAGGTTGACAAGTGCGGTAAGTGAAGAATGTACTATCAATCGATTATCAGAGGATATTAAGTTAACTAGTTGCTCATGAGAGTTTTCTTGTAGTAATATATGGTGGGAAGAAGAATGATTGGAAATCTTCTGAAATATATCTACATGTAATTAGGATTTATGAAATAAACATATTAGTAATAAATACATACTGGGACTATTGTTTCCATCATTATGGGTTCCTAACTCTATCAGTTTCCATCATTATGGGTTCCTAACTCTATCAGTTTCCATCATTATGGATTCCTAACTCTATTACTTTCCATCATTATGGGTTCCTAACTCTACCACTTTCCATCATTATGGGTTCCTAACTCTACCACTTTCCATCATTATGGATTCCTAACTCTATTACTTTCCATCATTATGGGTTCCTAACTATATCACTTTCCATCATTATGGGTTCCTAACTCTACCACTTTCCATCATTATGGGTTCATGACTCTACTGTTGACAACCAACTGCAAAATTATCATTATCTACTCGAAATTATTTTAATTACAGTTAAAAAAAATTCATTCACCGTTGTTCTAAATTTAATACATTCATAATTATCTTTGGCAGAACGAATATTGTTGCTATGGTAACATGCTCCAAACTAGTATTATAATTATTATAATGTATAATTTATAATTATATATAAATTTACTATAATTATACAATTATATGTAATCTACTTACTAGTTGTCTCAGCAACCATTTTTGACAATATTTCTGATTCTTCTTGTTTCACTGGATTTAAATACTTTCGTGTTAGATCACAGAACTCCTGAAGAATTGTCAATAGTTATAAGCACTAAATGTGACATATCAACAAGATCAAACTTATAATTATAGTACCAACATTAATTTTTATAACAATAAATTTATTAATATGACTATATGTGAAAACCAGTCTTATGGACCAAAATATAATTTGGAGATATGATAGAAAATAGAGAGTTCTCAATTACTTGGGTGATCCACTGTTTTCTTGCATCACAGATGTCTTATCTGTCTTCTGACACCTTTAGCAAGTCTCAGAGACCTCTTGTGCTTCACTAGCCATTCTAAAAAGTTACTTTTAATGATTAAAAATTGATTTCATAGCGTTTTTCTCAAAATGAAGGATTTGTGACTACAATGGTTTAATTGCTCACTGTAGCTTTGTCTTTTGCGTGATTGGGATGTATCATATATCATTCTAGAGCTAATTTAATATTCAGGTAAGACAAAAAAATCAATTTTAAAATCTTGATCCATAAAACTGGTTTTTGCAGAGCCGGTCACATATACAAAACATACTCAGGATTTCATACAGAATTGTTTGTTAGGGAGGGAAAGGAATTGATTACGTGAAGCACAATGCTTCTGGGCCCCAGAAAGCTCATAGCCAAGAGGAGTTTAAATACATTTGGTCTAAAATCTAGGGGGAGGGGGGGGGCTCAAGTTTTGAGGGCCCTAGTCTCGTTCCCCACTGTATGATTCCCACACACTAATACATCTATTCTTAGCATAGTACCTCACACAGAATAACCATAGACTTGCTTGCTACTAATTCTTGAAGAAGAGTTTGATCTCTCAGCAATAGTCTTAGTGAACAAAGCATAGCTAATTTAACCTCATCCGTTGCAGAAGACAGCCACAATGAAGTTAAAGATTCCAATAAGATACTGGAAAATACCTGCGAAATAACATAATAAGTTATAGTTTTATAATGTAGACCTTACCTCTCTTGCATGTTCATTATGACTAAATTCTCTTTCGAGTTTGTAGTCTTTCTGAAAAGCTAAGAATTTATCCATTACAGCACCAGCTAAGAGAGAAAGGTGGAGCTAAATAATTTATTATTTTTAGGTGCGCAGGGTGGGGCTACAATTAGGTGCGCATTAATTAGAATCAAACCGAAAAAGGGCGAAAATCTCAAAAATTTCAAAATGAAAACTGCTGTTTGGATAATATGTACTTTAGTGATTTTCTGTAGTGCAGAAGAGGAAAGTGTCATTCTTGAACTAACAGATGAGACATTTGATGATGTTATAAAAGGGGATGATATCACTATAGTTGAGTTTTATGCACCTTGGTAAGCTAGTTATTACAATTATATAATTCTTGATGTGCTAGGATTTTATAAATTGTGTACATGCATGTCAGGAGACTGGAGTGCATCAATAGTAAAGACAAAGGGATATACCAATCCTTAGTGTAGTCTAGTGTAGCCAGACCATCCCACTGCAACTGAGGGGAAGGATCTGGTAAAAGCCTATACATCAACTTGTGACATTAAGCTAAAATAGAATATGCCAATCAGAAAGGGAAATTTCAATGAAATTATATGTGGGTAAAGAAAACGTGGTTGATAGGACATAAAGAAGGGTGTGATTATTAGACATTGGTGTAATAGTATCGTATAGCCCTAAATTTTCATGTTATGACGATATTCAACTATTTTGTGATAATAATTTCGTGTTCACCAAAAATTCTCACATGTGGTGGGCATGACCATTATTTTCGCGGTCTGTCAGTTTTCACAAAATTTATACCCTGCAGCTATATATGGTAATAGATAATAGTAAAAGTAGTAGTAATAGTAATAGTAATAGTTAAAAACTGAGGTAATAGTAATAGTATTAGTAATAGTAATATACAATGTCAAGGTAATAGTAATTGTAATTGACCTTAAGTAATATGTTCATTTAAAAGACTTGCTTGGGCCACAAAAATGCAGACTTACTGATTCTGTTTTTGAGAAACTCATGAACATTAATTTCAAAGAAACCTCAATACTATAGTATCCCATAACAGCAACACTGACTTGTAATTGTAATAGTAATCTACTGATTTTTAAGGTAATAGTAATAGTTATAATTATATTACATTGACTTAGGTAGTAATTGTAATAGTAATATACTGATTTTAAGGTAATAGTAGTAGTACATTGTATTGTAATTGACCCATGTCTAGTACTGATTATATCACAAACATAATTATAGCAAACTCATTATATTAATGTTCATTCACATTCACTATCACCTCAGAAAAATGTTCATAACTTTAGTTTGGAATGACCAACAATCTTTTTACCGTAATAATTTTTATCCTTCCTGTTCTTTTTTGTGTATATAATTATACTAATTTTTTAAATTTTAAAATAAAAAAAATTCAGGGCCTCTGAGGTCGCTTCTGGTGGCTTATGGGGCCCCAGAAGGCTTTTAGCTGAAATTTTGTTGTGTGTTGAATTAAATCTTGTCTGAAATAATATTTGCTTATAAGCTTAATGTCACATGTATAAAATAGTGTTGTTTTAGTTAACTATAACTAAAACCCCTTTTAGTAAGGCATTATGACTTTAGTTAACTAAACTATAACTAAATTACAAGTCTGTAGAAGTAACTATAACTTTGGTTAATTACTATATATAACTAAACTAAAGTTTGATAAGCTAGTCATACTATAATTATAACTAAAAGTGGTCATTATTATCATACTAAAACAGAAAACCACAAAAGCTGTTAATGGTGTATGTGTAAGTACCATGTTTCATAAACATCCAAGCGTTTTTTTTTCTATAAATACCACAATCCTGTTTATCTTACTACATGCATAGAAAAACAAAAAATTATTAGTACAATTATCTTGTTTCCAATTATTCAAAACATTTAATAAAAAGTCACCATACAGTACAGTTATTACTCAGTAGTTTCATTATCACACTCAACAGTAGTTTTAACAGTAATTGGTGTACTGTCAATTGAACACCACAGTAGAAAGAGA
The DNA here is from genome assembly GCA_947044365.1 of Petrosia ficiformis. Classification (NCBI taxonomy): domain Eukaryota; kingdom Metazoa; phylum Porifera; class Demospongiae; order Haplosclerida; family Petrosiidae; genus Petrosia; species Petrosia ficiformis. The sequence goes on along the minus strand of OX345650.1, from coordinate 2,353,367 downwards.
GTAATTAGTGTACCGTACTAGCAGTAGAACTAAGGTAATTACTGTTGCTGTATGATGACATTTTATTGACATATACTGTACTTTAGGTTGTGATTTTCTCCTTAAGTCAGTCATGTAAGTAATTTTGCAATAAATTAAGAAGGAGTCCATGGTCTTTCTGTGGTCTTTCTAGCCATGTATGAAAAGGTATCTGACTGCACCCTTGTCAGTGACTGTTGGTGAAGAGATCCCTAAGAGCTTTGGTTCTGCTGGTTAGAATACTACTTAAGCCAGTTAGGTCTTTGGGAGAGTTAGAAACAGCTAGCTTTGGGAGTAGTACATTCCTATACTTATTTGCCTTCAAGGAGTCCAGTGGCTAGATATCAGAAGGTCCTGGGTTGAATCCCTAGTTGGATTCCTGACTTTTTCAGTTTCCTTTGTTTCCAATTCTCTCATTCCTGCAATTCTGCGTATTATAAATAAGAGAATGTTCAGGGATTATTGCATAGCTGAGTCCTGGGACCATCCACCACTTCACCCCCTGTCCAATATCAAATTAAGAAGGAAAATATAGCCACACAGGCAATAATGATTCAATCAATTCACTATGAATAATTTGACTTCTAAGCTGAGCCCCTACCAGTTAGTGCTATAGCCTTGCATAAGCAATAAGGAATTGGTGAAAATACCCCAAGTACACAGTATTATTCTCACATTGCTATATTCAACTACTGTTGAGTACATTTCCTGAATAGGTGTGTGTTCTGTTATGAATTGGAGCCAACATTTGAGGAGGTATCTAGACAGCTTAAACCTCATGGAATTAAAATGGCTAAAGTGAATATTGAATCAGAGAAGAAATTGAAGACTAGATTTGATATCCAATCTCTTCCATACATCCTAACATTCAAGAAAGGATTGTCATTTAAGTATGATGGACCAATGGGGCGTGCTGGAGCTGAAGGTATAAATGTGAATTACATACAGTATATGTCAATAAAATGTCACCATACAGTAACAGTAATTACCTTAGTACGGTACAACAATTACTCTCTTACTACTGTGGTGTTCAATTGACAGTACACCAATTACTGTTAAAACTACTGTTGAACTGAAACTACTGTTTGTGATAATGAAAGTACTGAGTAATTACTGTACTGTATGGTGACTTTTTATTGCCATATACTGTATATATTACTGCATGATAATTGATCAACGTTTGAATTATTGTTATAATTAACATGTGTGTACAGACTATAGATGTGTACTATTTCCACTCTAATCAAAATATTTGTCGTGAAAAAATAGCTTTTACAGTTGGTACACTGACTTTAATGCCTTAAGGTTTATAATGTAACTCTATAGTGAAGTCATGGATTGAAATTTGACAATAATGGGAAGGATAATTAAATCAAAATGGTGCAGGTAAAAAGATTGTCAATCATTCCAAACTAAAGCTAAAGACATTTTTCTGAGGTCAAGGTGAACGTGAACGACCTTTACTTAGCTATATTATATTACTTAACATTTGGGGAATCAGATATACAATAAGCTAAGCTGAGTTCTCCGGTTACAACACATAACCAGAAAAAGAGGTTGGTAATATCGCAAGGGCCACTTCCCTATGTCATTGACTATTACATGTATGTAACACAGCAAAGCATGTTTTAGAGTACCCCTAGCCACTTTAGCATCGCTAGGATGAGGGTACCGTGCTTGGACCAGCAGAGTCAGTACCCCTAGCAAATTAGCATCACTAGGATGAGGGTACCATGCTGCTAAACTCAGAGGTAGCATGACCCCACTCAGTCACACCCCCCTAGCCATGTCCAATAAATGGCAGGCATCCCCAGCAAGCCCACACCTACATTTAGATAGGGGAGCGTATGTCAGCACCCGACATGCCCAAGCGAATGTCCCACTCCTGAAAGGAGCGGAAATTGGAAATAACTACTAAACAGTACACAACACACAACACAAACATCACATGTAAATAAACCGTAGAACAACAAAAATGAGGTGACAAATACAATTGAGGGTGGGGGGTGAAGGGAAAACTGGTGAATGGAGAGAGTAGACTCGATAATCTTTCCTTGCACAAGGCAGTTGCTTGGTCCTCTGCGCATGCGTGCATGCGGCCAAAGGAGCGGCCCCTCCCCAACTGTTAACTATCTTTAAACCTGCTGTCTAAACATCATATAAAGTCATTTCATCCTAATTTTGACGACATCATAAATGTGAACAGACTTTAGCTCACTTGCTGTATAATACTGTAATTATAGTTCAGTATTATGATTGTACTCTCATTTTTATTTCTTTAAAACCTTGTAGCACGACAGAGTTACATTCTCATTATTATAACTTTTTTATTTGGATTATGATAAACAAGTTACAGCCACTCAAAGAATCACTTGAAATATCTAATATACATGTACATGTACCTTCTGGTTTCTGATTCTTTCCATGAAAATGAGCATTTTTCTGAATATGATTATCATAAAGATACTATAATCATTATTGTTAGTACATTGATTACAAAATTAGTTACATCTTTCGGAAATAACTAATACCAATACTTGAGAATGACCGATATAGATTACTGATCTGATTATCAGTGTATCAGTATTGCAGATACACCTTTTCTGATGAATAAATGTATTTACTTTTGAATGAATATTCATATCTATTTTCATTTAACAGCTATGATTGAGTACTTTCTGAAACAGAAGGAAACTAAATGGTTGTCTGAAAATCCTGTTCTTGAATTAAACAATGACAACTTTGATCAGATAACTGGTAGCACGGAACTTATTCTGGTGGATTTCTTTGTCAATGAGTAAGCTCTGAACATTAAACTCGTCATCATAATTTAAAAGCCTGTATAGATTGGTATACATGTATAATTTAAGGCTTCGAAACACAGTGGGCTAACCCAAAATCAACAGAAATATAAAAAATGGATATTGCTCATTACTATATATAATATATTTTTGATTTGGTTAATAAGTTTTATCTTCTCCTGAAACACATTTTGAGAGTGTTTTCACTTTTCATGTTAGCCATGGAAAGTAGGTACTGTTTTGTGGATTGATTCTCAGTAGGGCTGGGAATTGGCTGAGATTCTGAAATTGATTATCACTAACTTCAAGTCAATTGATAATCGATTAAAATCAGCGGAAGTAATTAGGCCAATTAAGTCAATTAATACAGGAAACCCCTCCCATTTGATGATCAAAAAGGCTTCCTTTCACTTCCATAGTGTACATTACTTGCCGTCACATGCATGAAAAGTATGTCTTCTGGAATAATTAGCATAATTGAATATCACAGACTTATAATCGATAATCAGAAGAATTTTCAACATCGATTGATTAATCGATTAATCGATTAACCGTCTAAGCCCTAATATTTATTACGCAATAATTATGACAAAAGCTGCTATATAAAATAATCACAATAAACAGATAAAAGTCTTCGTAGATATTGTAACATTACTACTACATCTGTATTTGCTATAAATGATTATTGGGTTGCCAAATAATATGATTCACATCATTTTTGTTAAAAATTAAAAGTTTCAAAGAAGTCACCTATTGAATTTAATACAAACACAAATCTGAACTGCTTCAGTATTCTCATCATTACTATGTGCACAGATGTCTGCAATGCAAGAAACTTGAACCAATCTTTGCAGCAGCAGCCAGGAAACTAGTAAAGAATGATCCTCCTGTATTGTTTGGATCTGTTGATGTGCCTAGTAATATGGACACTGCAAAGAAATTTGGACAACATAATTATCCTTTGTTGTTGATGTTCAGATATGGAAAGGTTTATAATTATACTGGACCAATGAGTGATGAAGATGGTATGATAAATGGTGTAACTATGTCTCTGTATGTACATACAGCTACAGTATATATCAATAAAAAGTTACTATACAGTACAGTAATTACTCTATAGTTTCATTTTCAAAGTACAGCAGTTCAATAATAGTTTTAACAGTAATTGCTGTACATGTCAATTCAGCACCACAGTAGCGAGACAGTAGTTACTATACATATTTCACTATAGTATAGTAATTACTATAGTGAGACAGTAATTACTTTACTATATGTATACTGACAGTACTAAGGTAATTACTGTTACTGTATGGTGACTTTATTGACATATACTGTATTGGGTTTCTTCTTCATATGAGGAACCATGGAATGATGTTGTATTTATATGGTATGGTATGTTATAAGAATTACACAATGTATATTAGGTTTATAGGCATTTTTAGGATTGTATCACAGGTATTGAGCATTATGTATTTTTACATGTTATTACTATATATAATGTGTTTTTTAATTGCATGAAGGAAAACTTAAATTTTTCATAATAGATATTGTTTCATTTATGAGGAAAGAAGCTGGTCCTGCTTCTGTATATTTGGATAGTACAGATGTTTTGAAAGAGTTCATTCAGTCACCTGATGAGGTAGTTGCTATTGGGTTCTTTTCAGCAGATACAAGTACATCAGTCATAGACACGTTCACTGAATCTGGTAATTTGGCACGACAAGACCTTCGTTTGGGACACACCATTGATGATGCTATTGCAAATCATTCATCCTTTCCATTAAACTCTGTTGTTGTATTTCATCCACATCATCTTGTATCAAAATACGAGAAAGGCTATTCACTGATTCCAGATATAGTAGAAGAAACTGCTGAATCGTTAGTTGATACATATCTACAAGCCAGTAGACCACTTGTTGGTCAGATAACCCAAGAAAACTTTTTAAGAGCTTATAAACATCGACCTTTACTTGTGGCTTATTATGAGGTGGATTGGAATTTTGAAAATAGAAAAAGTAAGTTGTGACTTAGTTTTGATCAATTTCATAGTAATGGGTACTGTTGTATCTTGCGGTGTAATATACTTGTCTAGGGATGTGTATTGCTCAAATATCACAATATGATATAGCATTACAATATTTGAAATAATAATTATAAAAACCAGGTTTACTAAACTGCCCACACTAGTGTATTATTGATACACCCAAAAGCAAATATTTTATCACAATATTGAATGAAAATTTTGATATATCGATATGTGTTGCACATCAATATACTTGTCTGACCACTTTCTTTTGTGAACAGTGTGTGATATGTTCAATTATATAATTGTGCTGAACCTAAGTCATTCAAGCTATAATTTGGTGTCTTTGGATATTCTGTGTGCTAAATTCCTGTCATTTGGATATTCTGTGTGCTAAATTCCTGTCATTTGGATATTCTGTGTGCTAAATTCCTGTCTTACCCAAATGACATTCTTATAACATGAGTTTTATCATGATCATATATATGAGAGAGTTCATCCTAAAGTTTTTGGAGTCCCTTCTTTAAATAAACATTAGCGTGATTATCGAACCCACCAGAATGATGTGGTAATATACTAAAATATACAGTAGAAACCACACCCTCTAACCATATATATATATATATATATATATATATATACACACTGCACTGCTTAGAATAGTATATACCATATATAGTCCAATTAAAGGCTCTAGGTTCCATGAAGCATATCCCAGTCAAGGTACAAATAACACTACGGGACATACATTTGTAAAATGCATGGAGTAGACCAAGCTGATATTTCATGCTAGGTTACATGAGGCAACACCCCATTGACTTTCAGCTAGTACCTGTAATGATTTTCACTCAAACACAATTTTATTGATGCATTTTGATAATAACTGTATAAACAAGTTGTTTTTTACTCACCAGACACCAAGTATTGGCACACACTAATAGCAGATGTGGCTGTTAATTACAATGACAGAGATCTTGTGTTTGCCATTGCTAATGAAGACGACTTTCCTAATGACATCAGAGCATTAGGATTTGCTGACTGGGGAGAAGATGTAGCTGTTGGATTATTTGCTCCAGGTCCTAAGAAATATCGATTAACTGATGAACTTTCTAAAGATTCACTGACAGAATTTCTTGATGCTTTCTTTAACAATGAATTAGAACTATACTTCAGTTCTGAACCGCCACCTAGAAAGGGTGCTGGACCAGTACGCACAGTTGTTGGACTGACATTTGAAAAGATTGTATATGATCCCACTAAGAATGTTATTATACTGATTTGTATTCCAGCTATATTAGAATGCAAAGAAGCTGCTGAATGGTACCCAAAGGCAGCTAAAAAGTTCCATGATAATAAGGATATTGTATTCGGTGAGATCAATGTGGATCTCAATGATATCCCTATGACAATGTTTAAGTTTGATCAATTGCCAACATTTTTTTTCTCTCCGAAGCAATCAAAGGGTGAAGAAGACTTACTAAGGATTGATCCCACCCCAGAAGATGATTTGGACCTGTTATTATGGTTACGACGGCAGGGAGATATTCGACCTTCAAAATACAAGAAGGATAGTAAAGAAGAACTATGAATTGTGTTTAGGTTCTAGAAGAACTACGAACATGTTTAGTTTTATAAATTGAATGAACAATAGGAATTAAGTTACACAATAGTGGACTTTTTCTTAAGATGCGCTTATTTTTTTTTCATATAAAATTTGTACATGAAAAGTAAATGTCTTATTGGTATAGTGTAGTTATACAGGTAAATTACATTTTAGATTGGATAAGTATAATTATAGGTACATGAATATTTGAATACCTACATGTAGTTTGTAAGTGAACTCCTTACCATAGGTGATGGAAGATGTTTTTGAATGGGGGTGTGTGTGTGTGTGTGTGTGTGTGTGTGCTAGTTAATTGTCTATGAATAAAAGAAAATTTATTTCAAAAGAAACATGGAGATTACTTTAACTTTTATTGTTTTTTCATTTGTTCATTAACGTCTATAAACTGAGCTGTTCAAGTCTAAATTGTCGGTTTTATCCTTATGTACATGTACTCTACATGTAGTGCCCCCTTAGCCCCTGCTTATCAAAAACTGGGGGGACTTTAAAAGAAACACTTTTCTGCAAAATAATTATCAACTCCAAAAGGATAGGGTATTATATAGTAGGTTATCCTATTATATACAATGTTGTACTCCCCTAACAAAACAAGTGACAGACAACAACACAACAAAAAAAAGATATAATTCAGTAAACGTTTATGTTTAAAACTAATAAGTGATTTAGTTTTAACAGTATTCAGTATGACAATAAGTTCCATAGAAATATATATAGAATGAATAAAAAATGGCTGAAGTGCCATTGTCACATTACGATGATGATTTTGTTGAAGTAAGTGTACTTGAAGAGGTTTTTGAAGTGTGGTCACAACACGTAGTTTAGGAGAAGACATACTTGTTGGTGAATGTAACTAGGCATCGAGGAAGACTGTTCAGTGATTTTTCTTATATTTCAGACATAGCATGAATACTGCTTGTGTCACCAAAGACAATAAGACGAAGAATTCATCAGTAGGTAATTGCACATTTTAGTTAAAGGTTTTGTACAAAACAACTGGTCACTTCAGTGATGAACAAAGTTTTGAAAGAGTCGTATTCGTGAGTCTCTGAGTTGATCTAGTTACAATTCTAATTCATTTTCTCATAATTATAATATTTTTATATTATTAAAAGCCAATTTTGTTATTGTTTATTTCTCTTACTTGTTTACATTTATTAATTAGGGTACTAGTGGCTTCCTGGTTAAGGAAGTAAAAGACCCGAGAGAGGTGAAGGACAGTGGCGACTCGACTCCACTATGCAGCTGCTAAAGAATGCACAAATGTAGTAAATATAAGTGTGATGTAAATTGTAGAGATATTAGTAATCGGTCTTGCGTAACCAGTCCCAATCTACGGAGGAAGGGTCTGGTGAACTAATTATATATCAATTTGTTCTGATTACTACCGAAAATTGGTTGGCGATAAGTATCTGCCAAGTGCCACTAGGCAGTGACTAGGTGTGACTGTCCACATGTACTTTAGTAGCACGTTCATTTCTGACAGTGTTATGATGGATAATGTTTGCCTTGTGTAGTTAATTTAGATCATGAAACCCTTAAAGTAAAGAGAAGGAAGCTGTTGGAACTAACAACAAAGAAGTATTAGATCAGTTTTGTGTGGAGCATTATAGCACAAGAATCAAAATCGTGGAACACAATCCTACATTTGCCACAAGTGTAAGGATCGTGTGGATAGTCTACCTGACCTAATAGAAAAAGCAGAAAGGGAGAGAATGGAGTTGCTTCAGTGTATCGGGAGACGTGTATTACCAGGTGCTGGAAGGAAGAGAGTTAGTGGTTCAAGTGAGCCAGGATCATCCAGCAGTAAATACATTGCTGAGGGTGATACTACTCCAGTAAAAGCCATACCATATAAAAGTAAAGGAAGAGGTTAAATACTGAAGTTGGTGAAGTTTCCATAAGTATTGTTAATTACATTGCAAAATTTCTATTTTTTAATATTTAAATAGGTGAAAGTTAGTTATCCATCTGGTGATAAAACTATAACTATATATTGATTCTCCTTGGACAATAGGAAATGTGAAGCATATAGCCAGAAAGAGCTATTCTTCCCTGTCCTCATCACTTGTTTCATCTACTCAAGTGGTAATTGCTGAACCACTATATATACTACCTAATGAAATATATCATGTATATTAATATAAATTGAAATAAATTTAGCTTATTATTGTAATAACTGAAGCATATATATATATATATATATATAATATATATATATATATATATATTATCGCACAGATACCGGGAAATATTAAGAGTTGGATACAGCGTTGCCACGAGTCCGAAGGACGAGTGGCACGCTGTATCCAACGAGTAATATTTCCCGGGTATCTGTGCGATAATAAATTTATCAAATCATGCTTGTTTTTGCCTATTATTACTTAGCAATGCTTTATTATTCAAACTATCATGATAAAGATGGTCATCTTGAAGCATTTACAAGCTAAATCCCAATCCAGTAGCTATCTCGGGCAACCTCCAAATCGAAGAGACTTTCAGCACTGAACATATAAAAACCTCTCTATTTTCACATTTTATCATACACAAAACTTACCTCATTTAGAATTTTATCACAACTCATGTTTACTAACTTGACCATCGTCAAAACTGAAGAGATTATAGAGTAATCTCTTTCTACACAATTTTTACTTAGCAACATGCGACACGCTGTAAAATAAAACATCCGGTCAGGTGATTTTCTGTACAATAAACTTCCGGTCACGCGAGTCCAGTACAATACAATACGGTCCAGTACAATACGGTAAAATATTATCATAGTGCGTGATTTGAATGTCTAATTGAAAATGTATGGGATTCGTTGTTTCTATGGTAAACATTGTTTAATAAATATATTTATCAACTATTACACATAATATATGCTTACCTTTCAATAAATCAAAAACACTGGGCAAAATTTCATAAATTAAAGATTGTAGGCAGTGAAACAAAAACATCTCTTCCTGACAGAAAGGTACTAAGCTAGTACAGCTTCCAACTGTTTATCTTTCAGCCGATCTTCTAGGTAGCCGCCATAAGCATGTTATCATTCGAATATTTCAACTTATTTCCGGATACTTGATGGGTGTGGTTAATAATTTGGCACCACACCTACTGAAGATCACAGGATCTAGGATTATAACTTATAAGTGAATCTCTGCATATTCATTGTGTGTATATATGAGGTATAATCTGTTTATTACATGTGAATACAAGAGAACACATCTTATGATAACACTAGAGTCTCTTTCTCCTTTTGTTCCTACTGTCACCCTCATCATCTTGTTGATCTCTTCTTTTCTTTAAACCTAAATGAAGAATGATGTTACATAACTATATTCAAATATTATAACATTTATGACATCATAATTATAATATATAATATGTAATTAGGTAACAGTTAGTATAATACATGTACTTACGAGGATGATCTTTAGTAATCTGTTCAGCAACTCCTTTCTTGTTAATTAAGGGACTCTTTAGAGCTTCCACAAGAGAGGACCAAGATGCTACTCCTGTATCCATCCATTTTAACATCATTCTACGTTTACGATCAGTCTCATCATAACCATCACATCTAATCGTGTCTAATACATGAACAGGTAGACGTAGCTTAAGACCCAGAGTATACCAGTCAGTAACTTGAATAGTGGCTTCTAATACTGGTACAAGATCACTTACTGTATAATACATTGTGTAATATTAATGAATATTATATTTAGATGATGTACATAGAGGTAATGACCGCAACAATAGAACAGACTCATTACCTGTTAAAGGTTCATTATCTACTAATATATTAGTAACTGTTGACTGATCTGTGGAATTAACGATACATTATGAAGTATATTAGTTATGAATATCATTATATTATATTATCATTCATTAATATATCACAAGTCACTTGATAATACCAAATACACTCGTTTTTACATGTTAGTAAACACACACATACACACATCACTTGCACTATCATGATTTCAGTTTTATTAGTTTTTTAAAGTAATAACATATCTTAGCTAACTGTTGTGCAACTCATGGCCCACAGATTATTATAGTTTGTGGATAAAGAGGATTTAAATCTTCCTTATGCCATTTTATTGCAAATACATGTAGTTATTTAAAAAATGTAGGTATTGAAATGTAGGCACCTGTAGCTTAGCAACGATGAGTCACATTGCAAAACCAACACACCAGCATGAAGCGGATGATGTTTACAGTGTATGAAATTATAAAACATGTGCTAGAGCTCTCTGCCGACCAGCAGAATAAAGCTACTGTAGTTTACCAACTGCTGGAACTAATAGCTGTTCTAACTGAAACATATTCCTAACGTTCTACAAAATCCTTTAAAAAGTAAGAAGTGAGCCATGATTCAGTACTGAATACTGAACAAAACAAAGCAATCACAGGGAGACGTTTTCTCCATAATTATATTATATATAAATTCTACTATGTAGTATATATGTATATACATGTATATACTAACACAAACAATTTCACAACACTAACACAATGACAAACAGATACAAAATACAAATCCCTGCAACAAAGGGGTGTGGTTTGTTTAGAATATATGTACGTGCAGACAGACAGAGGACATAAATTCACTTACAAGTTAATGTTGAGGTGGTCCACACCTTAGTTATGAATTCAACTATCTCATGATGTCCTTTATTACTTGCTATATCCAATGGAGTCTCACGTCTGTTAGTCTTAATAGATAAATCACATTTTCCAGTGTTGTATAAACACTCCACTACATCTAAATGTCCTCCAAAACTAGCCTCGTATACTGGAGTCCAATTACCAATATCTACACAATTTACGTCACACTCGTATTTACTGACTAGCAATTCCACTACATCTGTCCATCCTTTAGCAGCTGCATAGTGTAGTGGAGTCGAGCTGCCACTGTCCTTCAGCTTTTTCGGGTCTTTTACTTCCTTAAGAAGACGAAGGGCTTCTTCTTTATTACCAATACGAAAAGCATCAAGACACCTAGCCTCCAAGCCCTCCATTATAACATAGATAGTAAAGGATCTATCTATCATAGATAGTAAAGGATCTATCTATCTATGATTATAATAATAAGGTTGTACTTGGGGGAGGGGTAGATGAAATTCGAACGCCCTCAAATAATTAGCCATTACCCAAACCCACGTGTAATGAAAAACCAGTACCTTTCTCCAAAACGTAATAAAGGAATTGATATCTCTCCATGAAAGTGGAATGAGAAGAATTGGAGAGCATTATAAAACGTTATTGAATTGGCAGCTCAAAGAACAGGGATGTCAACAGAGCAAATTAAGGTAATGGATTAGTGTAAAGAAGTAGGGGGCTTACGCTTCACTTAGGTCATCAGGAGTGCATAGGACACCACGATAAGTGTGGTGCTATGCTGGAATTAGATGACCCTATCTCCAATCAACCTGATTCCAGGGAACACACTCCATTGAGAAAAAAAAAACAACTATTCTCAGGGCTCCCACCAATGTCACTGAGTTCGTTTGCATTACCGCCAATGGCCAAGGCCGCCTCTGCACTCTAGTGGGGGAATGCTAACCCTATTTCTTATCGGGTCAGGTAGCCCCATCCCATGGCACAAACCACAGGGACTTACACTGGGAACGGGTACCCCTCTCTGGCAAAAAAGAGGGACTTCCTTTCCCTTCCCTCAGGACCAACCCAACCGATACCAACTGCTGTTCACATTGAACCTTCCCCACTTCAGTCAAGCTTAAAGATCCTGCCTTGAATTGCTACTACTACCAAGATCTGCACTGAAGGCCACTCTGTTCGTGCTTGCAACACGGACTGCATTGCCACAGATCAACATGGGGACAATTACCTGCCAAGGGACAAAGACAGCAAACGATGTCTGAGGCCCCAAATTCCAATTACTAGCTTGTTTACTGCAACCATTGCGACGTACACTATGGAAGCTGGAATTACTGCAATGCAATGCAAACTCAGCCCACTCTCCAAATCTGCCCATCTGGGAAGTTTGTAAAGGAAGAAAACCTTACAAATCAATCAGACAACACAATTGAACGAACTTGAAACAATAACCTTCGTTCATTGCCCCCTCATGTTGAGACCAACTGCCATGAACGACTGCTTGATCACACACAAAATGGTGTGATTACTATGTAGTCTCCTTCCAATAACTTCCAACACATCGAACTTCAAAATACAGTTTAGGGATCACATAATTCGACAGACTATTAACAACACCCTCGTCCTATTAAGCGAAGCCGCCATCAATAATAAATCAATCTGTTCCTTGATACCACTCTGAACAAGAGACCAGCTTATCAATTATCATTGACTTGCTCTCTCTCACATACAGACTCAATTTAACATGCTCAGAGTCATTGTCAACAAATTATGACTGGGAAAGTATCAACAAATATGTTTTGATCTTGTTTTATCAGTATTAACTATATCTACCTGCTTTGGCTTTATACTCTTCTTGCCAATCTTTGGTGTTGCTTCAGAAATCGTTTATATAGCCCTAAACTTTTGCGTTATGACGATATTCAACCTTTTGGCAATAAAATGTTTGCGTTTACCAAAAATGTGCATATGCTCACATGTGGTGAGTGTGCATGAACATTATTATCACAAATAATGTTCATGCACACCCACCACGTGGCTAAAAATGAAGTTAATATCCAATAGTTTAAAAAGGGGCTCAGGCTATAGCCCCTCACCTATGAACACCATCTACACTACCACACATTTTAATAGTTCACTTTGAAAGTCAAACTCTAAATTGAAAAATGTTTGGTCATGAATGCCCTTTGAGAAGATTGGCCCAAGTGACTTAGGCCAAGTGTACCATGTCCTCTCAATGACCATGAGTTACAAGCGCATAGATATGGAATTGAGCATCTTTGTTGTATAATTAATCTTGTTTTTAAAGTGACAGTTAACTTCTTTGCACACACCCCTGTCCCCTGATCACATGAGGATGTCATCATGGCCCAAAATTAGTCTCGCGTAGCCAGACTCTTCCTCCATAGGTTGGGTCCAGGCTAGCTACACGAGACTAGCCCAAAATATTTGCCAGTGTTGCTACACGCTCCCGAGTTTAGAGGGGGTGTATTTGAGGACGAGACTACTCAGATCATATCATTGTTTCAATCAAGATGTAGGTTTGAGTGAATTATGCTCATAGCTACTTGCTACCATGATAATTCTATTCTATATATAATCCTAGTTATACTGAAACTATACCTTTAATTAGTTAAATAAATATTCAGAATGAAATTTTATTATTATTATTATAGATTTCAGCAATGGAACTACTTCCAATGAACTGGCTGAAGTGGTAGCGGTGGTCTGTTTGTTGTCAGTATGCTCAGCCATGCTGCACAACGTGACCCCACCCACTAATTATCTATTAATTTTTAAAAGCCAAAATAATTATTATAATTTATGAATAATTATACTGGCCATATTTATATACATAATTCTATAAAGATGACAACGGAGCGTACAAGACTAGTAGGTAATGGCGAGGGTTACGGTAATAACTTGTTAGAAGTTTCATATGTGGAGAGCAATCCAATCAAACAGCTATGGAAGGAAATATTATCTGGTAGACAACGTCTGTATGTTGTTCTCCTCTATTCAATCTTTGTTGCATTTGGTTCTTGTACAACTGGATTTGTTCTTGGGTTCAGCTCTCTCCTAAATATTAATATGAGGAAATATCACTTCCCAATTCCGGGCCTTCTGGAGAGTCAATTTGTTGGAGTAAGTAACTTATATATATATATAATTATTTATATATATATATATATAATTATATATATATATATATATATATATATATATAATTGTACAAAGAGTAATATATTATATATATATATATTATATTATATAATACATAATTATTATATATATATATATATTATCGCACAGATACCGGGAAATATTATGAGTTGGATACAGCGTTGCCACGAGTCCAAAAGACGAGTGGCACACTGTATCCAACGAGTAATATTTCCCGGGTATCTGTGCGATAATAAATTTATCAAATCATACTTGTTTTTGCCTATTATTACTTAGCAGTACTTTATTACTCAAACTATCGTGATAAAGATAGTTATCTTGAAGCATTTACAAGTTAAATCGCAAACCAGTAGCTAGCTATCTCAGGCAACCTCCAACTCGAAAAGAGACTTTCAGCACTGAACATATAAAAACCTCTATATTTTATCATAGAAACTTACCTCATTTAGAATTTTATCACAATTCATGTTTACTAACTTGACCATCGTCAAAACTAAACAGTAATCTCTTTCTACACAATTTTTACTTAGCAACATGTGACACGCTATAAAATAAAACATCCGGTCAGGTGATTTTCTGTACAATAAAACATCTGGTCACGCGAGTCCAGTACAATACGGTAAAATATTATCATAGTGTGTGATTTGAATGTCTAATTGAAAATGTATGGGATTTGTTGTTTCTATGGTAAACATTGTTTGATAAATATAATTATGTTAAATATAATTATATTTATATCCTAATATGGCGAAACATCAAAATAAACCATAGTTTTTTAAATCAGATATAGCACCCTGTGGTCAGATATAAAACCTGCCGTCGACATAATAAACCGTCAAAATTACCTCCGTACACTTAAAATTTTCCCTGTTTCTAGGTGAAACCGCGAATGTTTTGTTCCGTCAATATTTCTGGCTATACAGTACATTACTGGGGTAAGGCTGCTAACAATACTAAGGGAAATGTGATTAGTCAATACAATTTAATTGTAATTGTGTTCATCAACAGTTTTGGATTATGAATTAGATTGGATTATGAATTAGATTGATATATAATTACTGACCTGCAAACCATCTCTAATGTAAATATTATTATAGCACATAATCTCACAATTGTATTCATCTTTACATTACAGAGTATCACTACTATGGGTGCACTTTTTGCTGGATTAGTTGTTGGAATTGTATCTGATAAGATAGGTCGTAAACCAACTTTACTCTTACTCGCTATACCATCTGTTATTGGTTGGTATTTCATTGCTGTATCATTCTGGTTTGCTGTTGATAATGACTATCAAGATTATTTAGCAATGCTACTAGCTGGACGTTGTCTCAGTGGTTTTGCTGCTGGAGGTTTCTCTTTAGTTGTTCCAGTATGTAAGTATAATGATTAATATTGTATAGTAATATACACTTAATATTTTCATTTCTCAGGTATATATAATTGAGATTTCTCCTTCGAGCCTGAAAGGATTATTTGGAGCTATAAACCAGCTTTCAATTACGATTGGGATTCTTCTAATATTTGTGATGTTAACTGGTGTACCTTACTACATTGTAGCTTTAATGGTAATGGGATTTACAGTAGTGTTTGTTGTAGTAGTTTGTTTAGTACCTGAAACTCCAAGATGGCTGATTGCTAATAAACAAAACTTGTTGGCAAAGACGATCCTACATCGCCTTCGTGGACCTAAAGCTAATATATCTCATGAGATGAAATTACTAGGAGATGCAGTTAAGGAGCAGGGTAAAGTTGGGTTTAGAGAGAAACTGAGAATGTTGACAAAGTTAACAATAATTATTCCATTGATCCTGTCCATTTCGTTGATGTTCTTTCAACAGTTTTGTGGTATTAATGTGGTAGTGTTTTATGCTGGAAATGTCTTAGAGAATGCAAATTTAAGCCCCAATGAAGCTGCTCTTGCTGCTGACTTTGGTGTAGGTGTTATACAAGTGATTTTCACATTTATTTCAGTTCTCTTGATTGATTTAGTTGGACGAAAGATATTACTTAGTTTTGGTGGAGTTCTGATAGCTGTAAGCACAGGCATTCTTGGTCTGTATTTCTATTTGATTGATCATGTGTGTCAGCATCATTCAAATGCATCTTACTGCACTCATGATCATTTTGGTTATCTCGCAGTAGCTTGCCTGGCTATACTTATAATTGGCTTTTCTATAGGATGGGGCCCAATACCTTGGGTAATGATGGGAGAACTGGCTCCTCTTCAAATACGTGGAATTCTGGCTGGAATCACCACGGCTGTGAATTGGAGTCTTGCTACTGTCATTACGAGTACCTTCAGCAAGTATGAAGAAGCTGTCCATCCTTATGGTGCTTGGTGGAGCTTTTGTTTTATATCAGCTTTGAGTGTTATATTTGTTATTCTGTTACTCCCAGAAACCAAAGGGAAAGATTTGGAAGAAATTGAAGCATATTTCAAGAAAAGATATGGACTTAAAACTAGACCTGAACCTGTGCATGTGGATGATCAGGAAGGCATAAACTAAGTGTGTCGACTGTTAACATGTTGTATTAACTACCTAGCTAACTAAGTGTGTATTGTAGTGTTGTAGTTAGAGTCCATATAATTATATTGTGTTGTTTGTAGTTCAGAGTTTTTTATTCCTATTGTGTGATGATATGAATGATTTGACCCGCTTTAATAAATACTTGTCTCATCTCTGGTGTCTCTGCATACTGATGAGCAGATTTACCAAACAATAGTTGATGTAATTATCTACTTTACAATCATGATAATATTTGGTGTAGTCACTTTATGTACATGAATATCTGAAGGGGCCTAAATGTAGTTCGTAAGTAAACTCCTTACTATGTAACCTGAAAAGGAACTTTTTTTTTTGATATTTTTTTTAACTATCAAACTTTATGGCTTCCTTTACAAAGATTACATGCTTTGATTACTTACATATTGTAATTGATTTTAATATACATCAATTATATATTTATTTATAAATTTATATGGTTCTGATATTGTTGTATTCAGCATAACATGAATAATAATAATATAAACATGATTTCACAAGTTAAAATTTTATTACTCAATACTTACTTTTATAAGAGATAAAAATTTGATAAAAATTATTCAAGCAGATATACTGATTGATTTAATAAATACACAGGATTGTAACTTTGTATATACTCTCACAAGCAAGACTCGGTTCTTTTACTACTCATAGAACTACCAACGGAGTAGTGATTATTCGAAGGACCAACAATTTCTGTATGAGATTTACTCTCTGTTGATGACCAATTCCTGTTATGAATATCAGAGTGACTGATAGAATGTCTTTGAGGAACTCTATTTCTTGATCCTCTATCTAACTGCATCATACTTTGGTGAGTGAAAGGCACTTCACTTCCTTCATCATCTTTATCCTTAATGTCAGTCCTGGACAACTCATGGCCCTCTTGTATTGCAATATTGTAGCTAATTTTACGCTGACGTGGTTGATTCTGTTTTGAATGATAAGTAGGACGAACGTTAGAAGTTGTTGGTGAAAACTGATGAGGTGTTGTTGGAGAGGGAAGATCTCTTTGTGGCTCCTCTTCATGAGAAGTAAGTTTACGTTGACTTCGAGCAAGACGTTTTTTGTGTGGTTTTGAAGGACGATAATGATCTTGACTGCTACTATATTCACTTCCAATACTCAGTGGATTTAACTGATCTGTAGCCTGACTGTTATACGACAAGAGACTCCTGAGGACAGAGAAAATAGTATTGTTAATGGAAAGGTTGGTGTTAGTTACACCTACAAACAGAGTAGAGATGAATGATACAAGTCAATGATTTTAGCTGGGCAGAAACATCATGTTCAATATTTTGTAGTGATTACATGTGTACATGTACATCAGTGTTTTTGATAAGCTCATATGGCACACCATTGGCCCAAAGAGCTTCTTATTTGGCACTGAACAATTCTCTTTTTGGGCCAGTGGTGCAGTTAGTTACATGTATGATTATATGTACACATGTACTATATATAGTGTATAGTTTAATGTCATAAGGTTAATATATACTGTATACATGTAGAAGTAACACAATAGGCTCTTGAGTTAACCTTGCTGCGAGGAGGTTACTGTTCTTATTTTGCCTATACATGTAACTAATCAGACAATGTATCCGGACAAATGCAAGTTTGTCCAGACAAAGAGGCAAATTGTTCGGAAAATGGCCAATTGCTGGACGTTATTTCCAGCACTGAATTTACACTTGTACATTCCAAATATATATTTATTATGTACACATGTATGTACTATTATCACACCTTCCATATGTTCCATCCCAACTTTTTCTGATAGTTTGTAATCTGGAATCTTGATAATTAGTAGGATCACTCCTACCTGATATGTGTATATAAACAGATATGAAATAGCGTAACCACAAAATCATGTACACATACTAAAATCTACTTACTATTAAGAGGATATATTAATAACATGCATGACCGTTAGAAATTTTAACTTTATTAAGAACAAATTTGATGCATATGATTAAGTGTGCATCAGTTTATGCAAGCTCTCAACAAAAACCTCTTTCAAAGTCTTATATGATGTATTGCTGTATTTTTGTCTATGTTTGTCAACTAAAGAGGCACAATATTTACATGTACATGTATATATGTGCATCAAAAGCCCTCTCACACAGAATTCCTATTTAATGCTGAAAATTGACTATTATGACAGAAGGTTTTTCATAGTATACTAACTACATGTACATGTATATACATATAACTAGGACACTAATAATGCACTTAAGATCACTTTAAGAAATGATCCAAAAAATACTTCACCAAAATAACGGTAAAAGTATAATTATGTACATGTATACATGTTAGCACTTACCTCGTCTAAATGGAGTTCTAAGTTTTTCTGGCACTAATCCATCATCATTCGACTTAGATGTATTAGAAACAACATCCGCAAAGAAATGACGTACCTGGAAACAGGACAACATGTACATGTATATACAATATATATTATAAAGAAACAATACAAAACAAGATATAGGGAGAATAAAATATCCCTTGATTGCTTTGTGATGTCATGTGACTCATGTCATTATATTGAATTGGTTCAGAGGTTCTTATAAAGTATTTGTGTATGCAAACTGTCAAGTATACATTTATTTACAAAAGCTTTTTATGGTCCATAGGGCCATCCCTACGATTGGTTTCCACAGGGTTCAATCTATATACATACATTATACATGTATGTTTGTGTCATATGTAGGTACAAGTGCGTCATTCCAGGGGGCTCAGTCAACTAATGTGCGTGCCAAGTAAAAGAATGCTCGCTTGAGCTACAGACCAACAAGAAGATTTAGGAAGAATGTAAAACTGTAACTACATGTAAATGATGTAATACTAATAGCTGTTGTATAATGAAACAGCATAAAGATGATGCAAGAATCTTTAAGAACTAAGTATAATAAGTTGTTGAGTTTCAAACATGAGAAGTCATCATTCAAAACCTTGAAGGAGTACTTCAGTTTCATCAAAGATCTGTGTACTTAGACTTGCAGTTACACTTACTTCTTCAGGCTCCAGTTTTTGAGTACAGAAAGGTAGACACTAGTGCACTCAGCAGTGATTGATAGTTTGATACATAGTCATCGCAAAGCAATCATAGGGATACACTTTTCTCAATATATCTTTTTTGTAGAAGGACATTAGAAATTAATATTCCTAACTATCATAACACAATTCACTATAAAATATCCAAATATGTTCAGAAAATATGTACTTCCAAGAAATGCAATTAATAAGTTCAATATATTACATGTATAATCATATTAAATATAATTGCAATACAAATGTATACGGGCCATTCCTACATAGATGTATACTACTTGTACTCTTAAACAAGATGTAATATTAATTTATGTGTTGAAAAAAGTATCCTATGATTGTGCATTGAAATCAATAATAATCATTGCTAATGACTTGAATCCCAACATAATACAGTTACATATTTATGGCCCGTAGGGCCATCCCTATGATTGCTTTCCACGGGGTTGAATCTATATCTATATTCTTGTGTCCACTTGCGCGACTATGCGTTGTATACATAGTTAAGGAAGTTGCGTCATTCCCGGGGGCTCGGTCAATAAATGGGCGTGGCACGGAATAGAATGCGCGCTCGAGCTCTACAGAGTAGTACAGGCCAGTTGCTTGTAGCTTACGCAGAAACTGAAACTAATAGCAAGCTATTCTACCTAAAATATATTCCTAAAGTTCTGCAAGGTTCTTTAAAAGGTAAAGAGAGTAGATAATCAAAATAATAACTATAATAGGCTGTTGTGTTTCAGGCATGATAAAGTCAGCCATGATTACTGAACCACAAAGCAGTCATAGGGATACTTAAATTTGTAAAGCAATCATAGGGATGTTTTTTTCTCTATATACACTTGTTTTCAATTCTTCTTACTTGTTGACAGTTCTTTTGTAATATATTTTAGCTACAACATCTATTAATTACAGTTTCCCTAAGCTGAGTCCATCCTGCTATTCTGCATGTAGCTTGAGTGCATGTTCATTTACACACCACACTCATTAATTGAGCAAGGCTCCCGGAATGACGCAACTTCCTTAACTACATATACAACGCATATGTGACACTAACATATATATATTATATACATACAAGAAACCCCAAGGAAAGAGATGGCACTGTGGGTCATAAAATAGTATTTCACTATAATATTATACTTACAACTAATTAAACTAGCAAATAGAAGCATGTTGTTATCCACTATTAGAACATAAATGTGTAAATATTTTTTTAATGATATATAATTATGCATGTACATGATGTACATGTACGTAGACTACTTACATTGTTCATCATTAACTGAACAATAGAGATGGCAGCATTCATGTCACTGACGAGGCTATCATTTTCCTCTTTACGTACCACAGTTGGACCAAATACTATACAGAGATTATGTTGATTCATCTGATGAGGAAAAAAAAAACAAAATCTGATTTATTCATGAAAAGAAAAGGTAGCTCTATAGTTACGGTATAATTTAATATTGAGGTCATTATGAATGTGAACAGATTTACATGGACATGTACATGTACAATACAGTAAATACATTAAAAAAAACTTAATTATATATACAACCTGATAACAATACTGCATGATTCCTACAGAACTCTATTTACTTATAAATAAAATACCTTATTCACATTACTTTGAGCTTCAACATTTTTGAGATGTCTTATTAGAAATCCAAGTGTCTGGTAATGTGAAGAAGGAAGATCATCAATCAACTCTTTCATCCATTCTACTTTTCTCCAGTATTCAGGATCACGAACACATGCAATAAACTGGTCATATTTATCTATGAAAGAAATATATTTGATATCATGTTAATCAAATATTAATGAACAGATATACATGTCTGTGACATAATTTTTAAAAAGGGACCCTTTCCTGCAAAATAATTTTGATCAAAGACTTACAGTACCTTCAGTCACTCGCTATTCTGCCATTTAAAAAACAGTCGATGAAATTTGGTATCCACGAAGAGCTATGTTTCTTAGATATTAGATACCTAACTTCATGTACAAAATGGCGGAATGATGAGTAATTAAAAGTAAACTTTTGATCAAAAGTATTTAGCAGGAAAGTGTTCCTTTTCAAAAATTAGGCACATACGTGTGTGTACATGTGTGTATAATTATTTGGATAGAGAATTTTTATGATGTTGTTCATAATTTCTCTGTTCTGATTTATAATAACTTGGCACAAGAATATATATATACATTAAACCCGGTGGAAGAGATGGTCCTAAAGGCCATAACATAATTTATCATAATAATATTTAGTTTACTGCTTTTGTCACTTCAAGACTTTTCAAAAAAAAAAATACTATATCTACAAAGCTTGTGGAAGACCATAACGTTATCATTTTAATGATTTTATATCACTCCAAGTATTATAGTTATGTTTTCATAATTATTGTGTGATAGTGATTACAATATTGAAGCTATGATAGATTGATACATTTGTAATCCAGAAACTATGACAATATGATAATCGTAGCCCGATTCTATAACAATATCAACACATTGCCCAACTCTAGTGCAGTCTGTAAAACATTATACTGTAATGGAGTTTATTGGGGATAGGTTTAATACAGCCGAAAACGTTTAAACCTAATTACAGATTCTTGAGGGTGTGGTCAATTCAACATTTGTGAACTTTCTTAATCAAGCAAGTTCTAATTCTGTATGGGATGATTAGAACACATGTAGTGTGAACTGTATAAAATAATAAAACTTGAAAGATATATTAATTCTCACCTCCTGGTATAAGTGGATTTGGTAATTCTTTTAAGAATTTCTTCAATATGCTTGTAATTACATGTGCATCCGAATGTCCTTGCAGCAGATGGTAATGACCTTTATTAAGCTCTTGTGCTAGGTTCTTCACTTGACCTATTGGTCCAGCAACACGATAAATCCCCTCAGTATCCAGCCAGTTGTTCTCTAACTCTTGGATACAGACCCATACCAGTAATGGAATTTTCTGAGGAAAGAACATGATATGAGTAAGTAATTAATTTATCAAACAATTCCTCATTCATGCATTCATTGCCTAATGAATCATATCAACCTCAAACTTCTTGACTCCAAAATTACTCGTTTTTAACAAATCCAAGGTTATTGCATAATTATAGTATGTCAAATATTCTCCTCGTTAGTCTTGTCCGTGTTGGTCATGTCTATCTCTATCAGATGTTAGCTGAGCTTCTCTCTCTATAACAGTTAGTCTTGTCCGTGTTTGTCATGTCTATCTCTATCAGATGTTAGCTGAGCTTATCTCTCTATATCAGTTAGTCTTGTCCGTGTTTGTCTATGTCTATCTCATCCAAAAATCTCCTGGACTTTCTTTCTACTACTGTTTCCAAAGCTCTTCTCTCTCTGTCTAATTCTGTCACTGATTTATCATTCATCTCTTCTCAAGGCTTCTTCACAAATGTCAAATTTAGTGTCAACGCCTCCTTTTATTATGCCATGTCAATGCAAACACGTCAATGTCTAATTTTCTGGGTCTTTGTTGTGAAGGAATTTGTGACAGACAGACAACAATGTTATTATTATTATATAGATTATAATTTCCTTTAAAGCATTTTTGATAACCATAAGCATTGAGAAAATCCTCATTTTCATTAAGGGTCAGATCAGAAGGTACATGTACATGTACATGTAATATCGGATCGGTATCAGTAGATATCTGAAGTCAATATCAGTTCATTGGTTTAATTCACATTCGGTACATTACTATTGGATTTACATAAATTTCAGAAACATTTCAGCTTACAATGAAGTCATAAGCATTACAAACATTTCACTTCTTTTAGTACATTGCATTTGAAGTATCAGTAAAATGTGTTGTCGATGGACCCCATAATATTACTAAGCAGCAGGCTTGGGGCCGATTACGACTGTAATCGTAATCGATTACACTTTTTGTGTAATCGTAATCGTAATCGTAACCATGCTCTGTAATCATATATAATCGTCTGTAATCATTGAAGATTATTGATAATTTCACAAGCAGCTGGGCTCTTTTATTCTTACTTCAATTAATACATAATCTATTGTTGACAATTATGTATTGATTGAATAAAGTAAGTGAACTGAAAGGTGCCTTCTCCATGATGAACTTTTTGAAAAGTTGATGTTTATTAGATGTAATAGTTATTGTTCATAAATCATAAGATATAATAGTTAAAATCTAATAGTTCATTTCCTGTTTCCAAGAAAAAAAAAGTATGTAATTGTAACCATAATTGTAATCATGGTTTTGTAATCGTAATCGTAATCAGCATTTATTGACCGTAATTTGTAATCGTAATCAGTCTCAGTAATCATGGTGTAATCGTAATCGTAATCCATGTCTTTGTAATCGGCCCCAACCCTGCTAAGCAGTGCTTGTACTTGTATGCAACACATTTTATAGCACATGTATCTACATGTACCTACTTGTACAAGTCCATAAAAAGTACTTCAACCCATGATTATTATTTTACAGGAACTTGAAATCCCTCCATATACAGTTGCTACATCACAACGTACATGTATAAATGTACATGTATACATGTACAGGTGTACATGTACAGTGTACATGTACATGTATATGTATTCTTGATACTTATAATACATGTAAATTGACGTAGTTGTGTACCTTATTCAAATACGCAGCAGGACATTCCTCAAGGGGTAATCCAAATGTGTTATAACAAGGAGGCACCTCTGTATCATCATTAGCGTCTTTCTTTTTCACAGTGCGTATTAATTTCTCCAGAAGTTGCTGTCTACGTGACAAATCCTCTGAAAAAGCAATAAGTATGTAAACTATATGTACAACACATAGTAATTATGTAAAGAGATTGGCATAGTTTGAATATTTGGGAATCAGATTTAAAAACAAAGGAAAGCACATGTATACACAACAACATAAAGAACATTTGACATGTGGGTGGAGAGATCAGTCATTTACATGTACATGTATATACATGTACATGTGTACATGTGCATGTGTACATGTATATACATGTACATGTGCCATCCAATGATACCACATGCATAATAACAATGTGTGAATGAACCTTTATTTCTATTAGGAGGTTGTGGAGTGTATAGCCTGTGGATTTTTCTTTTCTCTGGACTGACTTTCTGAGGTGCATCCTCTTGTGTGGAAACACGCTATAACAAAGTAATAAGCAATAAATGGAAACCCACATTGTATAATGATGATACAGCTTATAATTAAGTTAATATGCTGTGTACATGTATATATACATGTACATATACATGTACATGTACATATACATCACTTATCAATATTGTAGCATAGACAACTTTTGTGTTCCCATCACATGTACATATACATATCTTATCAATATTATAGGTCTTTTGTACTGTGTACATGTACATGTATATCACTTATCAATTATTATAACATAGATGTCTTTTGTACTGTGTACGTGTACATATCTTATCCACATCTTTTGTACTGTGTACATGTACATGTACATCTCTTATTAATTCATAGACATCTTTCGTACTGTGTACATGTACATGTACAATGTATATCACTTATCAATTATTATAACATAGATGTCTTTTGTACTGTGTACATGTACATATCTTATCCACATCTTTTGTACTGTGTACATGTACATGTACATCTCTTATTAATTCATAGACATCTTTCGTACTGTGTACATGTACATGTACAATGTATATCACTTATCAATTATTATAGCATAGATGACTTATGTGTACCTCTCACTGTACACTGTGTATATATACACTGTGTATGTACATGTATATCACTTATCAATACAAAGATGTACTTTATGTACACTTGCCACCACATACAGTGTACTCTGACCTCAGTGGCTCTACGCTAAATAAAGCTGAAATGCTATAGTTCAAAAATACAAAAGCTCTAGAAAACAGTGATACAAATAATAATTCTAATGGAAGTAACACTCAACAAAGTCTCTGAAATTACTCTCTAAAGAGACATTAGAATAGTTAAAAAGACAAATCTATTCTTGAAATGTTAATATATCTTGTACATTTTTACTATAGTAATTGGTTTGTTACAGGATGTGGTTTCCGGTATGGTCATAGTGATAAAGCAGTCATGTTAATCCGATTTTTGTGTAAACAATAGTAAACTTCTTACAGTATTCCTCTAGGATAAACACTAAGGGTAGAGGAATGTATCAGTAGTACATGATGTTTCCAGTATACTTATAGTGATAAAGCAGTCATGTTAATCCGCTTTTTGTGTAAACGATAGTGAACTTATTACAGTGTTTCCCCCAGGATAAATATTAAGGGTAGAGGAATGTATCAGTGGTACATGATGTTTGGTCAACAATGTTCAATTAGTGTTCAATCAGTGTTGTAAACAAGTGTACTTCAGCATAAAGATTAAGATTAAAGGACAGGAAAGCAAGATTAAAGTGTGGGGGAGCGCCATGTTATCTTTTTGAGGTGAACATTGTTCTGGCTTTATGCCATATACATGTATTTTAAAATTTACTTTATAAAGAAACCACAGAAAAGGTGCAGTACATGTTCACCACTATATCAGGGTGTGTAGTGAAGAGTGTCTGAGAATCAATTAATTTGATCACGCATACATGTACATGTAAGTGATTCTTTTATGATCAACAATTATTGACTATAGTATGAATGGCTTACAGGCTGGGGTGCATGGACTGGAGGTGGTCCCATTCTGGTTCTCATTCTGTTTAAATTATGTATTATTCTCATCCATCTCATCATAGATTCTTCATTTTCACTCTGTGAGAAAAAAAAGTGGCAAAATTATTAGTACTGATAATGTGATATGCATTCTAAACAATGGATACATTGTACATTGTACATGTACATGTATGTCTGGTGTGTGTACATTGTACATGTATGTCTGGTGTGTGTACATGTATGTGTGTGTAGTCTGTGTACAGTGCTCGAAATAATCTCCAATTGGCCATTTTCTGAATCTTTTGGCTCTTTGTCCAGACAATATTACATTTGACTGGACAAAACTGTAACCTCACAGCAAGGTTAATTATTAGTCAAGAGCAGTCATGGCCTAGTGGGTTACTTCTATATTTCATAAGCCATAAATAGGCACAGTGCTGGTTGCCAAGACAGAATTCACGATTTGCTGTTGAAATATTGTTTTGTCCAGATGTTTCTGCTGGACACTTTCAAAAACTAATCCGAGCACTGGCACAGATATACTAAGTTTCACAACTGTATGTACAATGATGGCAGGAAAATAGTCATAAAGTTCATGGACGAAAAGGTATCTGAATGTTACATGTACATATACAATACATGTACATGTACATGTATATACATGTACTGTTGTAGACTGTATTTCTAACCTGAATTAGACACTCTGATCCATCAACAAATGAGAGTCTAAACACATGTTTCCTGTGTTTTGATCCATGTGGCAACACTGTCACCACACACTGGTGCATATCAAGAGTAACTTCACTGGATAGAGGATTAGTCTAAAAAAATACATGAAAACACTAACACACAGAATGATACCTGTACATGTAAGTAAGTACATGTAATATTGTATTTTAGTTTGTTGATGTGCACCATTATACGATATCAGAGAGTACAGTAGTACTCTCTATGTAGGAATGGCAATAAGTAAAGTGACTACATGTACATGTAATATTGTATTTTAGTTTGTTGATGTTCACATTATACAGAATTTTGTGATATCACTTTAGTGTCAAGACCGTTGTTGGGATGGTAAAAAATATACCAAGAGTTAGTTAATGTACGTGTAATTATGTAAATATTAATAAACACTAAATTCCAATTAATAAAGCTAAAAAAAGGTGAAAATGCTAGTAGTCACTGGGAATCGAACCCAGAGCCACTGACTACAAACAGTTTTCACTTTCCTCTTTCAGCTTTGTTAATTAGATTTATTTTCTGTGAGGTGAGATTAGCAAAGCATTATGTAAAATATTTCTTACTGTTAAATACAAAACATATGCATTAATTTAAAGTTAATTCTCCAACATTAATTTAGAAAACTGGCATGTATATTTACATGTACACTTACAGCAATTGCATCTTGAACACTTTTATAGAACACCATCCAATGACCTTGAATAGCAGCATATAATGAATGCCAGGATCTATCAGAGGGTTTTCTTCCACTAACATCACGTTCTTTCTTTTTGTGAATTGGCCCATGAAAAACAGACTAAAGAATGATAATAATTACTAATTTAACAACTAATAATTATACAATGAGATAATTATACACACAAGAGCCAAAATGGGCATGGTATACATGTATATGGAAGAAGAAAAATGTAAAATAAATGTAAACCGGTATTTCTGATAAGCTCATATGATGCAACCAAAGAGCTTCTTATTTGGCAATGCACAGTTCTCTCTTTGGGCCAGATGGTGCAGTTAATTATGATTATACTGTATTGTCACCAACTCTTTGCTAATTGGTTCAAGATGTATTCCCAATGGCCCACACACTAACTATTGTTGAGCTAATTTGGCCCATGCTTCAAAACATATCAAAAACTCTGATGTAAACTCAAGCTCAATGCTATTTAATTTGCTTTTATAGCATTGTATATATATTTATAGCATTGTGTATATATTTATAGCATTGTGTATATATTTATAACATTGTGTATATATTTATAACATTGTGTATATATTTATAACATTGTGTATATATTTATAACATTGTGTATATATTTATAACATTGTGTATATATTTATAACATTGTGTATATATTTATAGCATTGTGTATATATTTATAGCATTGTGTATATATTTATAACATTGTGTATATATTTATAACATTGTGTATATATTTATAGCATTGTGTATATTGGTTCATCATTTGTGTATATCCTAATTATAATGTAACTCACAACAAATCTTTCTGTATGATCCATTCCTTTCTTCTTGTTATGATCAAAAGCAATACCACTCTGATGAATAGAAAGAATACGAATTTATAGTAAGATTTTCTACAGTTGAATATTTGGTACATGTATAATTATTGAATCTGAAGGTATTTGTTTGATAATTATTATGAATAATTAACAAAATGTTATTTAATTTACATGTACATATACATGTAGTTAGTATTTATTATAAACTAAAGGTCATTCACATTCACCATGTCCTCAGAAAATGTTCATAACTTTAGTTTCAAATAACCCCTTTAACCTGCACCATTTTCATATAATTACCCCTCCTGTTTTTTTTTGTGTGTATGTCAAATTTCAAGCTTCATTATCGAGTTACAGTATAATTGTGTATTAACTTTATGACATTAAACTACACATTATAAATATTATAAATATAAAGTCAAGTCCTAATTTTGTTGTCATTGTCTGACTTTACAACTAGTTGTAACCACAGTATCATACCCCACCCTGCTTTTTACTCCTGTTTACATCTCATTGCACATGTGCAGTGAATGTATTAATGTCACATATTAATATCAGGATTCGATTGATGCTTCATATACATGTAAGCCAGCGCAAAATAAGTAGAATATATATGGTATTACACTAGGCAGTGTATAGGGTAGGGGTTCTATAATTGAATTGTACATGTAGTTATTTTGATGTGCTAAGGATTCTCACTAGACTACAGCATAGTGGCATACACTTCTTAGCTCACTGATAATTGAATGTTGGGCTTTTTGTCATCTAAAACAAAAACTAGTTGAGTAACCATACGATAATAATTACACTCTGAAGATTTGAATGAAGTATTCTTACACAAGTATACAACAGATGGGCATGGCTACATGATAATTAATTCTTACACCTTCTATTTGATAATTCACTAATCAATATATGAACACTTTCATTCAAAACAATAGAGAAAATACGTACATCAATAAATCATAAGTATATAAAATGTCTCACTTACCATTCTTGATATATGTTCATTTCCTCTTCCTTTATCATTATAAGCTGAACTATGATACAAGACATTTGGATGAACCGATAGCGTTTTTCTCACTGACTGCTTACAACCAGA
Source organism: Petrosia ficiformis (assembly GCA_947044365.1). Taxonomy (NCBI): domain Eukaryota; kingdom Metazoa; phylum Porifera; class Demospongiae; order Haplosclerida; family Petrosiidae; genus Petrosia; species Petrosia ficiformis. The sequence continues at coordinate 2,323,480 of OX345650.1, read as the reverse complement.
ACTGTGAGGTCTATGTTGCTGACTATGGTAAGGTTGTGACACATTAATTGAAGACACTAGTTTGTGACTACTACCTCCGGAACCATCTGATGTTTCGCTCAATGAGTGGCTCCGGGTTAAAGGTACGTGGAGAGATTGCACAAACTGTTCGGGTCTTCCAGTGGGGCTGATAGCAGAAACATGAAGACTTTCTTCAAATGAAGAATTATAACATCGAGATTCCAAACCAGTATTATCGTATATTTCAGTATTAGGTTTTGTGAAATTGTTTTTATGTTGGAAGTTTTGTCGATTATTTATCCTACTTGGTGTCATTCTTGTGTAGGATTTATGGTCTTGATTTCTTCTTGAAGATGTTGAGATATTGGAATGGTTACCAATCAGTGAAGGTGTTTTTGTTAGGCTTTCCATATCTGTTATAGAAACACGAGAAGTTTTGGTCTGGTGTAGGCGTCGTCTTTCTGAGCGATATGAACGACCGCCCGTTCGATTTCGTTGTACTGATCCAGTACTCTCTCCAGAGAGGTTTTTCCCTTGTTCTTCACTGAGTTGGTAAGCAACAGCTGGAACTTGAGAGAAGGATCCTGAATGGTTAGTTCTAATATCGCTAATCAGTGAAGATGAGATAGCACGTTCAGTTGTAGGAAATGAAAGCTGTTCGAGTGATGGACTAATTTGAAAAGTTGGTATCATCTGTTCATCTCCTACAGGAAAAGATATGCGACGTGTATTCTCATTACTATAATCTGTTTTCTGGTGGCTAGTACTAAATCCTGGTTTGTTTTCAACTGAGTTCACTTTAGTCAGTGCTTCTAAAGAGACACGTTTTAATTTGATTTTTCCCAGGTCTGTACTATAACTTCTTTGATTCTGAGTAGTAATGGCTGAAGAGCTTCCTACTTTGAGTCTATCAAGAGCTGATGTAGAACGAGTCTGAGTAATACCAAGAGAATTCGATTTAGAAAGTTTTCGATGATTTGATGAAGAGCCTGTTAGGGTTTTGAATTTTTGCTTGAGCTTTTGAGCCAACGTAGTGGTACCACTTAAAGAATTTTGCTCATTACCTGAGGAAAGTTCTGTAGATGGAGACACAAACTCGTTCATTAAAGGACCAGGAAGGGAGGTAGTGTACTGTCTATCATCAGCTTCTGGAAACCATTCAAATGTTATTCCATTCATTACATGGTTCTGCTCTGACAGCCATTCCTGAGACACTGACTGGTTTGAAGTATCAGACAAGTCTTGCTGTTTGAATTCTTGTATCCTGTTTGGCAAACCAGCTGACGAAATGCGCTCAATGTCTAAACGCTTTCTTTGTTGCACTGGACTGGAGTCTAAGGGAATGTCTGCCAAACATGCTGAGATAAGGAGGTCATCTGAAGAAGAATGGAAACCAACTTCAGAACTGAGAGAATTAGAACTCCCTTCATGCAGTGGTGAGGAAGTATCTAGAGCATGAATATAATCCGATCCTAATTCATCAAAATGGTTGTAATCAGTGCTTGATGATCTCAAAGGATTACCAATATATTTCAATGTACCCAGTCGAGATGTTTGATCTTCAGTTAAGTCCTCATTGTCGTCGTCATTAGATGGGAAAATGAGTTTGCTAGTTCTAACAGAAATATCAGCTACAGTGATCTTTTCGTTAGAGCCACGAATAAATTCTCCAGATTCTCCATTCACATATTGAGGATATAGCTTTGTTAAAAAGTATAATAATAATTAAGTATTATAGGGACAAACATTACTGTACATACATGTATAATAAATGCATGTCTATTTGTCCTTGCTCTTCCAAGTTCTTCTATATTTGGGACACAAGCAAATTTTTAGTGTTGTTTAGTATGACAATAATGACCATTTTTAGTTATAGTTAAAATTAATAATTAAAATAATATTAGGCATACTAAAAGGGTTTTAGTTTTATAACTAACTAAAAGTGAGCATCATTGGCCATTTTCAATTTAGTTAGTTATAGCAGTAGACTTGTAATTTACGATATAGTTATGGTTATACATGTAGTTAACTAAAAGTGACAATGCCTTACTAAAATGGGTTTTAGTTATAGTTAACTAAAACAATTTACATGTAGAAAGTAATATTTATAATCAATTCCATCAAAGGCAAGAATATCTAAATATAAACTTGAAATTAATCAACTTACAAATAATAAATCATCGTGTTTCTCAGGTGACACCCATACTATCAGGTTACGAGAACTGAATAGAATATAATTATATGTACATGTATGAAAATACAAAAGAAACCACATGTACATGTACATAGCTATTGATGTGGTATTGGTCATGCATGACTCATTGGTATTGGCATTATTTCTAGTGTCAGTATTGGTTATTTCTGAAAGATGTAACCAATATGTACTAATAATGTCATAACAAGCTTTTATGATTATTGAGAAAATGGTTATTTTAATTGGAGGAATCAAATACCAGTAGGTAGACATAATATCAGATCTGTTGTGAGTACATATCTAAAGTAATTATCAGTTTATCGGAATATCAGTAAAATCTCTTATCATTGCATCACTGAAAAAGGAAGTGAGTCTGGACTAGTGTGGTTTTACATGTAGTTTGACAAAAATGACATGTATAGTTATAGTATGGCTAGTTTATCATACTTTTAGTTTAGTTATACATGTAGTTTCATTAGCTAAAAGTCATAATACCTTACTAAAAGGAGTTTTAGTTATAGTTATAGAACAAAAACGACACCAGTCTAAACAAAGCATTATTTAATAATCATTATAATTATCATGGTGAACCAGTTAAACACATCACAGTTCACTTATACATGTAGCTGGTATTGACATTATATGGAAATTAGAAGTCATGCTTCTCACCAAAAGGGAAACTGCAAGGTATAGAGGCATTTTGTGTTTTATGGTCAGGGAATATTGATTATTGATGTGACAGAATATTAATTATTGATATCACAGATTTTTTCAAGTCACACATCACTCCTAGGGAATATTATCTATGCATTGTTTCTTTCTACTCAATAATGTTATTAATGTCCAACATTGCCATCAAAATCTCATGAATATCATTAAGTGGTTCATTTAGGGTAGGGTTAGGGGTACGTTAGGGTTCCCTTGTGGTTAGGGTTCAATCAGTATCAAAGTGATCTTAGTCTTTGATGGCAATCTTGGACATCACTCAATAATGTAGCTGCACAGTATATAGATCTGAGCCACCATGATATGGAAATTTTCTGTCATATGTCATAGCACTTCACATCATGAAATGATCATGTTATGAAATAACTATTATATAAGTAAAGTTACTAATTAATGTTCCGTATTTCAATGTATATACATGTACATGTACATCAATAGAGCACATTATTAATCGGACTTGAAACTATTAAATATACCTTTCATCAATGATAGTGGAAAGTTCTTCAGTAGTGCTACCAGTAATACTATGGCCATTCAGTGAATACACTATATCCCCTGAAATAAAACAATCAGTTGAAAAAAAAACAACGTTTATGACAAATAAACGTACAACCCATGAATTTGGTGTGTAGACATACAAATTAGTGTTGTTTTAGTACAGCAATAATAACCACATTCAGTTTTGAATAATATTATGCTTACTAACTAAAAGTGCCCATTATTGGACAATTTTCATTTGAGTTAGTTATAGTTATTACAGTGGACTAGCAATTCAGTTATAGTTTAATTAACTAAAAGTCACACCACTTTACTAAAAGGGGTTTTAGTTATAGTTATAGTTAACTAAAACAACACTTGTGTGTGCCAAAGGTGTGAAATTAGTGAGTCAACTGCTGGATATTATGACCTAATTTCACCGCTAGTAGACACACCTAATTGCACTCATTGCCAATGTTTATTTACTATGCCTACTGTAAGTTGTGTAATATGTATCATCACTTAATCTGTTTCATGAAGGACTAGTTCAAACATAGTATAAGTAGTATTATAAATACAAACATCTTTGAGTTGTTAATTCACCTGCTTGTAGTCCTGCTACATCACCAGATCCACCAGGAGTAACAGACTGAACAAAAACTGTTGACATACGCAGAACATCAAAGGAATCAGTTGAGCGAGTACTAGATCTTGATTCAATGCGCGATATACTTTCACTGCTGGAATGTTCTGAATGCTAAGGATTAAAATGGTGAAAATTGTAAATTATATCATGTACATATGCATTGTAATTACATGTACATGTATATCATGTACATATGCATTGTAATTACACGTATATCATGTACATATGCATTGTAATTACATGTATATCATGTACATATGCATTGTAATTACATGTACATGTATATCATGTACATATGCATTGTAATTACACGTATATCATGTACATATGCATTGTAATTACATGTATATCATGTACATATGCATTGTAATTACATGTACATGTATATCATGTACATATGCATTGTAATTACATGTATATCATGTACATATGCATTGTAATTACATGTATATCATGTACATATGCATTGTAATTACATGTATATCATGTACATATGCATTGTAATTACATGTATATCATGTACATATGCATTGTAATTACATGTATTGATGCAATAACAATGTGATCAGTAAAAACATTCAATTAATCTCTTGTTTCTGTTGTTTATTTTTTATTGTGGAGTGAAACACTATTTAGTTATTTGATAAACAAATAATAATTATTGCATTCTTGGGATTAATATACACAAATATAGTTGGTTAAGTACATATACAATGTATATGTACATGTACATGTACATTTTTTATAATGCTTGAAGTAATTATAATTTGTGTTTTGTTAGAGTACGTTATAATGAATATTTTAATGTGGCCTGCGGGGCCATCCCTATGATTGGGAGTTAATGTATATATTTATGTATTTATTACATGTATATAATAATATATTATACATGTGTATGTGTCACATGCGTTTTAGCTGCTTTGATTAATTTATAAAACGATTATAAAACAACTAAAAGAAATTATTTAATTACAATACAATGAAAAATGCTGACTTAGTCCTTTTGAAGTAGTAGCGGACCTACAACTTCAAAAACAGCATGACAAGAAGGATATTGTAAGCATAATATAATTATAATTACAAAATTAAAATTAGTAATTACTATAGTTTGTTAACAGAATGAAATAGTTGTTAAATACAACATAACTACATTTGTATGACTACAACCACAACATGAACCACAATCATGAACCACTCTGTTTGAATTGGACTCTGTAATATTATTATAATTACATTTATATAATAACATAATTATTACAATGAGGAAGTTTATATGTAGTACAATGTACAAATATATGTAGTACAATGTACAAATATATGTAGTACAATGTACAAATATATGTAGTACAATGTACAAATATATGTAGTACAATGTACAAATATATGTAGTACTATATACAAATATAGAAATCCGCTAACAACGATAGCTGAATCAATATAACTTGTAGGTCATAGTCTGATAGTTCCAAGAGTGATCTATATTCAAAACTGAGGTTTCATGTTATTTACCACATCATTATATACACATACATGTATCTTGAAGTCACCATTTTAAAATCCACACTAGAAGTTTGTACAGGCTCCAAGACCATTTGAAAAAGTACAGAGTGTGGATTTCATTTCCATACACTTGTAATAATTATAAGGTCACTTTACTGTAATTACAATGTACATATAATGAGAGTACAATGTACATGTAGGTAACAGGAACTTAAAATTTGATATCTGAACTTTATAATAATTATGATTCACACGTAGTATGATATCATGGTTACACACATATCAGTCTACAATAATAAGAAATATTCTATTTCAATGTTTACATGATGTACAGTATCACATTTCAAATGAACTTGAAACAAAATAAAAAGAAAAACAGCAACTTCAAGTGCATCTAAATAACAGACTGGTATTGGATAGTGGTTAAAAAATGTACTGGGAAATTATTTCAATAGCTAAAAGTCTTCGTATTCTTAACTTCAAAGGAAAGAGAAGTAGTAAGTCTACATGATTAACATGGAAACAATTGATCCCACACATTTCCAACAACGCACTATGGTGATATTCAACAGCATTTCATTGTACACATGAAGTCATATAATCTGCTTTAGCTATTGTACCCTAAGTCAACTGAGCAGACATTTTATTGTACTGCAACTTCAATCTACAAGTCACTTGTTAGTATGCTAGGAAGAGATTTGTTTGGCAATGATAGAGTTTGTACAAGTGAATTGAGATAATTCCTTAATGAGGTAACTTTTGTTTGCAATAATTATTATAATCAAGGTTACATACACCAGAGGGGGGAATATCACCTACTAGATTTCAGACGAAATTTATTTCAACATGCATCTCAGCTACAAGCCTTCTGGAAACCCCAGCAGCAACCTCAGAGGGAGTACATTTCCTGAGGTAGCATACCCCAGACTTTCCCACAAGTAGAGTGCTTCGCATGATCTATTCTTTCCCCTCCCTAACAAAAAATCCTGTATGAAACCCTTATGTTTTTATATGCCCAGTAGTAAAGTATCTCGCTTCTGAGTTAATGATAACTAGTCAGGTAGGCAGGCAGGCAGGCAGGCAGGTAGTCAGGAAGGCAGGCAAGCAGACAGGCAGGCAGGCAAGCAGACAGGAAGACAGGCAGGCAGGCAGAAAGGCAGTACTGGTCTGGAATTTAATGTGAATAAGCTTTAGGGTGTCCACCTAATCATGATTGTATTGATAAGACAGTGTTGCTAACTGCTTTTTTGAAAAATAAAACAACAAAACAAACAGATTAAAATTATCATACAGATTGTTTGGAAATATTACTCATTGGACACATGCAGTGTTTCCCCCCAAGATAAATATTAAGTGTAGGGGAGTGCATCAGTGGTACTGACATTTGGTCAACAACGTTCAATCAATGTTATAAAACAGTGTTTTTCAGCATGAAGTTCAAAACTAAAGGGTGGGGGAGCGCCATGATACCACCCTTTGGGAGAAATGTATTGTCACTCATCCTATACAATACTCAATATTCAACTCATGACTAGTATATATAGAATGAAGTTAAAGGGGCTCAGTCAATTAGAACTAAAAAGCAAGGCATTAAAATAACATGCATATACACATCTGTTACTTAGATGTGACAGCATTAATTGCACTCGTTATGGGGAGATTCAGAGGTGTCATTCAAAAATACAGGGTGACTGTAACAACCACAATGTCAGATATACTTGTAGCTCTGGTATATGTACATGTAAGTAAGAAAAATGTGGAAACAAAGTCTTGTAAGTAAATCGTTAAAGACAACACTAAGCTGACACGTTCAGAGAGATATGGTCATGCTGTTTTCTCTCTATCATACTGGCCCTGGGTATTAATTCAAGTTTTGTAGTCATAGAGTCTAAGAACAGACTAATTGAATTTCAAATATACGTAAATAAAATGATATATTATGATAGTGCAGGCTATATCAAAGCTTAAGGTACCAATGATTGTGTGCTTAATAAAATCAAAAATAGAGCCTTCAAATACTGTTTCTAGATCGCTAGATTCATAATAATATACTGATAATGTACATGTGTACTTTGACAGTAACAGATGCGTTTCAACATTAGAAATATAGATTGAAGAAATTGCTAGAAACATGAGAGGCAATACTCCTACTCATACATGTATACATGTACATGTATGTATTATGATTTGAGCACACCTTCTCAATTGCTGTAAAAATATCATGTGCTATGTTGATACAAAAAATCGAAGCATGGAATTAAATAAACCACAAAACAGAATAACATGAATGTGTTGGTCACTATAATGTATTGTAAGCATAGCAATAAACTATGACAAAACAAAACAACATAAAAACTACACTAAGACAATTCTTATAAAAGAGTTTATTTCTACACATACGACATGTATTGACTTTATAAAACAGCGCACATATGCAATTACATACATTTATAATGTATCTACGAAACTCACAGGAACATTGGCGACAACAGTGAAGTGTCTCAGGACAACACCAAAATCACCATCATCATCACATGTTAAAGACATTGTCATTAAATCCTCACGAGATCCATCTGGAGAAGGACTGTGACCCATAGACAGCTCCATCAATGAAGGGTACAGATCACCTATCTCTTCATCATTATCATCATCATCTCCCATGTCTTGTCGCAATTCAAGTGGTGAATATCTTTCCATCATTAATAGATCACTGCAGTCTATTGATGGGAACTGCAGAGGAAGATCAAAACCAATAAATGAAGTTCGTGCAGGCAATAGTTTAAGAGTAATGAAGCCAATCTCTTGGGAAAAGTTACTAATTTTGTAATTTAACACTATCCTCACACCTGCTGTTATATATACTTATATTGAGTTTCATGTGAATTAATAACATACATACACATGTACATGTACTATAAGACAAAGGACATTGGGTCAGTACATCACAAAATATTTGTAAAATTTGTGATCTACTCATTTATAACAACTGACTTTATATACATGTATGTGCGTGTCACAACAGGCATATTATACAATGCAGCTAAATTAGACTAATGACACACACACTAACCAGTGGCTCAACAATGGTTAGTGTGTGCGCCATTGGGAAGACACTTGAGCCAATTAACAAACATTTAATTCTGTTAGTGACAATATAATCATAATTAACTGCACCATCTGGCCCAAAGACAACTGTGCAGTGCCAAATAAGAGGCTCTGTGGACCAATGGTGAGCTTATGAGCTAAGCTACACATATAACTGTAACACAACTAAAACACATCTAGGATACACATTTCATTCCTGACAACATAGAAATCATGTTACAAACATAATTATACCATTTATACTAGTTGTACAAATTTGTACTGCATTGTTGAACAATGTGTGTAAAATGTAAACGGAAGAAATGAATAAGAATACGACAGTACAATCATAGCTACACACATGTACCTGTGTGTATGTATAATATTAATTAATTTCATACAGGCAAAATGCCAATATTTATATCAAAATTGGTCAAAATTAGCACTTGATCGACGTTAAGAACTTTAAACGATACCTTATTTTATAATACATGTAGTTATACATACATGTACATGTAAGCATTGTAAATCATTATCTTATGTGTACACTTTTGTATAATTATACATCTGAAATTACAGTGTAAGCACACACTGTGCAAACATGTACACTAATTGTATAGATCTAGTTACAGAAATATACGTAATTATACATGTATGCATTATAAATCATATTATATACATACTGATGTACATGTATACAATTTTATACATCTGAAATTACAGTGTGAATATTCTAATATACATGTACATGTATGCATTAATTATATACATACTGATGTATACAATTTTATACATCTGAAATTACAGTGTGAATACAGTGTGAATATTCTAATAACATTTACATGTATGCATTAATTATATACATACTGATGTATACAATTTTATACATCTGAAATTACAGTGTGAATATTCTATAGATCTAGTTACGGAAATATACATAATTTATTATAAACATACTGATGTATATACTTCTGTACATCTGACATCACAGTGTGAACATTCTATAGTACATGTACATGTGTGCACTCATGCATATAAAACAATGTACAACACAATCGTGTAAATCAAGTTTATGAAGTATAGTGTGTAGAACATAATTATGTTTAAAGAAACTAGAATTACTCAATCATAAAGAAAGAATGGGATACATGTATAACCATGTTTTTAATAAGCTTATGTGGCACACCATTGAACAAAAGAGCTTCTTATTTGGCACTGCACAGTTATCTTTGGGCCAGATGGCGCAGTTAATTATGATTATATTGCATTAACTCTTTGTTAATTGGCTCAAGACATATTCCCAGTGGCGCACACACTAACCATTGTTGAGCCAATTTGGCCTATGCTTCAAAACGCATCAAACACTCTGACATTGATTCTTCCAAAAGAGCTTCTTATTTGGCACTGCACAGTTATTTTCGGGCCAGATGGCACAGTTAATTATGATTATATTGTCACTAACAGCATTAAGTCTTTGTTAATTGGTTCAAGACGTATTCCCAATGCCACACACTAACCATTGTTGCCAATTTGGCCCATGCTTCAGAACGTATCAAGAACTATGACATTGATTCTTTATTTCTCAATTAATTATGAATTGCATGTACATGCATAATTATTATAAAAATAAAGTATACTTTACTATTCACACTATTAAATTAAATTTGAATTATAAACACAATTGTGAATCAATCAGTATACTAGATGTAGATAACAATTTAACAATTTACTTAATTAACAATTTAATATAAACAACATAGTAAGACAGAGATAATACATAATTGATATGTACAAGTGGTACTGTTGACAATAATGTACACATACAAGTCACAGTCTCGTGAGGCAAGCCACTTTCTAATTACGAATAAAACTGGATCTGGAAACAGTATGCATTCTTTAATAGCTCAGTAATAAAAGTAATAAAAGTTGCTGAAAGTGTAGCATATGTGTACCCACTTTCAGCCAAATTATAATTTTAAGCGAAGCAAGCTTACTACTCCAGTCAAATTGGGATCAAAGGTCAGATGGTCACGAGTTAAAATAACTTCTTCAAAGTTAAATATCAGTGAAATATGTACTATGTTGAGTTACACAAACTAAAAATATAACTGATGGCTTCATTTGTAAAGAAGTGTCCAAATTTCCTAACAAGGATCTTTCTTAACAACAACACTAGTATACTCTCACTCACTCACTCATGTAAGTATGACATCTGGAGGAAGTCAAAACATACAGCGCATGCAGCACAACAATACAAGTGACAGCAGTATAAACATCAACTAGCCTTTCAAAAAACCAGTAAAAGTCCGAGTTCATAATTTTAGCGTAATTAGTAGCCATAACGAATTTATTCGCTGAGTTTAAATATTAATGGACACACCCTTCAAAATAGTGAGCAAGGATTGTACTACAGTCATAAGCGCCTGCTATCTTTACTTGCAAAACAAGGACTTTGCACACTTGTGTATCCATAATATAACTTTATTATTGACATCACAGTTGCAATGTACGACGTATGTTTGGACCTCTTTTGCATCTAGGTTTTTGGTTGCTTCGTACCTTGCCAGATAACTGGAACTCATGTCACTATTTTCTCAGGTTAGTTAAAGGACAAATCCTACTACGTTTTACACGCACATACACACACTATAAAAAAGGGGAACCATACAAATTATTTTCTAAGGATAACTTACAGTGTCATCTTCGCTGAGAGAATGAAACATTGTACTGAGGCTAGTAAATCCGTTCTCCACAGTCAAGTACCAATACCTTGGGAAATTTGGTATGAAAGTAGGATCTCTGAACGTTTCGTTTGACAGAATTCTACCAGTCTCGGTTTCATGGAGTGTTAGTCTGCTTTGTATTGGAATATGAAAAGCACTTCTAACTGAAGCCAACAACTGTACTGTAGCTTCGTCTACTTCCTCGTCTCTTAGCTCAACGCCTGGTACTAATCCAATTGATACACACGTCCTATCTCCTCTGTCGCCGTAGCTAACAATAATCTCTGGTGTTGAAGTCATTTAGAAGTTGATGGTGAACGCTCACCAGTCATGAACTGAACCCGAACGAACACTCCTACATGAAGTTCATGTCTCAATAAATTCCTTAGGTACTTTGCCACACACCAGAACGCAACAACGAGGCTGAGCCTTTGAATAGCTAATTAGCATTCTTCAACACGTTGCCATGGACATTACAGCAACATAACAAAATTGTGTTGTGAATAATTAAAGTCATGAGTTTTGCAAAAGATGTTCATCTTTTGCAAAACTCATGACTTTAATTATTCACAACAAAATTTTGTTATGTTGCTGTAATGTCCATGGCAACGTGTTGAAGAATGCTAATTAGCTAACAAAGTCCATCATTCTGAGATCAATATAATTATAATAATAATTATACACTATACTGATAAGAAACATAACAAGACAGTATATTGACTGAAGTGCATAATGCTGCACATACATAATATATATAGTCCATATTCCATGTCCATTCTTTCATTTCTTTGTTCGTAACAATTCTTTCCTGAACAGCACCTATATTGAGGAAGGATTAAGCAGTAGCAATTAAAATTTCACAGTATGGCATCGTTTAGCATTGTTGCATAAAAGACAGGCACCATATCGTCAAAGGGCCAAGGTACAATTGAGGGATGTCAGTACGAGAAGTCAAAACACATTGATTTTTACAACTGAACGTGCAGCCAAGACTGAAGTAATCATGTTAATTTTTCGTGAAGACACGATGTTCCTGATGTGTTGCATGTGTATGGGAGTGATGTCTAAGATTACTTTGATATTGATTGAACCCTAACCTACCCCTAACTCTACTCAGTTCAATGAGATTTTGATGGCAAAGTTGGACATTATTGGTATATGGCCTTATGTAGTAATTAGGTCATAAAATGTAATATAAATTTTTTAAAAGCTTATTCAAAATTTTGTTAAAGGAATGAACTAATGTTTACAAAGGTAGCTGTTGGAATGTATAACAGAACCAGAAATGAGTGACAAGTACACTGTAGCAGTCATAAAAGAATATTTAACATATTTTCTTTAGGATTGCTTTGTGTGGATGGCCCACAAAACTAAATTAACTTCATCAGTTGCAATTTGAAATTGAAGACCCACCATGAAAATAAACCTATTATTACTACCAAAAAATTTTCCAACTACATGAACATTAATTACAAACATATAATAATAATTTATGATTTGAAAAATGAGACTAATGATATTTGCATGTCCAAATCCAATGTTAATATCTTAACACAGGCACCTACTTAACCTATTCACCTCATGCTAGAGCTATAACTTAGGAGGAAGAAAGCAGCTTGTAGAAACAGCATTTAATAGCTATTATAACTTAAAGACATGCACAAAATGTAAGCAAGAACCTACAAAAAGTAAAAAGAGTTGAAAAACAAATAACTATGAGTATCGGTATAGGCCATTGCCTATACATTGACTATACAGTACACACAATATTTGTCAGGCTTTGCAGATTACACTATTTTTTAACTGCACAAATATGGTCTGGATATAGTTTAAGATATGTGCAACTGTGGCTATATAGGCAAACTACTGTACAGGCACAACCCTAGTAGTGATGATATCAACATAGATACAAGATGGCAACATGCAGGTACAAGGCAGCATGGAAGTAAAGTAACATATAAAAACTGCAGTAGCAATTCTTCAAGCAACAAATTTGTTATAATACCTCCTTTATTGGTAATTACAATTGCAAGGAGCAGTGTGTAAATACGCATACTGATTAGGGCTAGGAATCGGCTGAGATTCTGAAAACGATTATTACTAACTTCAAATCGATTGATAATTGATTGAAATCAGCGGAAGTAATTAGGCCAGTTAAGTCAATTAATGCAGGAAACTCCTCCCATTTGATGTCAAAAGGCTTCATGTCACTTTCCTATTGTACATTATTTGTTGTCGCATGCTTGAAATTTATGTCTTTTGGAATAATTAGCATAATCGATATCACGGAGTTACAACATTGATTAATCATCCCAGCCCTAATTTATAATAATTATAACTGAAGCAAATAAATAATAATTGTCCATGATAGAGAAGTTGGTTAGGATTAACCATCCTATAGGTGTAAAATGAGTAATGAAGTCCACAGATATATAGAATTGTTAATCCCAACCAACTTCCCTATCATGGATTTATAGCTAGTCCCAAGTATTGGGTAATGACGGACAATGCCTCCTGCCTTAAAGGGTCCACTTTGGAAATTGTGGTCTTTCCCGTCGATTTGTGGGACTTACTACCCTGTGGATTCTGATGGCACTTTTAAGTTAGGGGGTATAATAGAACTTTGGTTTCCCACAACTGGTAGACTACGGTCTTATATACACTTGTTGTGTATAGTCATTCCCATCAACAAGTCCCAGTTTGATGGGCACTATTTTTTTAAGGAGGCAGTGTGGCGTAGTGGTTAGAGCTTGAGCCTCCCGAACGAATGATCATGTTGTTTCCTGGAAAGAGAGTGTCTGTTTTCTGTGGACTTCATTACTCAATAATTGTCTACATAAATTAAACTAGGTTGGGTCGGATAGAGGTACTTTAAAGTAAAGTTGTTTACTTCATGAAATATGAAATATTATAGGTTTAGCCAGGATAACAAAATACATGTAGGACTTTAAGTAATCTGTATGCAGTTTTTATAACATCAACATCATGACCATGCAACTAAATTTTGATTCCTATTCCTTGCAACAACCAATTAATTAGGTTTCAGAATCATGAGAAAAAAATCATCATTTTTTTTCTCCACATATATTTGTTTACTTACAGCTTGTGCCCAGCCAGCATATTCTCCAAATCTTGATCGAAACATGCCACCTATAGAAAGAATGAGTATCATAATATTTCAAGTAGTCATTGTTGAACTGGTTATAATCATAAATTCTGAGACAAGACTAGCAGCATTGTTTCTCATAATAAAGTAAATTTCATACCTATCTCTCTGTAGTTTTTCATTGACAAGGAATTACCATTTACTTTCAATCCATATTGCTTAACTGCCAACCGCCACATGTGAGTATCAATTGGAACTGCTTCAGCCTTTCCAAGAGCCATCAAACACACACAATCAGCTACTTTTGGGCCGACACCTGGGATTTCCTGTAACAGAGACCATGCATCATTATAATCAACATCTCGTAGTGATTCCAACCACAGCTTGCTATGGTTTGTCAGAATATACTTTGCAGCACCTGTGACATATTTAGCTCTATAGCCAAATCCTAGATCTCTCAATTTACTCTCAACTCTTGCTTGGTTAAGAGCTTCCAATGATGGAAAACTATAATATTCTTTTCCACAGTATGATCCAAGTGGAGTCCCATACTGTATACAGAGTCTATTCATCATCAGTGATATCCTAGGAATATTGTTGTTTGATGAACAGATAAATGCAAATAAAGTTTCTATTGGGTCTTGATTTAATATTCGCACACCAGTACAACATGTTGCTGCTTCTGCAAGTACTCTATCTCTCTTAGACCACTCAGAAATGAGATCTACACATGAAATATCAAGTTGAAAATAATCATGCAGAATCTTAACATCTTCTTCACTGGGCTTTACATTATGAATGTAGAATAAGACTTTGTCAATTCCTTGTTGAAGTGTGAACAGCCTGAAATTAAGAAGGCATTGTGGTAATTTACACATTAATGTTGCCTAATTATGTATATATACTTACATCATTCTTTTTTTACAAGTGTTTTACCAAATGCTAATGAGGAAGCTGGAATATTACAAGTTGATAATATTAACCATCTCCCTGGGCTGGGATCGATGGCTTTACATCCCCTTCAAAGGATGCAGTGACGAACACCTCTTCATTTTGAGGGTGGAGCTAAGTATACTCAGGGGCAAGAAAAGCCTGCATCTTGTGGGGTTCTAACCAGCAACGTTTCGATTGCAGGCCAGCACTTTAACCAATAAGCCACTAGTACACCCATTTGTTAATGAAATATTGAGGAATGACAATATTGCGTGAAAAGTATGCAAACAACATCACAACAGTACCTTACAGCAAAATTAACATTCATACAACACCAGTATAGCTACTTTGTATTTTGGTCTTACATATATGAGAGTGGTCATAGAGTAATTGACAGCATCCCATATTATGGCATTGATGGCAACTACAAAGATGTTAGCTATAACTCGGTTGAAAAGATAACATACTGAATTTGAGGCAGTAAAATCAGAAGAGAAGTCATCTATAATGATTATGAACTTGTGCACGAAGGATACTACGATATGAATAGACCGTCGGTTAGAATATACCTTCAGGATCGTACGTGGAAACAGTTGGTGCTCAAAATTACCATAATTGTTACATATTAGTCAACAACATAAAGTGATGATTATATAGCAGAATTGAAAAAGAGGAGTCTGTATCCAACTGCAAGCCTGCAAGGTATTATTCTATATTGGACCTCACATCAGGGTATTGGCAGATAAAGATACACCCTGATTCTAGAGAAACAATGAATTTTGTGTAATGCCATTAGGGTTCCCTGCAGTATTTAACAGTCTGATGCGAACAGCTCTCATTAGTCTTAATCCTGATAAAGGTCCTGTTTTTTTATTATGCATATAGACAATGTGTTGATTTCTCCAAAATATTATAAGAATATTTCACTTGGGTTTTCAATGACAACTGTTAGATGTCAGTATTATATGAATACTTCACTTGGGTTTTCAACAACTGTTTGATGTCAGCCTGAAGCTGAACCCATGAAAGTATCAATTCTTGCTTAAAGAGGTTCATATAGAGCACATACTGGATTAAGCTAATGCAGGAAGAGATGTCAGTTTTTGCATAGAGTTCATGCACAGGAACCAGTACTATCTTTGGATAAAAGTCTTACACCAGAGACAAATGCCACTATTCATGCAAGGCATTTTTGTTGTGAGTTGGGAAACTGGACATAATTACTGAGTTTTAGTTGACAAGTTGATTTATTTTACACAACTACTAATGCTGGGAAAACCATCAGAAAGTGTTGGGCTGGGTTCACATAATAACGCAAAGCCTTGCAATGTGTCTGTGGTGTTGTGATATAATTCTGAAAAATGATTGGTGAAATGCAACACAGCTGACACAAGGATAGAACCAGATCCTATCCTTGCGTCGCATTGCACTGTGTTGCATTTTACAGTGTTGATGGAAGCATCTCTTGTTTACAATATAATGTATTGATGTGACGCAATGTTTGCATCAGTATGTGAACCAGCCTTTGGTAGCAATAGACAGGCATGGTTTTAAGTAATAGTTACATGTCACTTGGCCATGCATTCTATTTTAATGTAACTACATTAAAAACACATAATGCACTGTTTTATTAAGGCAATCATAGATGGGTCTCCAAAAGCCTTCAAAAACCTTCATGGAAAGTACCACATACACCATCATATGGACTAGCAAACTAAAAATTAAAAGAACATAGGCAGCCAATTTTACAATTTCTTCCCAAAACAAAACATGCCCCAAATTTGGATGGCAAAAGCAACCAAGGAGAAGCCACAAAACTACATGTGCATTTCTGCATACAGTTGATGGTTTTTGAATGGTAGGGTCACTAGAGTGTCACAAGTTAAGGAACCCTTTTTCTGCCACTTGGATAAAGAAGGGTTGACCATTGAACTCTACAATGACAGAATTTGTCAGACAACACCTTTAGCTTACTTACCATGGTGGCTTGTGCCATTTCCACCAACACCCCCTCTCCCAACATAAATCACTCAGCAAAGCAGAGGGGCTGTGGCTTCTGTACACATCACAACCATAATAATAAAGTAAAAGGATTGGAAACGGGCGTTCGCAAGTGAAATATGCTACTTGGGGCCATATTACATCTATTATATACACAATTAGAAACTTATTTTGAAACGTTATTGAAAATGGCAAATGAATGGAAAAAGTATAGAAAATACAAGTAAATAAAGGTAAGTTAGTAGCTAATGTTTTGTAAATTTCAATTGTGGTTTGTCTCATGACCCAATCATTGTGCTATTATGCAATGGGTCTAAATCACCATTTAGGCAATTGTTGTGAAAATTACTGGTACAGCTAATCTCAGTACCTTTCAAGCAGATTTCAACGAGTAGAGATATTATTATTTGTACTGGAAGTTTCAAACTTTGTTCATCTCATGACCATGTATTACTAGTACTATAAGAATGTTCACAATTTTATTTATTAGTTTTCGAGTTAAAGGTATTACCTTAATTTTAGCTAGTTACTGACACTTTTCAAATATGCAAATCAATGACCAAGATCTGATTGGCTAAGATATAATAATTCATAGTTTTTTGTCTTCATTAGATCTAACCTGTGTCCAATTACACCAGTCCACTCTTCTGGTTTGTCTTTTGTTTTATGCCAACGAAACGCTTGTCCAGTTGGTAGCACATCGAGCAAAATTAGTTCACCAGCATGAACAGTTATCTTCCTCCATTCCATGGCTAATACGTCCCCAGCCGCACCCCTATCGTCACGTCGATCGTACGCGTGAGCGCCACTCGGCACGCGCACAACGTTTCATGTGGCCTTGGGGCTAGGGACCTGAGAGAGACAGTTCGTCACTTAGTCGCTTGGTAATATCCATTCCACATCCCAAACACAAGCTTTCTTTTGGAGATGCCGCCATAGTAGTCGCGCATAGCCAGCCCCTCCCACTCTGGCTACGCGATCGAGCAGCCGAGCTGTAGTCTCGTACCCAGACTGTCACGCCCCATGGCGAAAAACAGTCTGGTAACTTGGGCAAACATTCCTGGCGCAGTGACGTTTATTACAGAGAAAACGAAATAACCAATCAGATTTCAAATATTAGTACGAATCATGTGATTAACTCTTGAATAGGTGTCATTAGGTGACTGGAAATACTTAAAGATGGCGTTCCCTAAGCTATAGAAGATGCTTTAAAAATGG